>CM053027.1:159944476-160473275 GCA_028564925.1 Lithobates sylvaticus | reverse complement strand
AATGCATCTTTCACGCGAGTGCGAGTCTGAATCCTGCAAAAGGCACAGTACCTATACCCAATGGATTGGTGTGTAAAGGCTGCCTGGAGGAGTTTGCAGTCGACATGCAATGCCCAAAATGTCATCATTATTAAGGAGGGTGGAAAAGCTGCAGTGGTAGACCTGGAAAGTCATGATCCAGTCTGTTGGGGACCCAAGTTCAAGACAAAGGCATTCGGTTCCTGACACTGCTATTCACTTAGGAAAGTGAATGTTGAACATATCAATAATCTCGGCCAGGCAAGCCACTGAAAAAGTAACCTGGCATCTAGGCATATAGCCCTTATTCACTTAGTTCTGCTACCCTGCCGAGTGGGCAGCCTGCAGACAATAGTAGCTCCTCTTCGTCAGAGAAAGACCCAGAGTTGCTTGGTCAGGAAAGACATTACAGGGGTTAAAAGACAAGGTCGTATTTCCCCTTTCTTCAAAATGACAATTCTTTTTCCGGTAATAAAGCAAGAGTTGCAAGATGGCCAATCATCTATTCAAATCGTATCCTTGTCAGGAATCGCATATAGCAACGTTTGAATCTTTGCCTACAGTAGATGCGGCAGATATTAAATTCTCCTGAGGAAGCCACTAATTATGGTGAAACATGTAGAGATTGAATCAGTCTGCACCTGTTAATGTACTGTATTATCAGATATTCATCTTTGGATGTTTGTTTTTAAAGTTTTTTCAATAAATTTATATTTTTCTATTATTTCTTGTTATAAATGTGCACCTTTAAATTCCCCAAAACTCTCTCTTTGATCTTTAAATGCTCTTATTAGGGGATGTGGTGCAGAATAAATATTAGATGATAAGTAAAAATGCTTCTTCTTTGGATATAAGAGGGTGGAAAACTTGTTTTTGTTTATGTCTTAATATTGTGTCTTATCTGATACTCTATATAAATCTCTTTGTGCAAAGGTAAATATTATTTATAGAGAAACTGCCTTTCTATAGAGAAACTGCCTTTGATGGTCTGATGGACAAAATTCTCCAGGCCCAGGGTGCTTCCTATGGGGGTATTACACTGGATCGTTTCTTCTCTAGCCTAAAAATATTATTGGAAAAAAAAGCTTGTATTTTTTGGAACAACAAGTGCTTCCAAAAATATATTGAGGATAACATTGTCCCTTGGGGACTTAGGATACAAATTTTTCGCAATTTATTTAAAATTGAAAACATTCAAACGTGATTTGGAGACAAATCTTCAATCATGCTCAAATTATTTGAGAGAGATTGAAATTATTGATGGTGATATTGAAAAGCTCTATTCAGACAACTGTGGTCTAGTGACGGACAACACCTTCTGTGATAAGGAATTAGCTTTAGAAAAGCACTTAGAAACTTTTGTCACAGACATTCTAAAAACTAAAGATAAGAAATATTATGGAGACAGATTGGCCTATGAGACCAATACAGCCTAGAAATGGTCTAAGGTAATACAAGGTTAGCTATGAAACCAAACACACGGTTTATAAGTAATAAAGTCTTATTTATTTCCCAAGGAAATAATAAAGATAACATGAAAGTATTAAAATATATTACCATATTACAAAGCTTACAATCAGAACATATAATACAAGAACATCAAGGATACTTATCACAAGGCTTTCCGCAAGGCTTTGTATCATCAGCTATGCTCAGATGTTGAAGAGAAGGCCAGAGCCATGAGGCTTAGGTCCAAGCCATGATCCAAAGGGAAAGGGACTATTTCTCTTCCTTGCTCAGGCTTTTATACTTTCATCATACACCATTCAAACCCAACCCTATTGCCATCCCATCTAGACTTTTGACGAATCATAGTATTTATGGGGCAGTCCTTCTCAACAGATTATATTACTGTCTGTCCTGCTGTACTTTGGCCTATAGGGGCAGCATTGTCCATGTCAATATTTAGGTGCCTGTTGATCCTTTGATTTTTGTCACCCATCGCCATCAATCATCCTGTCAGCCATGGCCCCTTTCAAGTTTCAAGAGCCTAGAGCTGTAACATCATTCCAGACCACAAAACAGCTTCCAGGTAATCAATTTATCTTCCTACACCCTAACAGAGGATCAAATCCAGGTTCTTGGCTTGGGTTTTACTTTCTGTCCTGATCAGGAGGTAGATGCTTTTGAGGTTATTAAGGATGTAAATCTATTTGCCAGAAAGCTGATGTTCAAAATTATTTTTGAAAAGGATGTTAGAGGTCATCCAACTGGAGTGACCTCTGATGAGCTTTGGAAAAATAAACCACTCAATGAAATTAAAGCTCTTAATGATCTAATGGAACTATAGGAAGAGAGTAACCCCTTAGAGGAGCCTCCCTTGAATTCATCCTCAAGTACTCAAATCGAGGGATTCTTTCCCCCACCACATCGCTATAAACCGGAAAGATCCTTTCCTGTACTTTGAGCTTTCACTCAATAGATAACAAAAGAGATTCAAATTACTAAGTGGAAATGGTTCAGCAGACAATCCAATTTAAACCCAGTACAATGGAAGGCTTGGCTTCTCTTAAGCAAAATGATCAGCTAATCATAAAACCCTCTGACAAAAGGGGAAATATTGTGGTGATGAATCTTGATCAATATAAGGATATGGTGATCGATCTTCTGCTGAACCATCAATGTTATAGACCAATACCTTTAGCTCAGGTCAACTATGGTGAAACCAAATATCGTATTCTGATCACTTAGGCCTTTTATAAGGGTTTGATTGATAAGAAAACCTGTGAATTTTTGACTGTAAAGACTCCTAGACTTCCTACACTATATGCCTTGCCAAAGATACACAAAAATACAGAATTCCCCCAGGTCACCCAAAGGAACCTGCCAGTAAATTAATAGACAATTATCTACGCCCCCATGTGAAATCTCTAAGTTCATACATCCAGGATACTGTGGATCTTTTAAGATCTTTGGATGGTGTATGTGTCCCTGAGGAAGCATGGCTAGTGGCCATTGATGTGGAGGTCCTCTACAACTCTATCCCCCACAATTTGGGTGTTTGAGTTGTAGAGGAATTCATTTCTGAGCGTGGTCCTAGGGTCAGCTCATACAATGAATTTGTTCTGGATTTGTTGTGCATTGTTTTGACCAACAATATATTTTTATTTGACCACTCCCATTACCTCCAGGTACAGGGTGTGGCAATGGGGACTAAATGTGCCCCATCATATGCTAATCTGTACCTGGGGGGATGGGAGCATGAGATCTTTTCGACGATTTTCAATACTTCTTTGAGAAGGTGCTTATTTGGCATTGATTAATAGATGATATTTTCATCGTCTGACAGGTACCAGGGATCAACTCTCTTTTTAACTAAACTTCAGAACAATTGTTTTAACCTCAGGTTCACTATGACCTGTGACCAGAGGGCAATCAACTTTCTGGACATTTCGGTCTATGTGAATCCTGATGTTACCATTGGCTCCTCTTTATTTAGGAAACCATCTGCCGGTAATACAATATTACATGCAGCAAGTTCTTAACCACTTCAGCCCCGGACCATTTGGCAGCCAAAGGACCAGAGGTCTTTTTTCAATTTCGCACTGCACTACTTTAACTGGTAATTGCGCGGTCATGCAATTTTGTAACCAAACGAAATTTGCGTCCTTTTCTTCCCACAAATAGAGCTTTCTTTTGATGGTATTTGATTGCCTCTGTGATTTTTATTTTTTGCGATATAAATGGAAAAAGAGCGAAAATTTTGAAAAAAAAAGAGATTTTCTACTTTTTGTTATAAAAAAAATGTAATAAACTCAATTTTAGTCAAACATTTGGGCCAAAATGTATTCAGCCACATGTCTTTAGTAAAAAAAATGCCAATAAGCGTATATTTATTGGTTTGCGCAAAAGTTATAGCGTCTACAAACTAGAGTACATTTTCTGGAATTTACACCACTTTTAATTTATGACTGCCTATTTCATTTCTTGAGGTGCTAAAATGGCAGAGAAGTACAAAACCCCCCCAAATGACCCCATTTTGGAAAGTAGACACCCCAAGCTATTTGCTGAGAGGCATGTTGAGCCCATTGAATATTTTTTTTTTTAGTCCCAAGTGATTGAATAAAGACAAAAATAAAAAAGATTTTTTTTTTTTTTCAAAAAGTTGTCACTAAATGATATATTGCTCACACATGCCATAGTTATATGTGGAATTGCACCCCAAAATACATTTTGCTGCTTCTCCTGAGTATGGGGATACCACATGTGTGGGACTTTTTGGGAGCCTAGCCGCGTACGGGGCCCCGAAACCCAAGCACCGCCTTCAGGATTTCTAAGGGTGCAAATTTTTGATTTCTCTCCTCACTACCTATCACCGTTTCGAAGGCCATAAAATGCCAAAATAGCACAAACCCCCCCCAAATGACCCCATTTTGGAAAGTAGACACCCCAAGCTATTTGTTGAGAGGCATGGTGAGTATTTTACAGCTCTCATTTGTTTTTGAAAATGAAGAAAGTAAAAAAAAATTTTTTTTTTTTTTCTTTTTTTCAATTTTCAAAACTTTGTGACAAAAAGCGAGATCTGCAAAATACTCTCCATACCTCTCATCAAATAGCTTGGGGTGTCTACTTTCCAAAATGGGGTCATTTTGGGGGGTTTTATCCCATCTGGGCATTCCATGGCCTCCGAAACTGTGATTGGCAGTGAGAAGTGAAATAAAAAAATTACACCCTTAGAAAGCCTGAAGGCGGTGCTTGGTTTTTGGGGTTCCGTACGCAGCTAGGCTCCCTAAAAGTCCCACACATGTGGTATCCCCGTACTCAGGAGAAGCAACAGAATGTATTTTGGGGTGTATTTCCACATATGCCCATGGCATGTTTGAGCAATATATCATTTAGTGACAACTTTTTGTAAAAAAAAATATATATATATTTTTTTTTTTCATTATTCAATCTCTTGGGACAAAAAAAAAAAAATATTTAATGGGCTCAACATTGCTCTCATCAAATAGCTTGGGGTGTCTACTTTCCAAAATGGGGTCATTGGGGGGGGTTTGAACTGTCCTGGCATTTTATGCACAACATTTAGAAGCCTATGTCACACGTCACCCACTCTTCTAACCAC
Source organism: Lithobates sylvaticus (assembly GCA_028564925.1). Classification (NCBI taxonomy): domain Eukaryota; kingdom Metazoa; phylum Chordata; class Amphibia; order Anura; family Ranidae; genus Lithobates; species Lithobates sylvaticus. Next base: position 160,468,192 of record CM053027.1, on the reverse strand, counting down.
TTGTAGACAAAGCCCTTTCTGACACTTTTTGTTTACATGAAAACATATTTTTTTTTTGCAAGAAAATTACGTTGAACCCCCAAACACTATATATATTGTTAAAGCAAAGGCCCTACAGATTAAAATGGTGGGTGTTGCATTTTTTTTTTCCACACAGTATTTGCGCAGCGATTTTTCAAACGCATTTTTTGTGGAAAAAATACACTTTTTTTTATTTTAATGCACTAAAACACACTATATTGCTCAAATTTTTGATGAAATAAAAAATATGATCTTAGGCCGAGTACATGGATACCAAACACGACATGCTTTAAAATTGCGCACAAACACGCAGTGGCGACAAACTACATACATTTTTAAAAGCCTTTAAAAGCCTTTACATGATACCACATTAGATTCACGGAGGAGGTCTACTGCTAAAATTACTGCCCTCGATCTGACCTTCGCGGTGATACCTCACATGCATGGTGAAATTGCTGTTTACATATGACGCCAGACCAACGCTTGTGTACGCCTTTGCGCAAGAGAAGGGGGGGCAGGGGTGCTTTTTTTTTTGTTTTTTTGTTTTTTTTTTATTTATTTAGCTTTTTTATTTTATTTTTAAACTGTTCCTTCCATTTTTTTTCTTTGTTATGATTTTTATTGTTATCTCAGGGAATGTAAATATCCCCTATGATAGCAATAGGCAGTGACAGGTACTCTTTTTTTGAAAAAATTGGGGTCTATTAGACCCTAGATCTTTCCTCTGCCCTCAAAGCATCTGACCACACCAAGATTGGTGTGATAAAATGCTTTCCCAATTTCCCAATGGCGCGGTTTATATCCGGGAGGGGGGACATTCCCTCCCACTGCTTGTAAAAGCAATCTAGAGGCTAATTACCCGCTAGAATTGCTTTTACATGAAAGCCGATCACTGGCTGAAAAGAATGATACCAAGATGATACCTAAACCTGCAGGCATCATTCTGGTATAACCATTCAAAGTCCAGCAACATACTGGACATATATTGTAATCTTTTTTTTTTCATGCAGCCTCTTGGCTGAACGAAAAAAAGAGATTGATTGGTGGGTATGCCCACCATTAGAATACCTCCCTTCATCCACCCACTTCTAATGATGGGCATACATGCACCATTTATATATGCCGATGCATGGGGGCATCCTCCCGCAAAAGTTATGCCGTGTACACACGGTCGGAATTTCGACCGTATGTACGTGGCATTAGGAGCCAATCGCTCCTCCGCCCCCCCTGCTGCCCCCATGCTTCGGCATATATGCTCTTTTTTTTAACTGTGGTGGTGAAATCACCTCCTACAGCGTTGGAGTCGCGGCTTTATGTATCGTGGGAGCAAACGCTGTTGCTGTCAAGATAAATAAATCCGCGTTGCAACTGAATGGCGCACCTGAAAACAAAAAAATGCTTAACACTGAAACACAGTAAACAAAATTACATACCTGAAAAGCAAGCATGATAAAACATAATAAAACATTGCAGAATAGAATGGAGTAAAAAAAGAGCAACGATAGAGAGAGAATAGAGAGAGAGAGAGAGAATAATAAAACGACAACTATTTTATTTTTTTTTTTTTTTTTTTTGAGATTCACAGGTAAAAAAGCTCCTGACTGAAGCGACTGAATCAAAGCGCTACCACAAAAAAACTGTTAGCGATCGCAGGGATCAGGCCTGACTCTGCGAACGCTGCAGTTATGTGTGCTTAGTGTTTTGTAAGTGACAGTGATCGATCGATACTGCACTTGGGTGGGCTGGGCGGGGGGGGGGGGAAAACGCAGGTGCTAGCAGGTATCTGGGCTGATCCCGCTAACAATGCGTTTTTTTTTGGAACCCTAAACTGCTGGGACGCTAGTATAGATCTGATCAGATCAGATATTGATCTGTTCAGATACTATACCACTAAGGGAGGTGTATGCTTTGCGCGTGGGTGTTTGCGGTACTGGCACTAACCTGGGGCGACGCAGACCTTATTTGACCCTAAAACCTAATTGATATCACCCGCCGGGCGATCAGGGGGTTAAACCGTTATTGGGTAATAAATGGCGGGTGCCCTGACAGTATAAAAAACAAGCTAACTAACCAGCGTCACCCGTAACAGTAATACAAAAAAAAACTGGCTACCTAGCGGCACCAGTGACACTAATGCAGCGATCAAAAAAACAATCGCTTAGTGACACTGGCAAAAGGGGGTGAAAGGGTTAACTAGGGGCAATCAGGGGGTTAAACCTTTATTAGGTAATATATGGGGGTACCTGACGCTATATAAAAACCTGACGGGGAACCTAAATAACGAAATAACTAACTGGCTAACCAGCGTCACCAGTGACAGTTATATGGTGATCACTGGTGAAAGGGTTAACTCTAGGGGCAATCAGGGGGTTAAAACCTTTAGGTTGTAATATGGGGGTACCTGACCTATAAACCTATTTATGAACCTATATAAACATGGCGGTTAACCTAAAAAAAAACTGGTTACCTAGCGACACTAATGCAGCGATCAGAAAAACGATCGCTTAGTGACACTGGCAAAAGGGGGTGAAAGGGTTAACTAGGGGCAATCAGGGGGTTAAAACCTTTATTAGGTAATATATGGGGGTACCTGACGCTATATAAAAACCTGACGGGGAACCTAAATAACGAAATAACTAACTGGCTAACCAGCGTCACCAGTGACAGTTATACGGTGATTACTGGTGAAAGGGTTAACTCTAGGGGCAATCAGGGGGTTAAAACCTTTATTTAGGTTGTAATATGGGGGTACCTGACCTATAAAACTATTTATGAACCTATATAAAACATGGCGGTTAAAAAAAAAAAAAAAATGGTTACCTAGTGACACAATGCAGCGATCAGAAAAACGATCGCTTAGTGACACTGGCAAAAGGGGGTGAAGGGGTTAACTAGGGGCAATCAAGGGGTTAAACCTTTATTAGGGGGGGGGGTAGGGGGCTACCTAGGACCTAAAACTAACTGCCCTGACAGTTATTACAGTCACACTGACACTAAATGCAGTGATCAGTAAATAAATGATCACTGCAATTAGTGACACTGTGACTGGGGGGGGAGGGGGTGATCTGGGGGGTGATCAGGGGGTGACAGGGGGGTGGAATATGTGCCTAACTGTACTGGTGTCAGTGTACTGTTGTGCACTAACCTTTACATGTTCGCCGCTCGGCGTCTCCGGTCACATAGACCGGCGCACCGAGCGTGACATCACTTCCGCCTTCCTGTCTACACAATAGACAGGAAGGGGAAGCTTTTCATTCGCCAGGAGCGATCGCGAGGGGGTGGCCAGAAACCACTGGCCGTCCCCTCGTCCCGGATCGCTCCTGAAGCGATGCCGACCGTCCCCGCCGGCGGAGGGGGGTCCGATCGGACCCCCCAACCGCCTGAAGAATGGCACGTACAGGTACGTGGTTCTGCCTGTACGTGCCATTCTGCCGACGTATATGTACATGGGGCGGTCGGCAAGTGGTTAAAAGGGGTATGGCCCCTTGTGGAAGGTGTGAATTCTGTAAATTTCTTATGAACTCTGCTGAGTTGGTCCTTCCTAATGGTAGTATTTATAAACCCCGTTTTTTTGGAAATTGCCAGTCAATTGGGATTGTCTACTACATGGTGTGTAAATGTCAAGCATTCTATGTAGGGAAGACTAAAAGGCCTTTCTTTCATAGGATAAGGGATCATGTTTCCCTGGTCACCAAGAAAAAAAATGGAAACCCCTATTAGCAGACATATGGGACTATACCATTCGTTCCAGGTGTCTAAGATGAGATTTTTTTGCACTCGAGCATATACCTACTCATGATAGAGGAGGAGATGTGGATAAGGTTCTCCTCCAACGCGAGATGAGATGGATTCATTCCCTGGCGGCCACTGTCTATCCAGGTTTGAATGAATACATCATCTAAAAGCCGTTCATATAGGTTCTAAATCTTAGCCATGTCCTTTGAAATTTACCTTCTTCCATACCTAATAAGTCTGGCAGAATTCCAAGCCGTGACAGTGACATCAGCAGGTCGCTCCCCCCTACGCGTTTCATCAAACCTGACGTCGTCGGGGCACGGGACAACGTCCGCTGTGATGAAATGTGTAGGGAGGAGCGACGTGCTGACATCACCACGATACATGGAAGTCCCGGAACCACGGGCAGCTACAGAGAGCCGGCCGGCTTTATCTTTTTATTCTGCTTTGATGTACACATTCTGCATACGAAGTTTTACTTAAATGTAAGTGCAATAAAATGCAATACCTGTTATCTTTTTTATATAATAAATAGCATACTGTTTTACGCTATGGAAGCTTCTATATTATTCTTTTTTGGGAAACATCTGCCATTGGGCTACATACTCGTGTAAAAGTGCTGAGACCGTGATTGTGAGATCCAGGAGGGCATTGTCCCAGTTCCATTCACAGAAAAATCTACAGGTTTCTATTTAATGCTGTTTGTGGTTCGCAAAAGATGGTGTCTGGTGTCCATTTACAGATCTGAAAAGGTTGAACTGTTTTATCCTGTTAGAGTGCAGCCAGACAGCTAGATGCTATTACTGGACCTTCAGGATCCTATGTTCACATCTCAAATTTTTTCTTTATTTCCAAAATATATTTTGCAATCGCATCTTGAGTTTAACAGCCTATCTTTGGCTTGTTCATGTCTCCGAGAATATTCGCAAAGTTCTCAGTGCCGTGTTGGCTCCACCTAGCTTTGTCACTATCCGGATGACATTTTTCTTCTAACCTAAAGTCTGGAAAAATTTAAGTTATGCACCAAGAGATCCTCACACACACCCTGCAGAGATATGGTCGGATCATTAACTAAAAAAAAGAAAAGAACCGACTCTGTCTGACTCAACAGTTGGTGTACCTTGGGGAGCTCTGCCATTTCCTCTGTTTGCCTCCTCCAGAGAAAATGGGGACAGTCAGGAAGGGAATTCTGAGAACAGTAGCCTCCGCTTTTTTGACAGCTTCTCAGTGCCTCAATCTTTTGAGCACAATGTTGTCATCCCTTGGGCTCACTGGCACCTGCGCCAGTTTCAGATGGAATTCTTACCTCAACAGTTAATAGCAGTGTCACTTAGTATGAGTAGGAGTTTGCAGTGGTGGCCAAAGAGAGAGACCTTGAGAAAGTCTCGTCCTGTTAGAGCCGTTAGACTAGATCACTTTTACGAATCATATCAGCAAGACAGCCTGGAAAGTGCACTGCGAAGGACTGTCAGTCAAGGCAAGTAGAGATTCCCAACCAAGGGGGATGGTCTCAAATGCACTGTAAGTTTAAGCAGCCTTTTAGCACTTTTCGACCTTGCTATACAGAATCAAGTGAAGACCAGTCCCTGTGCAGTCTTGGTCAGCAGGGCAGCGGCTGCTTATATTCAACTCTAGGGAGGAACTTGCAGCAATATGCTATTGAGATCGGTCAAACCCATAATGTCCGGGGCAGAAAATCACCTACAATCTCACCTACAAACTCCGAGATAGGGATGAGCCGAACACCCCCCGGTTCGGTTTGCACCAAAACCTGCGAACGGACCGAAAGTTTGTGCGAACATTAGAACCCTATTAAATACAATGGACGCGAATGTTCGAAATCTAAAGTGCTAATTATAACAGCTAATATGCATGTAATTGTCCTAAACAGGGTTTGGGGACCCGGGTCCTGCCCCAGGGGTTATGTATCAATGCAAAAAAAAAAAGTTCTAAAAACTGCATTTTTTTTCGGGAGCAGTCATTTTAATGATGCATAAAGTGAAAAAAAATGTGAAATATTCAGCTTCAGGTGTATACTGTGCAGGAGGCACACTACACCCACTGAATATTCTGCAGATGCCTGTGTTGCACAACTGAACTACAGAACACAACGCCAGCAATGAGGGGTAGCTTCAGGTGTATACTGTGCTGGAGGCACACTACAACCACTGTAACAGCGCTAGGTTAAGAAGCAAAGCAAAGCTGACACTGTCCCTGCCTATCCTGCTCTCTCCCTAAACGCCAACACACTACACCCACTGTAGCAGCGCAATTATTAATCTCCTCGCTGCCGGCGCTGTAATTGGCCAAGCATGCGGGGTCACAGTGCATGCTTGGCCAATCATGAGCCAGCAATGCACTGCGATGGCGCAGTGCATCGTGGGGCTGTTCATGTCACGCGAATTTGATGCGAACGGCCCACAAAGTTCTGGCTTCAACAAACGAGCGAACGGCCGATGTTCGATTCGAACATGAGTTTGAATCGAACACCAAGCTCATCCCTACTCCGAGAACAGTTCTCCTAGGGAATCTGAACACGAAGGCAGACCGACTATCATGCAAGCTTTCCAGATCATGAGTGGGCCCTACACCCCAGGTCTTCTCTGAGCTGGTCCACAGGTGGGACCTATCACAGACAGACCTCTTTGCTTCCCACAGCAATCACAAACTTGGGAAATTTCTGACCCAGTTTTCGCACCCCCAGGCAGATGTGACAGATGCTCTGGTCTCTCCTGGAACTGCCTATATATATTTCACCCAACATCTCTCATAATGAGATTCCTCTTGAGGCTGTCGAGAGAGAATATGGTAATCATTCCTTTATATTGGCCACAGAGGCCTTGGTTTTCCCTGGACATTCACTTTGAGATACAAAAGCCAATTCCCCTCCCCACATACGCAGACTGGAGCTGCAAGCATGGCAGAAAGGGGAGGCCGGAGAACCTAGGTTGCTCTAAGTTGTTGTGTGCTAGAAGACACCCTACTAACAACAACTATGCCAAAACTGGGAACAATTGCATTTTTCTCAGCAGGGTGAGACTTTCATTCTACTGTGCCTCCGGTGACAGCTGTTCTGGACTGCCTCTAGGCTGGATTAGACATGGGCCTTAACCCATACTCATTGAGGTTGCAAGTGTCGTTGTATCGGCAATAACAATGTTTAAAGGGGCCAAAGATCCTTTTGTTGCACAATTTTTAAAGGCAGTCATGAGGATTCAACCACCAAGAAGAAGAGTCTTTCCCAGATGAGACCTATCAGTGTTGCTGGATTATCTTTCAGTTCAACCGTTTGCTCCAACAGAGCAGCGTCCAATTTGGGTCATTACCTACAAAGCAGTATCTATTGCAGTGTCTTCAGGCAGAAAGATGTCCAAGATGCAAGCTCTTGGAGCTCCAGAAAAACATATTATTTTCTTTTCACAAAGAGGAGAGTTGTATCTTGTAGGTCATTTGGTTTCAAAGATAGCGACGGCCCTCCAGTTAACAGACTTCTGTGTATTACCTAACTTTCCAGAAGATCACACGAATGGGAAGTTTTCAGAACTTTAAAGAAGTATCTGTCTACAATTGCTCTTTTCAGATTATTTAATACGTCTTTCATCGTTCCAGCTTGAAATCATGAAGAATAAGAAGCTACTGGGTGAGGGGTCGTAAGCCTCTGTCAGCAGTGGCTGCGCACTCTGCCAGAGAGGTTTCAGCCTCATGGGCAGCCCGTTCAAGAGCATCTATGGAATCTATCTGTGGAGAGGTATCATGGTTGTCCCAGCATTATTTTTCAAGCATTACAGAATAGACCCGGGTGCCTTATCAATGGTGGACTTTGGAGGAAGGACCATGCAGTCTTCTGTTCCATCCTAATTAAAAAATTGATTTGACAGGCAGAACTCACCCTGGTTGGTGGCTTGTTACAAAGAATGGGGGGACGGCTAACTATGTCTTTTTTAACGCTTTTCACTGGTCGGAGGGAGTGGTCGAGAGGCAAAGCTCTATCACTAGTATGCTGCCATAGTTTGGCATCAGGAAAGGAAAATTACTGTAAGTATTTGATACAATTTTCCTTTTTTTTTTTCATTTTGGATAGAGCAAAGGAGATTCATAAACCCTGTCAGATTTTTTTTCACCATCTGTGTCCCATTGCAGAGATTTCCCTTCACTTCCTGTCCCATAGCTAAACAGGAAGTGAGAGGAAATCCCTGCAAATTAGGGAATTCCTCAAGGACCCCCAGGTTACCATAACTAATGTCCCCATTGGTAGATATGCCCTCGATTAGTGTTCTGAAGTCCAAAATTTGGGGTTTTCTTTTACTTTCACTTTCAATGATAATGGTAGAGCAGGACAAACAGAGAGGGTAAATCTCCCTAATGGGGGCGCAGACAGCAATAAAAACAGACAGATGTTGTAATCTCTCTACTCTGTCCAAAACGAAAAAAATAAATAAAAAAAATATGCCTTTAACCACTTGCCGACCGCCCCATGTAGATATACGTCGGCAGAATGGCACGTACAGGCAGAACCACGTACCTGTACGTGCCATTCTTCAGGCGGTTGGGGGGTCCGATCGGACCCCCCTCCGCCGGCGGGGACGGTCGGCATCGCTTCAGGAGCGATCCGGGACGAGGGGACGGCCAGTGGTTTCTGGCCACCCCCTCGCGATCGCTCCTGGCGAATGAAAAGCTTCCCCTTCCTGTCTATTGTATAGACAGGAAGGCGGAAGTGATGTCACGCTCGGTGCGCCGGTCTATGTGACCGGAACGCCGAGCACAGAAGATGTAAAGGTTAGTGCACAAACAGTACACTGACACCAGTACACATAGGCACACAATCCACCCCCCTGTCACCCCCAGATCACCCCCCAGATCACCCCCTCCCCCCCCAGTCACAGTGTCACTAATTGCAGTGATCATTTATTTACTGATCACTGCATTTAGTGTCAGTGTGACTGTAATAACTGTCAGGGCAGTTAGTTTTAGGTCCTAGGTAGCCCCCCACCCCCCCCTAATAAAGGTTTAACCCCCTGATTGCCCCTAGTTAACCCCTTCACCCCCTTTTGCCAGTGTCACTAAGCGATCGTTTTTCTGATCGCTGCATTGTGTCGCTAGGTAACCATTTTTTTTTTTATTTTAACCGCCATGTTTTATATAGGTTCATAAATAGTTTTATAGGTCAGGTACCCCCATATTACAACCTAAATAAAGGTTTTAACCCCCTGATTGCCCCTAGAGTTAACCCTTTCACCAGTAATCACCGTATAACTGTCACTGGTGACGCTGGTTAGCCAGTTAGTTATTTCGTTATTTAGGTTCCCCGTCAGGTTTTTATATAGCGTCAGGTACCCCCATATATTACCTAATAAAGGTTTAACCCCCTGATTGCCCCTAGTTAACCCTTTCACCCCCTTTTGCCAGTGTCACTAAGCGATCGTTTTTCTGATCGCTGCATTAGTGTCGCTAGGTAACCAGTTTTTTTTTAGGTTAACCGCCATGTTTATATAGGTTCATAAATAGGTTTATAGGTCAGGTACCCCCATATTACAACCTAAATAAAGGTTTTAACCCCCTGATTGCCCCTAGAGTTAACCCTTTCACCAGTGATCACCGTATAAAATGTCACTGGTGACGCTGGTTAGCCAGTTAGTTATTTCGTTATTTAGGTTCCCCGTCAGGTTTTTATATAGCGTCAGGTACCCCATATATTACCTAATAAAGGTTTAACCCCCTGATTGCCCCTAGTTAACCCTTTCACCCCCTTTTGCCAGTGTCACTAAGCGATCGTTTTTCTGATCGCTGCATTAGTGTCGCTAGGTAACCAGTTTTTTTTTGTATTACTGTTACGGGTGACGCTGGTTAGTTAGCTTGTTTTTTATACTGTCAGGGCACCCGCCATTTATTACCCAATAACGGTTTAACCCCCTGATCGCCCGGCGGGTGATATCAATTAGGTTTTAGGGTCAAATAAGGTCTGCGTCGCCCCAGGTTAGTGCCAGTACCGCAAACACCCACGCGCAAAGCATACACCTCCCTTAGTGGTATAGTATCTGAACAGATCAATATCTGATCTGATCAGATCTATACTAGCGTCCCAGTAGTTTAGGGTTCCAAAAAAACGCATTGTTAGCGGGATCAGCCCAGATACCTGCTAGCACCTGCGTTTTCCCCCTCCGCCCAGCCCAGCCCACCCAAGTGCAGTATCGATCGATCACTGTCACTTACAAAACACTAAGCACACATAACTGCAGCGTTCGCAGAGTCAGGCCTGATCCCTGCGATCGCTAACATTTTTTTTGTGGTAGCGTTTTGATTCAGTCGCTAACAGTCAGGAGCTTTTTTACCTGTGAATCTCAAAAAAATAAAAAAAACAAAAATAGTTGTCGTTTTATTGTTCTCTCTCTCTCTCTATTGTTGCTCTTTTTTTACTCCATTCTATTCTGCAATGTTTTATTATGTTTTATCATGTTTTATCATGCTTGCTTTTCAGGTATGTAATTTTGTTTACTGTGTTTTAGTGTTAAGCATTTTTTTGTTTTCAGGTGCGCCATTCAGTTGCAGCGCGGATTTATTTATCTTGACAGCAACAGCGTTTGCTCCCACGATACATAAAGCCGCGACTCCAACGCTGTAGGAGGTGATTTCACCACCACAGTTAAAAAAAAGAGCATATGTGCCGAAGCATGGGGGCAGCAGGGGGGGGGGAGGAGCGATTGGCTCCTAATGCCACGTACATACGGTCGAAATTCCGACCGTGTGTACACGGCATAACTTTTGCGGGAGGATGCCCCCATGCATCGGCATATATAAATGGTGCATGTATGCCCATCATTAGAAGTGGGTGGATGAAGGGAGGTATTCTAATGGTGGGCATACCCACCAATCAATCTCTTTTTTTCGTTCAGCCAAGAGGCTGCATGAAAAAAAAAAAGATTACAATATATGTCCAGTATGTTGCTGGACTTTGAATGGTTATACCAGAATGATGCCTGCAGGTTTAGGTATCATCTTGGTATCATTCTTTTCAGCCAGTGATCGGCTTTCATGTAAAAGCAATTCTAGCGGGTAATTAGCCTCTAGACTGCTTTTACAAGCAGTAGGAGGGAATGTCCCCCCTCCCGGATATAAACCGCGCCATTGGGAAATTGGGAAAGCATTTTATCACACCAATCTTGGTGTGGTCAGATGCTTTGAGGGCAGAGGAAAGATCTAGGGTCTAATAGACCCCAATTTTTTCAAAAAAAGAGTACCTGTCACTGCCTATTGCTATCATAGGGGATATTTACATTCCCTGAGATAACAATAAAAATCATAACAAAGAAAAAAAAATGGAAGGAACAGTTTAAAAATAGAATAAAAAAGCTAAATAAATAAAAAAAAAACTAAAAAAAAAAAAAAAAAAAGCACCCCTGCCCCCCCTTCTCTTGCGCAAAGGCGTACACAAGCGTTGGTCTGGCGTCATATGTAAACAGCAATTGCAGCATGCATGTGAGGTATCACCGCGAAGGTCAGATCGAGGGCAGTAATTTTAGCAGTAGACCTCCTCCGTGAATCTAATGTGGTATCATGTAAAGGCTTTTAAAGGCTTTTAAAAATGTATGTAGTTTGTCGCCACTGCGTGTTTGTGCGCAATTTTAAAGCATGTCGTGTTTGGTATCCATGTACTCGGCCTAAGATCATATTTTTTATTTCATCAAAAATTTGAGCAATATAGTGTGTTTTAGTGCATTAAAATAAAAAAAAAGTGTATTTTTTCCACAAAAAATGCGTTTGAAAAATCGCTGCGCAAATACTGTGTGGAAAAAAAAAATGCAACACCCACCATTTTAATCTGTAGGGCCTTTGCTTTAACAATATATATAGTGTTTGGGGGTTCAACGTAATTTTCTTGCAAAAAAAAAATATGTTTTCATGTAAACAAAAAGTGTCAGAAAGGGCTTTGTCTTCAAGTGGTTAGAAGAGTGGGTGACGTGTGACATAGGCTTCTAAATGTTGTGCATAAAATGCCAGGACAGTTCAAACCCCCCCCAAATGACCCCATTTTGGAAAGTAGACACCCCAAGCTATTTGCTGAGAGCAATGTTGAGCCCATTAAATATTTTTTTTTTTTGTCCCAAGAGATTGAATAATGAAAAAAAAAAAATATATATATTTTTTTTACAAAAAGTTGTCACTAAATGATATATTGCTCAAACATGTCATGGGCATATGTGGAAATACACCCCAAAATACATTCTGTTGCTTCTCCTGAGTACGGGGATACCACATGTGTGGGACTTTTTGGGAGCCTAGCTGCGTACGGAACCCCAAAAACCAAGCACCGCCTTCAGGCTTTCTAAGGGAGTAATTTTTTTATTTCACTTCTCACTGCCAATCACAGTTTCGGAGGCCATGGAATGCCCAGATGGCATAAAACCCCCCAAAATGACCCCATTTTGGAAAGTAGACACCCCAAGCTATTTGCTGAGAGGTATTGTGAGTATTTTGCAGATGTCGCTTTTTGTCACAAAGTTTTGAAAATTGAAAAAAAAAAAAAAAAAATTTTTTTTCTTTACTTTCTTCATTTTCAAAAACAAATGAGAGCTGTAAAATACTCACCATGCCTCTCAACAAATAGCTTGGGGTGTCTACTTTCCAAAATGGGGTCATTTGGGGGGGTTTTGTGCTATTTTGGCATTTTATGGCCTTCGAAACTGTGATAGGTAGTGAGGAGTGAAATCAAAAATTTGCACCCTTAGAAATCCTGAAGGCGGTGCTTGGGTTTCGGGGCCCCGTACGCGGCTAGGCTCCCAAAAAGTCCCACACATGTGGTATCCCCATACTCAGGAGAAGCAGCAAAATGTATTTTGGGGTGCAATTCCACATATAACTATGGCATGTGTGAGCAATATATCATTTAGTGACAACTTTTTGAAGAAAAAAAAAATTATTTTTTATTTTTGTCTTTATTCAATCACTTGGGACTAAAAAAAAAAATATTCAATGGGCTCAACATGCCTCTCAGCAAATAGCTTGGGGTGTCTACTTTCCAAAATGGGGTCATTTGGGGGGGTTTTGTACTTCTCTGCCATTTTAGCACCTCAAGAAATGAAATAGGCAGTCATAAATTAAAAGCGGTGTAAATTCCAGAAAATGTACTCTAGTTTGTAGACGCTATAACTTTTGCGCAAACCAATAAATATACGCTTATTGGCATTTTTTTTACTAAAGACATGTGGCTGAATACATTTTGGCCCAAATGTTTGACTAAAATTGAGTTTATTAGATTTTTCTTATAACAAAAAGTAGAAAATCTCTTTTTTTTTCAAAATTTTCGCTCTTTTTCCGTTTATATCGCAAAAAATAAAAATCACAGAGGCAATCAAATACCATCAAAAGAAAGCTCTATTTGTGGGAAGAAAAGGACGCAAATTTCGTTTCGTTACAAAATTGCATGACCGCACAATTACCAGTTAAAGTAGTGCAGTGCGAAATTGAAAAAAGACCTCTGGTCCTTAAGCTGACAATTGGTCCGGGGCTGAAGTGGTTAATTACAGTTTAAGAGGAAAAATAAGAAAAATAATAGGCATGAGATGGCGGTGTGTATAAGGAGCCGGTCTGTCACATCCCAATTTAAAAATTGAATAGAAAAGAAGGCCTAGTGTGCATAGCACAGCCAGTACCCCTGGGGGATGTTTGAGTTGATAGACCAGACAGAGTTTATGCAATATAAAATGTTTATTCAAAATTATATATAGAACATACTGAGAAATTATATAATAATGGGGTTACACTTTGAGGGTGTCAGAAGCATACAATGTTGACAAAACCAATGGCTGGATGTACAAAATACAAATGCAAGGGGGTTACAGACTAATCATGTGCGATGAATCTAGGAAAACGCTGACATGCTTCGGACTTTTGTCCTTTTTCATAGGCGAATTTAAATCCTTGTTAATCACATCTATTGGTGTGAACAAATGGATATTAGTACAATAGAAACAGTATAGGCAATAAAGGCACAATGTTAGAGACGCCATATGCATTGAAAGAGGAGAGTATGGAACTGTAGAAGTACTTACATGCATAAGAGACCCCCTATAATGATAATGAGCACCAGAGTCATTCCAGGCTGGTGACTAGCGTATGCTGAAGTAACATACAGGTTTGGTAGAGTCGATTTGTGCTGATTCTGGCAATATCTGTTTATCATCTAATTGCTACTGGGAAGGGAACAAATGGGTTAGTGGAAGGTACAGGGGAGATAAAACTTTGGGAAGGGAAAAAAGCACAGGGGAATAATGGGCCAATCAAACTTGCATGTGAATTGTCACCAAAATAAAAAAGCAATAGCTTAAAATATTGTTCTGTGACAGTCAATGTCATATGGTTTGGAGAATAATAGCAGCAGTTTTTAGAAGGCAGCCCAGTTTGAAGATCTAAGAAGTGGCAAAGAAATCCTCTGGAGGTACTGGGAAGAGAAACAGAAGGCGCAACTCTAAGTGCAATAAATAGTGGAAAATTTATAGCTGTACTCACAAAAGTACTATGTCCAAGGGCGTGTGATACTGAGATGGTGAGCCGGATGTCCATGGAAGGTGTAGAACAAGCGATTTCCGTATCCTAGAGGTGCTGTCTTGTTGCTAAAAACGAGCTGGGGCATCCATTGCTGACACTTCCTGGTCAGTGGAGCGCACACCAGCAACCAGGTGGATCGGTTTACTTCCGGGGGCGGGAGCCGGTCTCGTCCAATAGGCAAACGTTTTCAGAGCATGCGCTCTTTCCTCAGGCCTGAAATTCGGAAATCGCTTGTTCTACACCTTCCATGGACATCCGGCTCACCATCTCAGTATCACACGCCCTTGGACATAGTACTTTTGTGAGTACAGCTATTTTTAACCCTTTACATTAAAAATTTCCACTATTTATTGCACTTAGAGTGGTGCCTTCTGTTTCTCTTCCCAGCGTATGCTGAAGTATGCTGTGGTAAAAGTCATTGTATCGTGTGCAGTAAGCACAGAAATGGTGGCAGGCTGGAAATCCTGTGTGCTGCAAGACCTCCAGAGAGACAGGGGATAAGCCTGTGTCTATGTAACTTCAGCCGATAAAGTAACAAGTCTATAGATGTGTAAGAAAAAGAGTAGAGGGCAGTCAGTCTATGGAGACAAAAAGCATCTTGGCTATTGTATCCAAAAGGTAGTGAATCAATAAATTATTTACCTGCAGTGAGGGATATATCAAAGATGCCTGCGCAGACCAGGAACCAACAGCATACTGAGTGTTGGTGGTTCACACTAAATATAATGGGTCTTGTAAGTAGAAACAGCTGTGAGTAGGCGCCAAAAGGCAGCCTTCACAGCTGATTCCATTAGGCCGAAGCAACGGACCGCTGCGCCATTGGCTGCAGACGGTCCGTCTGAAGGAGATCTCTGACGACGTGGCGCTGGGCGGGGCCACGCCCATTAGGGGCGGGGACCGCGTCCATCATCGTGACGTCACCGGCGCGCGTGATGGGCCCATCCCATCCGCGCTCCAGGCTGGAACGCAAATAGGAAGTGGGCACCGGAATGAATCGGGCCCAGGGGTGGGAGTACATGCATGCGCCGGGTGGTACAGGCGGACGCGTGTATCTCCCGCACGCCGGGCAGCACAGGGGAAAGCCAACCGTGCCACCATGAAATCAAATTGGTGTAGGTCCAGGAAGGCATCAAATTAAAATGCAACAATGGTGCCATTAATTGTAATTTATTGAAAGTAGTTACTCGGAGGGTGACTGTCATGCATGTATTACCACAATCACATCTGCAAAAAATAAAGCAGAAAAATAAAGTAAAAATTATGCACATATGCAAAGAGTACAAATGAGGGGGAAGAACAACATGCACGTGGCATACATATTAACAAATTAGTATTAACATACAGTTAGTAAGGTTTAGAACCAATTCATCATGCTATTAGCAAGCTTTGAAAAAAGTTCACAATAGAAAAAATGTTACAATAGGTGATATGGTGTGCTGTAAAGGATTATAAATCTAGTTCACAAATACCGGATTGGAAACCCTCAAGACAAGGTTTAAAGTTAAATGCCTCGTTGAGGTCTGGGGGTGAAGTGGCATTAAGATGGAAAATCCACCTTAATTCACTTTGTAGGAGTGCCTTATTGTAGTCACCTCCTCTGCTATTTGGAGGGATATGATCGAGAGCTTTGAAGAGCACTCTTGGGGTATGGTCAGGGTGTAATAACACACAATGTTGTCCAATGGGGAGGTCTGGGTCTTTTTTAATGATGCTTTGTATGTGGCGATAAATACGTTGCCAAAAAGGCAATTTTGTCTTTCCCACATAAAAGCATCCACATTCGCACTCTAAAAGGTAGACAATCCCGACTGAGCGGCAATTGATATAATGCTGTGGGTAAAAATGTTGTCCATTAGGTAGTGTGTCTTTGCTGGCTTTGCACATATACCTGCAATAACCACAATTACCACAAGGGAAAGTACCAAGTAATTTTGTAGAGTGTTTGGTGGAAGCCATGTATTCGCTCCTAATTAGTTTATCACAAAGAGAAGGTGTCCTTCTATATGTAAAGAGGGGTTGGGCAGGTACACATGGAGAGAGAGAATGATCAGTAGTCAGTATGTGCCAATACCGAGAGAGTATATCTGTGACCTGACGGTGTTGTTAACAGTATGTCGTTATAATCCTCAGTGGAGGACGTGATTCCTTTTTAGGTTTGGAGAATAGTAAGTTCTGTCGAGATTTTGATTTGGCTTTCTTATAGGCGTCTTTCAACACTATTAGTGTAGCCACGAGCTCAAAGTCTATTTCGCAATACAGAGGCCTCTTGTTCAAAAAAGGTCTCTGTAGAGCAATTGCGACGGGCTCGAAGATATTGTGCAAAGGAAATAGAATTAACTAGGGGTTGTGGGTGAAAGCTGGACGCAGCTAGAATAGTGTTTCCAGCTGTTGGTTTTCTGTAGAGTTGGCTTTGTAGATGGTCTTGATGGTCCTTCATGATCATAAGGTCTAAAAATGAAATTGTCGTGGTGCTGTAAGTCATGGTGAATTTCAAATTAAGTTTGTTAGTAGAATTCAAGCAGTCAAGAAATTGATGTAATAAGTCTGGTGGACCCCTCCAAAAGAGGAGAATGTCGTCTATATAACGACGCCAAACCGCTATATGGCGAGTATAGCAGCTTGCAGAGTCGTCCAAAAATAATAAGCGCTCCCACTCCCCCAGGTACAGGTTCGCGTACGCCGGGGCACAGCATGTGCCCATGGCGACGCCCTGTACCGGGAGGTTGTGGGACCCGTTAAAGGAAAAAAAATTATGAGTAAGGATAAATTGTAAAGCCTTGATAATGAATGTGGATAAATCTGAAGGATATGTCTGTGTCGTAGATAAAATATGCTGGATGGTAGAAAGTTCCAGAGAATGTGGGATGGAGCTGTATAGGGCCTCCACGTCGATGGCAACTAAAATTGTGTCGCCATCGACGTGGAGGTCCGGCAGACTCTGTAATAAGTGGGTGGTGTCACGGATGTACGATGGAAGAGAGATTACTAATGGTTGTAGAAGTTTGTCAATATATCTACTGAGGTTGTCAGTAAGACATCCACGACCGGAAACTATGGGTCGTTTAATAGCACACACAAACATAGCATAACATTAAAAAATCCCACTAAATTAGACTGTGCCAAGTTTATAAATAATAAATACCTGTGCATTTTAAATTGTGCCTTTTCCTGAAACAGTGAAAATAAAAAAGGTATGCAAAACTGTAAATAAACAATTTACACTAAAAATTTGATTGAACAGATTTGGAATGCTGCATGTGCATTGTGTTTTCTGTGTGTTGTGCTAAAATGATAGAGGCATTCATGTTATCGCAATGCAGTATGTTACAACGCACAGCAGTGCATCACGATGCACTGTTGCATATAGCATTGAATGAATGTGATTTAAAAAAAATAAAGCATTGTGATGCGTTGTAACAAAGCACTGCAGCGTATATGTACAATGCATCCAAAATGTGTGTCACCACCATGTGTATAGTGCTCCTGTATGCATCAAGTGTGTGTAATATGCGTGTCTGTGTGTGTGGGGGGAGGGTGTTTAACCAGTTCTCGCTTGTGGCACGGGCAGGCTGGACCATGTACATGTGCATCACCAGCTGATCGCGCAGCGAGCTGCTTCCGGTGGACACAGCGGATTGCGGCCCCCGGTACCCAGCTGCTTTGAGCAGCTGGGGTATCACTTGATCGCTATTGGTTTCATTCATAACAGCTGTGCTTAGTATTGTGAGGCTGTGATTTGGCCACAGCTATCACATGGACCCTGGGCAATCAAAGCACCCTGTACCATGTGACAGCTATGGGCCAATCACAGCATACAATAGTAATCACAGCTGTTAGGAATGTAACCCATTCACAACAGTTTAAAACATTTCTGTTACAGTGATCATCAGTGTAACAGCAATAAAATGCCCCCCAGAGTCATTATGGTGATACTGAACTACTCTAATGAAAGCAGGAAATGTATCAAACAATCACCATACATGTTAAATAAATAGACCACTCAAGATCATTTGGAACAAAAATTGTCTGCGGCCTTTATTATTGGGTTTAATATAATTGTAAAACAATGCACATAAAATCACCATAGATAAATATGCTCCTGCAGCTATACCCTATCCACACCCCCTTTATATAGGGACCTCCAGGGGTTCCAGAACCTTCTATTTTATTTTCAAGGCTCCCCTTTTCAGCAGTTACAAGGCTCCCCCAAGGCTACAAGCCCCTGACCTGAGGGGAGACTTGAAACCCCTGCTGCTGGGATCCCATGAGGAAAAGAGGGAAACTCCTGTTCCCCTTTTCCCCATAATCGTTATGGTGGTTGGACGCCTTCTTTTGCACTTATTACTGAGTGTAGACATTGGACTTTTTTGTTTAACACAGAAGGACTTTTTTATGTTTCTTATGTTTATGTAACTAGCGTTTATAATAATCACAGTGCTGCATATTTTATGTTTATTGCTTTGGAGAATTGGATATATTGCCTTTTTTGCTAGCAGCTGTTATTTCATTTTATTTTTCTGTTTAGCGCTCGCTTTATTAATTTTTTCAGTCATTCGGCAATGACTGCATGTAAATTTGATGAAAATGGCTAGCGAGGTTCAGCAACGGAGGATGAAAAAAGGTAAAAAATAAAAGACTGGAGTAGGCAGAATATGGAGCTGTAGTGCATGTCAATCAGCTGGCTTCTAGCTTTTATTTTCAATGCTTTACCTGAACAAGCTGAAGTTAGAAGCTGACTGGTTACTATGCACAGCTGCGCCAAATCCTCTCTGCTTACTACTTACATAATTGAACACACAGTATACCTGGAATGTAATCATTCAGAAAATAAAATCAGTCTTTTATAGCTCATATGCCAAATGCTGTAAAACAAATCTAATAAACCTCAAAAAGGCCATGCCTAAATACTGTTAAAAATAAAGTAACAGATGCAAACAATATTGTTTTAAGGTAAAGGTTTTAAGTAGTACTTACTTTATAGCCAGTTATTAGGCCTAAACTATTTCAAGTGCTGAATTTCTCTTTCATAAAAAGCCAGCAGGACCGATCACTATATCAATATCAATCACCCACAGGACAGATTATTGGATAGCCACGAAATCTCTCCAAACACCATTAAAAACATACACATCTAAGGAGATCTGTGACTATTTTTTTTTAGGATCTGCTTGGATCAACTTATTTGCAAGCATGCAGGAATCACCTGGTTGACATTCAGAATAGAGGAAGAACCTGGTCAGCATGCAGCTATTGAGTTCCTGCTATTGCTATTGGGGCAGCACAGTGACTAAGTGGTTAGCACTCCTCCATAGAAGCACTATGGTCCTCAGTTTGATTCCCAACCACGGCACTACCTGCCTGGCGTTTGCATGGTCTCCCTGTGCCTCTGTGGGTTTCCTCTGGGTACTCTGGTTTCCTTCCACACTCCAAAGACATATTGGTAAGTTAATTGATTCCTGTCTAAATTGGCCCTAATACAGTATGTGTATGTATGAATGAGAATTAGGGACCTTAGATTATAAGCTCCTTGAGGGCAGGGACTGATGTGAATGTATACTATATATGTAAAGTGCTGTGTAAATTAACAATGCTATATAAGTACCTATAATAAATAAAATTGCCCTTAATGCTAATGCTTGATTGTAACACGTTTCTAAATGGCTCAGTGAGGCAACATGCTCTGGAACAGGGGTGTCAAACTCAATTTCATTGTGTGCCATATTAGCATTATCGTTGCCCTCAAAATGCTGGACTAAATGTCCAGAGCACCCCAACCCCCCTAACATCAGATGTCACCCTCCCATACATTACAGTCCCCCCCCTCTTGTGCTGCTGATGGGAAGAAGCTGGGGGTGAAACTGGGAAGCAGTCAGCTGCCAGAGTCTGCTGAATGCTGAGAACAGGGGAGGTGGGGATGGGGGGTGCTGCGGCTGCACAGAGAGGTGCAGGGACTGCAGGAGGAGCTCTGTCCTCCTCTCTGCTGTCGACAGCTGAGACAGAGTGGGAGAAGAGACGTGAGGGTGCTTCAGTTGCACAGAGAGGTGCAGGATCGGAAGGGAGGAGTTCTGTCCTCCTCTGTACTGCCGACTGCTGTGACAGAGTGGGGGCGGAGATCAGGGCGGTGCCGCAGCCGCAGGAGAGGAACAAGGGCCACATGAAATGGTCTGGTGGGCCGGATTCGGCCTGCGGGCCTTGTGTTTGACATATGCTGACTCTTCCCCACCAACACCATTAAAACAAAATGTTAATGAATTAGTTGTTAGCTGCCAGGGGACTGCATAGGACATACTTGCAAATACAGTGCCTTGAAAAAGTATTCACACCCCTTGACATTTTCCACATTTTGTCATGTTACAACCAAAAACGTAAATGTATTTTATTGGGACTTTATGTGATAGACCAACAAAAAGTGGTACATAATTGTGAAGTGGAAGGAAAAGGATAAATGTTTTTCGATTTTTCTTACAAATAAATATGTGGAAAATGTGGCGTGCATTTGTATTCAGCCCCCCAATACTCAATACTTTGTATAACCACCTTTCACTGGAATTACAGCTGCAAGTCTTTTTGATGATATTTCTACCAGCTTTGCACATCTAGAGAGTGACATTTTTGCTTATTTTCCTTTGCAAAATAGCTTAAGCTCTGTCAGATTGGATGGTGAGCGTCTGTGAACAGCAATTTTCAAGTCTTGCCACAGATTGTCAATTGGATTTAGGTCTGGACTTTGAATAGCCCTTCTATAACATAAATATGCTTTGATCGAAACCATTCCATTGTAGGTCTGGCTGTATGTTTAAGGTTGTTGTCCTGCTGGAAGGTAAACCTCCGCCCCAGCTCCAAGTCTTTTGCAGACTCTAACAGGTTTTCTTCTAAGATTGCCCTGTATTTGGTTCCATCCATCTTCCCATCAACTCTGACCAGCTTTCCTGTCCCTGCTTAAGAAAAGCATCCCCACTACATGATGCTGCCTCCACCATGTTTCATGGTGGGGATGGTGTGTTCAGTGTTAGTTTCCCACCACACATAGCATTTTGTTTTTAGGACAAAAAGTTAAATTTTGGTCTCATCTGGCCAGAGCACCTTCTTCCACATGTTTGTTGTGTCCCCCATATGGTTTCTTGCATCCCCCACATGGCTTCTTACAAACTGCAAACAGGACTTCTTATGGCTTTCTTTCAACATTGGCTTTCTTCTGGCCACTCTTCAAAAAAAAGCCAGATTTGTGGAGTGCATGACTAATAGTTGTCCTGTGCACAGATTCTCCCTGTGAAACTCTGCAGCTCCTCCAAAGTTACCATGGACCCCTTGGCTACTTCTCTAATTAATGCTCTCCATGCCCGGCCTGTCAGTTTAGGTGGATGTCCATGTCTTGGTAGGTTTACAGTTGTGTCATGCTCTTTCCATTTTCAGATGATGGATTAAACAGTGCTCCATGAGATGTTCAAATCTTTGGATATTTTTTTATAACCTAACCCTGCGTTAAACCTCTCCACAACTTTATCCCTGACATGTCTGGTGTGTTTCTTGGCCTTCAGGATGCTGTTTGTTCACTAAGGTTTTCTAACAAACCTCTGAGGGCTTCACAGAACAGCTGTATTTATTATGAGAATAAATTACACACAGGTGGACTATATTTACTAATTAGGTGACTTCTGAAGGCAATTGGTTCCACTAGATTTTAGTTAGGGGGTATCAGAGTAAAAGGGGCTGAATACAAGCGTACAACACACTTTTCACATATTTATTTGTAAAAAAAAAATTAAAAACATTTATCATGTTCTTTCCACTTCACAATTATGAGCCACTTTGTGTTGGACTATCACATAAAATCCCAATAAAATACATTTAAGTTTTGAGTGTAACATGACAAAATGTGGTAAATTTCAAGGGGTATGACTACTTTTTCAAGGCACTGTATGTACAGTATGCTGTTCAATAGTATTTAGTAAAATGTTATTTAAAGGAGAAATCCAGCCTGAACCTTTTTAGGCTGGGCTTCTCCTCTGGGTCACAGGAGTGCAATTTGTTTCCAGCGGAGAGTTGTCTGAAGTCCGCTCTCCGCTGACGTCACTGCCATCAGTTGAGGCAGCACTTTATCCCGACTTCCCAAGCCTGGATCCGCCAGCTGCCTTGATTGATGGCAGTCTCAGCGTCTCAGTGAGCCGCTGAGATGGCCACTCCCCGCCCCTCCACAGCTCATCAATCCAATGAGCGTGGAGGATCAGAGCAGGAGAGATGCTAACTGACAAAAAAAACGAAAACCCATACTTCTCTTTTAACCACTTCCCGACCGCCCCATGTACATATACGTCAACAGAATGGCACGTACAGGCAAAAGGACGTACCTGTACGTGCCATTCTTCAGGCGGTTGGGGGGTCCGATCGGACCCCCCTCCGCCGGCGGGGACGGTCGGGATCGTGTCAGGAGCGATGCGGGAAGAGGGGACGGCCAGTGGTTTCTGGCCACCCCCTCCCGATCGCTCCTGGCGAATCACATTCTCCCTTGCCTGTGTAATTGTAAACACAGGCAAGGGGAAGTGACGTCACGCTCCTCGTGTCGGTCTTTCTGACCGGGACGCCGAGCGGTGAAGACACAGCAAGTAAGTGCACAACAGTACACTGACACCAGGACACTTAGGCACACAATCCACCCCCCTGTCACCCCCAGATCACCCCCCAGATCACCCCCTGCCCCCCCTGTCACAGTGTCACTGATTGCAGTGATCATTTATTTACTGATCACTGCATTTAGTGTCAGTGTGATTGTAATAACTGTCAGGGCAGTTAGTTTTAGGCCCCTTTAGGTCTAAGGTAGCCCCCTACCCCCCCCCCCCAATAAAGGTTTAACCCCTTGATTGCCCCCTAGGTAACCCTTTCACCCCCTTTTGCCAGTGTCACTAAGCGATCGTTTTTCTGATCGCTCTATTAGTGTCACTGGTGCCGCTAGGTAGCCAGTTTTTTTTTTAGGTAACCGCCAGGTTTATATAGGATTATAAATAGGTTTATAGGTCAGGTACCCCCATATTACAACCTAAATAAAGGTTTTAACCCCTTGATTGCCCCTAGAGTTAACTCTTTCACCAGTGATCACAGTATAAGTGTCACTGGTGACGCTGGTTAGCCAGTTAGTTATTTAGTTATTTAGGTTCCCCGTCAGGTTTTTATATAGCGTCAGGTACCCCCATATATTGCCTAATAAAGGTTTTAACCCCCTGATTGCCCCTAGTTAACCCTTTCACCATGATCACCGTATTACTGTTACGGGTGACGCTGGTTAGATAGTTTGTTTTTTATACTGTCAGGGCACCCGCCATTTATTACCCAATAACGGTTTAACCCCCTGATCGCCCGGCGGGTGATATCAATTAGGTTTTAGGGACAAATAAGGTCTGCGTCGCCCCAGGTTAGTGCCAGCACCGCAAACACCCACGCGCAAAGCATACACCTCCCTTAGTGGTATAGTATCTGAACAGATCAATATCTGATCTGATCAGATCTATACTAGCGTCCCAGCAGTTTAGGGTTCCAAAAAACGCATTGTTAGCGGGATCAGCCCAGATACCTGCTAGCACCTGCGTTTTTCCCCCTCCGCCCAGCCCAGCCCACCCAAGTGCAGTATCGATCGATCACTGTCACTTCCAAAACACTAAGCACACATAACTGCAGCGTTCGCAGAGTCAGGCCTGATCCCTGCGATCGCTAACAGTTTTTTTGGTAGCGTTTTGATTCAGTCGCCAGCAGCCTAGGAGCTTTTTTTCCTGTGAATCTCACTAGTGTACTACTAAATTTAGAGCCCAAAATGGCAAATCGCAAGTACACTAGTGAACAGGCCTACTTGTTTCTGAGTATGTCAGATAGTGAAGAGGAGGTCACTCATCTGTCAGAATCAGGCTCAGAATACGACCCAGTAGACGACAGCGGCTCCATGACAGATAGCTCTGGCGACGGAGGTGAGGTCCCTGCTAAGGTCAGGCGTACCCGATCCCGATCTTCTGATGTTGTTGAGGTGCAGGAACCGCAGGTCTCTCGTATGGAGCAGAGAAGTACTAGCGCCGCTATTCCTTCTGGTGAACTGGCAAGCACCAGCGGCCTAGTACACCCTGGACGTAGTCAAACCAGCACTGCAGTAACACTTGGTGACGTGGCGAGTCCCATAAGTGCAGTTCAAGCTGGCGAGGTGGCAAGCACAAGTAGTGTCCCGCTGCCACCAAGAAGAAGACAAAGGCAGGCCCGTCGATCACATAGTGTCCTTCCTGCAGAATTCGCCAATCCTGATTGGGTGCCCACCACTTCTGCAGGACCCGTACTTCCCCCATTCACTGGCCAACCCGGTATTCAGGTGGAAACAGCTGATTTTAAGCCATCCGATTTTTTATCGCTGTTTTTCACGGAAGATCTCTATAGATCTATTGTGGACCAAAGTAATATATACGCTGGTCAACACATCGCCGCTAATCCCCAAGTGCCTTCCCTTGCCAGAGATTGGAAACCAATTACGGTTTCCGAATTTAAGTCCTTTCTGGGCCTTTCCATCAACATGGGCATGCATAAATTCCCGACGCTGAGGTCTTATTGGTCCACCCTCGCGCTCCACCATATGCCCGTGTTCTCTCGCTCCATGTCCAGGGCACGATACGAACAGATCTTGCGGTTCATGCACTTCAGTGACAATGAACTCTGTCGTCCTCGTGGAGACCCTGAATTTGATCGGCTCTACAAAATTCGCCCCCTCATAAACCACTTCAACCAACGTTTTGCAGCCTTGTTTAATCCCAATCAAGTTGTCTGCGTTGACGAGTCCCTGATTAAGTTTTCTGGCCGCTTGTCTTTCAAACAGTTCCTTCCCAGCAAGCGTGCCAGATACGGGGTCAAGCTCTACAAGCTCTGTGACAGGGCAACAGGCTATACGTGGAGCTTTTCGGTTTATGAGGGAAAAGATAGTCACGTAGAGCCGGAGAACTGTCCAGATTACATAGGGAGCGCTGGCAAGATAGTGTGGAACTTGGTGTCACCCTTATTCGGAAAGGGGTACCACTTGTACGTGGACAATTATTACACCAGCGTGCCACTGTTTAGTCACTTGTTTGATCATCAGATTGGAGCATGTGGCACCGTGCGACCTAATCGCCGGGGCTTTCCCCAGCGGCTTGTAGATTCCCCTCTTAGGCTGGGGGAGAGAGCCTGCTTGAAGTGTAATAACTTGCTCGCTATGAAGTGGAGGGATAATAGGAATGTTTTCGTTCTTACCTCCCTTCATGCAGACACGACAGTCCAAATTCGTACGGCGGCTGGTGTTGTGACGAAACCCCTCTGTGTCCACGAATACAACCTTAATATGGGGGGGGTGGACCTCAACGACCAGTTGTTGGCGCCGTACCTAGTTGTCCGTAAGGCTAGACACTGGTACAAAAAAGTGTCTATTTATTTGTTTCAATTGGCTTTTCTGAATGCTCATGTGCTATACGGAGCTTCAGGCGGGAGGTTACCCTTCCTTGAATTCCTGGAAGAGGTTCTCACAGACCTTCTGTTTCCAGACGGTTCTGCACCTCACCATTCCGAACCAAATGCAGTTAGCCGGCTGTATGAGAGGCATTACCCTTATGTCCTCCCGAGTACCCCTACCCAACGAGCCCCCCAAAAAAGATGTCGTGTCTGTACCAAGCGCGGATGTAGGCGTGACACCCGTTATTATTGTCCACGCTGTCCTGACAATCCTGGTCTCTACATTGGTGAATGTTTTGAACGCTACCACTCACTAGTGAGGTTTTAGCGTAGGGTACAGCATTTCACAGGCTAGGATACACTTTCACAGGGTCTCAAGAATGCCATCGCATTTTGAGACCCGACCGTTAGTTAAAATTATAGTTACAGGGTCTCAAGAATGCCATCGCATTTTGAGACCCGACCGTTACAGTTAAAATTATAGTTATAGTTTAAAAAAAAAAGTGTAAAAAATAAAAAAAAAGTACAAAAAAAAAAAACCCCCCAAAAAAATATAAAATAAAAAAACCAAAAATAGTTGTCGTTTTATTGTTCTCTCTCTCTCTCTCTCTCTCTCTCTCTCTATTGTTGCTCTTTTTTACTCTATTCTATTCTGCAATGTTTTATTATGTTTTATCATGCTTGCTTTTCAGGTATGTAATTTTGTTTACTGTGTTTTATTGTTAACCATTTTTTTGTTTTCAGGTGCGCCATTCAGTTGCAGCGCGGATTTATTTATCTTGACAGCAACAGCGTTTGCTCCCACGATACATAAAGCCGCGACTCCAACGCTGTAGGAGGTGATTTCACCACCACAGTTAAAAAAAAAGAGCATATATGCCGAAGCATGGGGGCAGCAGAGGGCGGAGGAGCGATTTTGCTCCTAATGCCACGTACATATGGTCGAAAAAAGTCCGACCATGTGTACGTGGCATAACTTTTTTGCGGGAGGATGCCCCCATGCTTCGGCATATATATATTTTAGGCACCGTTTGCGTTAACAAAATGTTTTATTTTTTACTATGTTTTTTTTTTTGGTATTTGCTTTGCAGGTATGGTATGGTAAGGTCTTACTGTTATACTGTAATGTTACTTTGTTTTAATGTTAACCATTATTTGCTTAGCAGGTACGCCATTCAGTTGCAGCGTGGATTTATTTATCTTGACAGCAACAGCGTTTGCTCCCACGATACATAAAGCCGCGACTCCAACGCTGTAGGAGGTGATTTCACCACCACAGTTAAAAAAAAGAGCATATATGCCGAAGCATGGGGGCAGCAGAGGGCGGAGGAGCGATTTTGCTCCTAATGCCACGTACATATGGTCGAAAAAAGTCCGACCATGTGTACGTGGCATAACTTTTTTGCGGGAGGATGCCCCCATGCTTCGGCATATATAAATGGTGCATGTATGCCCATCATTAGAAGTGGATGGATGAAGGGAGGTATTCTAATGGTGGGCATACCCACCGCACCATTGGGAAAGCATTTTATCACACCGATCTTGGTGTGGTCAGATGCTTTGAGGGCAGAGGAAAGATCTAGGGTCTAATAGACCCTTTTTTTCAAAAAAAGAGTACCTGTCACTGCCTATTGCTATCATAGGGGATATTTACATTCCCTGCGATAACAATAAAAATGATAACTAAGAAAAAAAAAATGGAAGGAACAGTTTAAAAATAAAATAAAAAAGCTAAATAAAAAGAAAAACTAAAAAAAAAATAAAAAAAAGCACCCCTGCCCCCCCTTCTCTTGCGCAAAGGCGAACACAAGCGTTGGTCTGGCGTCATATGTAAACAGCAATTGCACCATGCATGTGAGGTATCACCGCGAAGGTCAGATCGAGGGCAGTAATTTTAGCAGTAGACCTCCTCCGTGAATCTAATGTGGTAACCTGTAAAGGCTTTTAAAGGCTTTTAAAAATGTATGTAGTTTGTCGCCACTGCGTGTTTGTGCGCAATTTTAAAGCATGTCATGTTTGGTATCCATGTACTCGGCCTAAGATCATATTTTTTATTTCATCAAAAATTTGAGCAATATAGTGTGTTTTAGTGCATTAAAATAAAAAAAAGTGTATTTTTTCCACAAAAAATGCGTTTGAAAAATCGCTGCGCAAATACTGTGTGGAAAAAAAAAATGCAACACCCACCATTTTAATCTGTAGGGCCTTTGCTTTAACAATATATATAGTGTTTGGGGGTTCAACGTAATTTTCTTGCAAAAAAAAAAAATGTTTTCATGTAAACAAAAAGTGTCAGAAAGGGCTTTATCTTCAAGTGGTTAGAAGAGTGGGTGACGTGTGACAGGCTTCTAAATGTTGTGCATAAAATGCCAGGACAGTTCAAACCCCCCCCCAAAATGACCCCCAAAGTAGACACCCCATGCTATTTGCTGAGAGCAATGTTGAGCCCATTAAATATTTTTTTTTTTGGTCCCAAGAGATTGAAAAATTAAAAAAAAAAAATATATATATTTTTTTTACAAAAAGTTGTCACTAAATGATATATTGCTCAAACATGCCATGGGCATATGTGGAAATACACCCCAAAATACATTCTGTTGCTTCTCCTGAGTACGGGGATACCACATGTGTGGGACTTTTTGGGAGCCTAGCCGCGTACGGGACCCCAAAATCCAAGCACCGCCTTCAGGCTTTCTAAGGGTGTAATTTTTTTATTTCACTCCTCACTGCCAATCACAGTTTCGGAGGCCATGGAATGCCCAGATGGCACAAACCACCCCCAAATGACCCCATTTTGGAAAGTAGACACCCCAAGCTATTTGCTGAGAGGTATGGTGAGTATTTTGCAGATCTCGCTTTTTGTCACAAAGTTTTGAAAATTGAAAAAAAAGAAAAAAAAAATGTTTTTTTCTTTACTTTCTTTATTTTCAAAAACACATGAGAGCTGTAAAATACTCACCATGCCTCTCAACAAATAGCTTGGGGTGTCTACTTTCCAAAATGGGGTCATTTGGGGGGTTTTTGTGCTATTTTGGCATTTTATGGCCTTCGAAACTGTGATAGGTAGTGAGGAGTGAAATCAAAAATTTGCACCCTTAGAAATGCTGAAGGCGGTGCTTGGGTTTCGGGGCCCCGTACGCGGCTAGGCTCCCAAAAAGTCCCACACATGTGGTATCCCCATACTCAGGAGAAGCAGCAAAATGTATTTTGGGGTGCAATTCCACATATAACCATGGCATGTGTGAGCAATATATCATTTAGTGACAACTTTTTGAATACATTTTTTTTTTTTTTTTTTTTTTTGTCTTTATTCAATCACTTGGGACTAAAAAAAAAAATATTCAATGGGCTCAACATGCCTCTCAGCAAATAGCTTGGGGTGTCTACTTTCCAAAATGGGGTCATTTGGGGGGGGTTTTGTGCCATCTTGGCATTTTATGGCCTTCAAAACTGTGATAGGTAGTGATAGGTAGTGAGGAGTGAAATCAAAAATTTATGCCCTTAGAAATCCTGAAGGCGGTGCTTGGTTTTCGGGGTCCCGTATGCGGATAGGCTCCCAAAAAGTCCCACACATGTGGTATCCCCATACTCAGGAGAAGCAGCAGAATGTATTTTGGGGTGTAATTCCACATATGCCCATGGCATGTGTGGGCAATATATCATTTAGTGACAACTTTGGGCAAAAAAAAAAAAGTTTGTAATATTCCCGCAACTTGTGGCAAAATATAAAATATTCCATGTACTCAACATGCCTCTCAGCAAATAGCTTGGGGTGTCTACTTTCCAAAATGGGGTCATTTGGGGGGGGGTTTGTGCTATTTTGGCATTTTATGGCCTTCGAAACTGTGATAGGTAGTGAGGAGTGAAATCAAAAATTTGCACCCTTAGAAACCCTGAAGGCGTTGATTGGGTTTCGGGGCCCCGTGCGCGGCTAGGCTCCCAAAAAGTCCCACACATGTGGTATCCCCATACTCGGGAGAAGCAGCAAAATGTATTTTGGGGTGCATCTCCACATATAACCATGGCATGTGTGAGCAATATCAATCATTTTTTTTTTTTTTTTTTTTTTGTCTTTATTCAATCACTTGGGACTAAAAAAAAAAATATTCAATGGGCTCAACATGCCTCTCAGCAAATAGCTTGGGGTGTCTACTTTCCAAAATGGGGTCATTTGGGGGGGTTTTGTACTTCCCTGCCATTTTAGCACCTCAAGAAATGAGATAGGCAGTCATAAATTACCAATAAACCAATAAATATACGCTTATTG
The DNA here is from genome assembly GCA_028564925.1 of Lithobates sylvaticus. Classification (NCBI taxonomy): domain Eukaryota; kingdom Metazoa; phylum Chordata; class Amphibia; order Anura; family Ranidae; genus Lithobates; species Lithobates sylvaticus. Next base: position 160,438,182 of record CM053027.1, on the reverse strand, counting down.
GCATTTTTTTTACTAAAGACATGTGGCTGAATACATTTTGGCCCAAATGTTTGACTAAAATTGAGTTTATTGGATTTTTCTTATAACAAAAAGTAGAAAATATCTTTTTTTTTTCAAAATTTGCGGTCTTTTTCCGTTTATAGCGCAAAAAATAAAAATCACAGAGGCAATCAAATACCATCAAAAGAAAGCTCTATTTGTGGGAAGAAAAGGACGCAAATTTTGTTTGGTTACAACATTGCATGACCGCGCAATTACCAGTTAAAGCAGTGCAGTGCAAAATTGAAAAAAGACCTCTGGTCCTTTGGCTGCCAAATGGTCCGGGGCTGAAGTGGTTAAATGCATGTATATTCTGTAAAAATCTACCGAATTGCAATGAATGCAATTAGTATTGTTGTTCCTTTGGAATGTCACAGAATAATTTATAATTGCTTTTAAAGATTGAGAATGAAGCTAAATGCAAAATGAAGAGTAAAAGACAATGTGGTTTATGGTGCCTAATTCCTACCAATGAATCATTCTAGAAACTGAACTGCATATGGATAATGCATGGGAAAGGTCTTCAGTCTAAAGCAGCCATCATATTGGATTTAGCCTTCCCGCTGTCCTCTTTTACAATATATTAAATACATATTATTCAAATGAATTTATTATTTCTTTTAGTATTGCACTCATTACATAAGTAATCCAGTTATAATTCTGTAAGTTTCTGTTTAATGTATTATGGAAGTAAATGAAATGTTTTCACAAGGGACTAGATAGTTCATTCATTTCTGCATACCACAGATGACCAAGAGTCCATGTGATGCTATTTATAAATCATTCCTAGAATATTAATTTCCTGGAACCCAAGAAGAGATGAAGCCTTTTCAGACACAGATAATATGCAGCACAATATGTAGTGAGCATATTGCACATATCTCCAGTAATCTTGTGAACATGTGTGAAATTTGAACCAGGAACAATTCATTAATAACACTGAGTCTGTGTATCACAAGGCCACAATTAAAAAATTACTCCTAATATAGCTTTCTTAAAAGATAATGAGACATACTATAAAAAGTCTATTTTTAAGTCTGTTAGCTACTCTTCCCTGCAAATGGAAACCCCAAGAATGTAGCTGCAGCAAAAGCTTTACAGGAAGCTGACCACATGAAAAATATAGCTGTGCGTAACCAAACCCTGATATTGTAACACTGAGAGTGATTCAAATGCAACTGAAACATAAAAAGCGCGATTATAGTGTAACAATTTTTTACATTTTGGAACAGGAGCCACACCGGAGCAGAGATTCTGGCAGCTCTGCAGCAGCAGGCCCAGAGTTGGTTCACGCTATGCCAGCTGGAGCCAGGAATGGTGGTGTGCAATAATGATACAAACCTCCTGTCCGCCCTTGGACAAGAAAAGTTGACACATGTGCCATGCCTGGCACATGTCCTCAATTTGATGGTACAGTGTTTTTTAAACAGGTACCCAGGGTTGGAAGATCCGCTGAAGCAGGCCAGAAGAGTCTGTGGCCATTTCAGGCGGTCATACACAGCCAGTGCTTGGCTGAAATTCAGCGGGAATTCCACCTGCCCCTAAACTGCCTGATTTGTGACATGCCCACCAGGTGGAACTCGACTTTGGCCATCAATGAGTATCTATGTGAGTATGGCACAACGATAGGCTCAGGCCGGCTATGCTTTTTTTCCCCATGCCAATGGCTGTTGATAAAGGATGCATGCAGTGTATTGTCCCCATTTGAGGAGGCCACAACAATTGTGAGCCGTAACAAAGAATGCATCAGTGACACAATACATGTTGTGTTCCTGCTGGAGCAAACTCTGCATGGCATTATGGATGGGGCATTCGAGGCAGAGCAGCGAGAGAAAGAGGAGGACTTCCTTTACTCTTAAGGCCCGCTTTATGCAGAAACCATTATTCCTATGCCACAGAACACACAAGAGGAGAGGGAGGAGAAGGGGAGGAGGATTTTTGCATCTTTAAAGGCATTGAAGCAGAGCAAGACATACATTAACCCTTAACAGATTGTTTTTCCATCCCCAGAACCCTTGGGAGTAGAACGTGGCTGGGAGGAGGCAGTTCCAGATACTGTAATCCTCAGTTACCCTCAGGAGTCTGCTTCTAATGCCTCCGCAAACTTGCGGTGCATGGGCTCCCTCATTCTACAAAGCCTGCTAAAGGACCCGAGAATACGTGGCATCAAGGAGAAGGATCACTATTCAAAAAAGGAGACTGGTGCCATGGAAGTCAGGTAAAACAGTGTTTTATGATTGCATGGGAACAACAGTCAAAAAGAAAGCCAAGGCGTTTGCGGACAAAATGCCTTGGCTTTCTTTTTTACTTTTGTTCACATATGGAGGTTTTGCTGTGTTCTTGAGGCTCACCTGGCAGTGCACAGGTGGTAGTAGCTCGGATGCACCTATTCCAAGGATCACTATTGTTTGGCAACCCTCCTTGACCACTGTTACAAGGGGAAAGTCTCTGAACTCATCCCGTCCCCCACAGAGGGAGCAGAAGATTAACCCATTTCATGACTAAGCCTATTTCTGACATTTGTTGCTTGCAAGTTAAAATCTGTATTTTTTGCTAGAAAATTACTTAGAACCCAAAAACATTATATATATATATATATATATATATATATATATATATATATATATATATATAATATATATATATATATATATATATATATTTTTTTTTTTTTGTTAGCAGAGAATCTAGAGAATAAAATGGTGATCATTGAAATATTTTATGTCACACTGTATTTGCGCAGCGGTCTTTCAAATGCATTTTTTTTTTAGGAAAAAATACACTTTCATGAATTAAATAAAAACGAAACAGTAAAGTCAGCCCAATTTTTTTTGGTATACACTGAGTAAATATATACCCAACATATCATGCTTTGAAATTGCACACACTTGTGGAATGGTGTCAAACTAGGCTACCTAAAAATCTCCGTAGTCGGCACTTTAAAAAAAAAATAATGGTTACCAGGTTAGAGTTACAGAGGAGCTCCAGTGTTAGAATTATTGCTCTCGCTCTGAAGATTGTGGCGATACCTCACATGTGTGAATTGAACACCATTTACATATACGGGCACAACTTACGTGTGCGTTTTCTTTGCTGTGCGAGCTCACGGGGGCACTTTAAAAATTAATTAATTTATTTTTCTTATTTTTATTTTTTTTTACATTATTACTGATCACTTTTATTGCTGTCACAAGGAATGTGACATCATGACATCACTTTCGTGTTTACAGATAAAAGACTGGAACAGTCTTACTCTAGCCGGCGGACGAGCCGGATCGTGTCTCCCAGTAGGAAGGGAGGCCCGTGAAGAGCGGCCGAATGCGGCAGGAGGGGGGATGCCATCTCGCTCCTCCGGTATAACAGCCAAGCAGCTTTTAGCCACATCGGTTGTTATCTCTGAAAAGCCGGCCGTCTAAAAAAACGGCATGCATCATCCCAGTATAACCCCTTAAATCCGAGGCCTCATATGTGCGTACGCTCAGCGGGAAGGAGTTAAATCTCTTGAGGAAACCTTAAAGAAGTGTTTATGTAACGCCTTTCCCAACTCTTTGAGGCTTCTCAGGGGGGGCTGCCTCAGTGATGCCTTTCAGATTTTTTTTAGTCCTCTGCACCCAGGGTTGTCAGCTTCCACATCCCATCAGCAGCGTCTTCATCATATGGTGGGAGAAAACTTTCCAGTTGAGAATTCACTGGGTACCTGGGTCATGAGAATAGGCCTGAAGAATGAGCATGCTTGCTCTGAACACGTGCCATCTTGACCACTGCCTCTCGATCTCCCTGGTGATACTAGGCTGAAAGCTCCTCCACCCACTGCCCCGGAGCCCCGAATCCACCGGCACGGCCGGCAACCTGAGACGCTGCAGAAGACAGTCCTCCATCCGGACTTTTGGCACACTACATGGCTACTTATCTACCAACATGTGAGTGTATCTCTATTAAACATTTATCTTTTTACCTAATACTGCACTTAGAGTGGCGCTTGTTCTTATCTGGGTAATGAGAATAGACATCTGGCCAGAACTTGCCCAGTATGCAATAGAGCTGATGGGCTGCCCTACATCCAGCATGCTTTTTGAACGGGCATTCAGTGCACTATATTTAAAGAAGTTTTTCATTTTTATTGTTATTTCTCATTTTGATTAAATCACTGCTCATTTAAAAATTATGTTTTTTACAAAAAAAAAATGTCCTTGATATATGTCCCCCAGGGCAGTACTCATACCCCCATACCCTTTGTATGCACAATTACTTGTATATAAGCTTTCAAAATGGGCACTAATATTAGTTCATTTCACGTTCAGGTCCCATAGACTTCAATGAGGTTCGTTATTCGGTTCCTAACTTTTGCAATGTTCTAAACTTCTGCATCAAACTGAACAGGGGGTCGTTGAGCCCATCTCTATCAGTAATTAGAAAGCAATCCTGCCCCTTGTCAGTGCAAATTATTATCAGCTGGTTCAGTCTCAACTGATGGCCTATAAAAAGGTATCTCATTATCAAGGTGTCACACAAGAAACATCTCATGATGGGTAAAAGCAAAGACCTCGCTCAAGACCTTTGCAACCTTATTGTTGCAAAACATACTGATGGCATTGGTTAAAGAAGGATTTCAAAACGTCTGAATGTTCCAGTGAGCACTATTGGGCCTGTAATCCGGAAGTGAAAAGAACATAATTTCACCATATACCAGCCATGACCAGCTGCTCAATACTTACAGTATCTCACAAAAGTGAGTACACCCCTCATATTTTTTGTAAATATTTTTTTATTATATCTTTTCATGTGACAGCACTGAAGAAATGTCACTTTGCTACAATGTAAAGTAGTGAGTGTATAGCTTGTATAACAGTGTACATTTTCTGTCCCCTCAAAATAACTTAACACACAACCATTAATGTCTAAACTGCTGGCAACAAAAGTGAGTACACCAAATTTGGTGTTTCTAGCTATAAGTGGCCCCGAGATACGTGGCCCCAAACTCGGGTCACAAAATGTAATTTTCTGCTGTAGAAAAGTACTTGACATATGCCCCATATCTGGGGGTCACTTGGTGCTAGGAACCCCATAACTTGTGGCAGGTGACATGCAAGTGGACAATCCACAACTTGGTCACGGGGCAGGTCACGTGGCACTTGTGGTCAGTCACGTGGCACTCGTGGCCGGTCATGTGGCAATCGTGGCAGGTGTCTTGGCACTTGTGGCAGGTGTTGTGGCAAGTGGACAATGACATACAGCATATGTACTTGCCTTGCGACCGACATCCGTGACAGCCATTTCACATCCTTTTTTTATGTGACAGATGTGTATAATAAATAACCATCTTCCAAAATTTATAATTCAAATAGAAAAGATTAGAACAGAATAAAAAAAAACATATATAATTTAATAGCAGATCTCCTGTAGACTATTAACAGCCATTTCACTTCTTTTTTTTTTTTGCAGATCTTCTGCAGACTGTTAGAATCAATTTCATTTTTTTTTTCAAAGTCGGGTCGCAAAATATTTTCGAAATCCGCTTGAAATAGTATCAACATGATTTGAAATTATTTCAACTGCATATGAAATTTTTTCAACTGCATTTGAAATTTTTTCAACCGAATTCGAAAATTTTTTGCTACCCGAATTTGGGTCCACGTATCTCGGGGTTACTTGGTGATAGAAACACCAAATTTGGAGAGCTTGTAGTGCTAGTTCTACTGTGTTTGCATACCAAATTTGGTGTTTCTAGCTATAAGTGGCCCCGAGATACGTGGCCCCAAACTCGGGTCACAAAATGTAATTTTCTGCTGTAGAAAAGTACTTGACATATGCCCCATATCTGGGGGTCACTTGGTGCTAGGAACCCCATAACTTGTGGCAGGTGACATGGCAAGTGGACAATCCACAACTTGGTCACGGGGCAGGTCACGTGGCACTTGTGGTCAGTCACGTGGCACTCGTGGCCGGTCATGTGGCAATCGTGGCAGGTGTCTTGGCACTTGTGGCAGGTGTTGTGGCAAGTGGACAATGACATACAGCATATGTACTTGCCTTGCGACCGACATCCGTGACAGCCATTTCACATCTTTTTTTTTATGTGACAGATGTGTATAATAAATAACCATCTTCCAAAATTTATAATTCAAATAGAAAAGATTAGAACAGAATAAAAAAAACATATATAATTTAATAGCAGATCTCCTGTAGACTATTAACAGCCATTTCACTTTCTTTTTTTTTGCAGATCTTCTGCAGACTGTTAGAATCAATTTCATTTTTTTTTTCAAAGTCGGGTCGCAAAATATTTTCGAATCCGCTTGAAATAGTAACATGATTTGAAATTATTTCAACTGCATATGAAATTTTTTCAACTGCATTTGAAATTTTTTCAACCGAATTCGAAAATTTTTTGCTACCCGAATTTGGGTCCACGTATCTCGGGGTTACTTGGTGATAGAAACACCAAATTTGGAGAGCTTGTAGTGCTAGTTCTACTGTGTTTGCATACCAAATTTGGTGTTTCTAGCTATAAGTGGCCCCGAGATACGTGGCCCCAAAGTCGGGTCACAAAATGTAATTCTCTGCTGTAGAAAAGTACTTGACATATGCCCCATATCTGGGGGTCACTTGGTGCTAGGAACCCCATAACTTGTGGCAGGTGACATGGCAAGTGGACAATCCACAACTTGGTCACGGGGCAGGTCACGTGGCACTTGTGGTCAGTCACGTGGCACTCGTGGCCGGTCATGTGGCAATCGTGGCAGGTGTCTTGGCACTTGTGGCAGGTGTTGTGGCAAGTGGACAATGACATACAGCATATGTACTTGCCTTGCGACCGACATCCGTGACAGCCATTTCACATCTTTTTTTTTATGTGACAGATGTGTATAATAAATAACCATCTTCCAAAATTTATAATTCAAATAGAAAAGATTAGAACAGAATAAAAAAACATATATAATTTAATAGCAGATCTCCTGTAGACTATTAACAGCCATTTCACTTCTTTTTTTTTGCAGATCTTCTGCAGACTGTTAGAATCAATTTCATTTTTTTTTTCAAAGTCGGGTCGCAAAATATTTTCGAATCCGCTTGAAATAGTATCAACATGATTTGAAATTATTTCAACTGCATTTGAAATTTTTTCAACTGCATTTGAAATTTTTTCAACCGAATTCGAAAATTTTTTGCTACCCGAATTTGGGTCCACGTATCTCAGGGTTACTTGGTGATAGAAACACCAAATTTGGAGAGGTTGTAGTGCTAGTTCTACTGTGTTTGCATACCAAATCTGGGGTTTCTAGCTATAAGTGGCCCCGAGATACGTGGCCCCAAAGTCGGGTCGCAAAATGTCAAGCACTTTTCTGCAGCAGAGAATGACAATTTTCGACCCGACTTTGGGGCCACATATCTCGGGGCCACTTGTAGCTAGAAACCCCAAATTTGGTATGCAAACACAGTAGAACTAGCACTACAACATATCCAAGTTTGGTGTTTCTATCACCAAGTAACCCCGAGATACGTGGACCCAAAGTCGGGTCGCAAAATATTTTCGAATTCGAAAATCGGTCGAAAACTAAACGAAATCCGAAAACGAATTTAACAAATGTAACGAATCTAACTAAACGAAATTAATTAATTAACGAATTAAAACGAAACTAAACGAAACTAATTTTTTCCTTTTGCACATGTCTAGTAAAAGCAAAGACCTCGCTCAAGACCTTTGCAACCTTATTGTTGCAAAACATACTGATGGCATTGGTTAAAGAAGGATTTCAAAACTTCTGAATGTTCCAGTGAGCACTATTGGGCCTGTAATCCGGAAGTGAAAAGAACATAATTTCACCATATACCAGCCATGACCAGCTGCTCAATACTTACAGTATCTCACAAAAGTGAGTACACCCTCATATTTTTGTAAATATTTTATTATATCTTTTCATGTGACAGCACTGAAGAAATGTCACTTTGCTACAATGTAAAGTAGTGAGTGTATAGCTTGTATAACAGTGTATATTTTCTGTCCCCTCAAAATAACTTAACACACAACCATTAATGTCTAAACTGCTGGCAACAAAAGTGAGTACACCCCTAAGTAAAAATGGCCAAATTGGGCCCAAAGTGTCAATATTTTGTGTGGCCACCATTATTTTCCAGCACTGCCTTAACCCTCTTGGGCATGGAGTTCACCAGAGCTTCATAGGTTGCCACTGGAGTCCTCTTCCACTCCTCCATGAGGACATCACAGAGCTGGTGGATGTTAGAGACGTTGCGACAGATGCTCAACAAGGTTTAGGTCTGGAGACATGCTTGGCCAGTCCATCACCTTTACCCTCAGCTTTTTTAGCAAGGCAGTGGTCATCTTGGAGGTGTGTTTGGGGTCGTTATCATGTTGGAATACTGCCCTGTGGCCCAGTTTCCGAAGGGCGGGGATCATGCTCTGTTTCAGTATATCAAAGTACATGTTGGCATTTATGGTTCCCTCAATGAACTGTAGCTTCCCAGTGCTGGCAGCACTCATGCAGCCCCAGACCATGACACTCCCACCACCATGCTTGACTGTAGGCAAGACAAACTTGCCTTTGTACTCCTCACCTGGTTGACGCTCCACACGCTTGACACCATCTGAACCAAATAAAGTTATCTTGGTCTCATCAGACCACAGGACATGGTTCCAGTAATCCATGTCCTTTTCTGCTTGTCTTCAGCAAACTGTTTGCAGGCTTTCTTGTGCATCATCTTTAGAAGAGGCTTCCTTCTGGGATGACAGCTATGCAGACCAATTTGATGCAGTGTACAGCGTATGGTCTAAGCACTGACAGGCTGACCCCCCACTCCTTCAACCTCTGCAGCAATGCTGGCAGCACTCATACGTCTGTAGCACTGACCCCCGAAGGAGCTGCTGATTTGACTTGGGCCTGCACTCTTCTGAGAAACCCCACTAACTTGACTCAATCCCCTTGACACAGCTGTGGTGCAATGCAATACAGTACAATATAAAACAGTGCAAAGTACCTGTATAATGCCCTCAGGATCCACTGGCTCCACCTGGTGGGGAAAACAGTACGCCACACAACTGGATACTTAACCAGAAATATTTTTATTGCAAAATATTTAGACAGGTGATTACAGAAATTGTGCTGTCATCCAAACATAGGACAACAGCACAAGATATTTAAGTATAAAACAATATAAAATGTATAATTATAACCTTTGAACCTGGGAGCTCCCCCTACTTTAAAGCTATACTTGAGATCTCACTTAAAGTACTTTATGCAGATCTTTTTTCTTGGCTAGCTAAGTCACTCCTTTGTTTTTTGTAATCCAAAGTCTGTAGAGGGTTAAGCTGAAGTGCTCCTGGTGTAACTTCAATAACGTATTTACAGCGCTTGAGGCACCAGGGTAGACAGGCCTCAAGCCTGCTCAGTGTCAGTTGCTCTGCTACTCCTCCGTGGAACTACAAATCCCAGTGAGGCCTGTATGTGAGTCTAACTGCGTGCAAAAATTAACAAACGGTGGGCCATAACCCGCTCACCAACTGGATCGGAGTTTCGTGTGATCACTGTGGTCCGGTGACTGTAACTTGCTTCTAAGTCAGCTGGGCCAGACACTCTGTACCGTCCCGCTGGATGGATCCAGTCCTCTGATACTCCGATGAGTGTCTCTAGGCCTTGTCAGGCTCCATCAGGTCACTTCACAAACAAGCAGGTTTGTGCTCCGTAGTGACTGTCTGTTGCTGTCTCCAGGGAACCTTCTCACCGATCCGCACAGGAAGGCAACATGATCCCAAGAGACCTAAAATGGCCACTCCGGTTCCTTTTATCACCTACCCAGCATGCACTGCACAAGAAAGTATTCATGGGTAGGTCACACAGACTCCTGGGTAATAAGGTCAACCTTTGAATCAAAACACAGTCACTTCCTGTACAAGTCTTTAAGTTGTTCCGAGATAGTAATACACAAGTGTGTTACCTATATTTAGTCACTAGATGGCTCTAGATAACGGAAACACAGTCATGTCCATGAACCTTACATTACTATATACATAACCACATCAGTAAGCGAGGATGTCAGCGCTACACGTCTATTTCCCAAAGGCAACCTCTGGATGTGATGCTGAACATGTGCATTCAACCTCTTTGTTCGACCAGGGCAAGGCCTGTTCTGGGTGGAACCTGTCTTGTTAAATTGTTGTATGGTCTTGGTCACCGTGCTGCAGCTCAGTTTCAGGGTCTTAGCAATCTTCTTATAGCCTAGGCCATCTTTATGTAGAGAAAACAATTATTTTTTTCAGATCCTCAGAGGGTTTTTTGCCATGAGGTGCCATGTTGAACTTCCAGTGACCAGTATGACAGAGTGAGAGCAATAACACCAAATTTCACACACCTGCTCCCCATTCACACCTGAGACCTTGAAACACGAATGAGTCACATGACACTGGGAAGGAAAAATGGCTAATTGGGCCCAATTTGGACATTTTTACTTAGGGGTGTACTCCATTTTGTTGCCATCGGTTTAGACATTAATGGCTGTTTGTTGCGTTATTTTGAGGGGACAGCAAATTTACACTATTATAAAAGCTGCACACTCACTACTTTACATTGTAGCAAAGTGTAATTTCTTCAGTGTTGTCACATGAAAAGATATAATAAAATATTTACAAAAATGTGAGGGGTGTACTCACTTTTGTGAGATACTGTATATTACCCATTGTGTATGTGTGTATATATATATATATATATATATATATATATATATATATATATGTGCGTGTGTGAGCTAGGTCCTTTAGCAATCATCTTCACACACTAAAAAGTGTCAAAAATGGGGCTTCCATCACACAACACAGAAAAGGGGAGCTCTTTTAAAAGAGACACATGTTCTGGTGTCACCTGTCACACTTGAAATTTTACTCACACGGGAGACATTTCCTCACTTCCTGTTATGTTTACAGGAGAGGAAGTGAAGATAAATCTCTTGAATGGGACACATAGGACAAAAATAATTACAGGGTTATAACCATTTATTACTGTATTCAAAACATAAAGACCTTTTGTCTGTAGATATACTTTAAATGAATTCAGTTATTTGTATACAATATATTGCTGCACTAGTAAAAAAATAAAAAGCTGGTGCTACAAGGACATTTGCTTTTCTTTACCAGCCATATGAAGGTTCCTTGTGCTCCTGTCTGTTAAAAGTTTTAGATATTAGACAAAAATCTCCTTAAGTGGGTCAAGTACAAGATAGAGGAGTGGCAAGCAATCAATCAGAAGAGATTGATACTGCAAATGTGTTGACATCTGAGATATTTTGCATTACATCATTCAGCATTATATGACCCTTCCTGGCATTCCTCCCATAAAAATTTTTTTTTAGCCTCACTTGATGACTGTCCTCTCTATTTCATCTTATGGGAAAAGGTAGGCAGGGACAAGAGAGTGTAAAATGGTATACTTGTTTGGATGAAGTAAATTAGAGGTCACTCTATATTAAAACTTTGTATTACAATACCTATATAACTATGGGGAGAAGTAAAAAAAAAAACAAAAAGAAACAATATAATTACATTTCTAAAATCTGAACAATAAAACATCAGACTTAAAGTGGAACTTCAGTCATTTTTTTCAACTTTCCATCTATTAAATCTTCTGCCCTTGTTGTTTTAAAAAAATAAATTCTGCCAGTAAATACCTTATACACTTCTTGTTTCTTGTCTGGTAAAAGGCCTAGGCTTATGACATCATGCACAGCACTCTCTCTCTCACTCTCATGAGAGTTTGCCAGGAAGGGAGGGGAGATGAGTCATAAGAGGGCCAATGAGAAATGCAGGGCTGCAGAGCTGGAGGTGTGCCTCTGTGTGTTTGTGTAAATACAGGAAGTGAACAGGCAGCAGCTTCAGCTGCCCACAGTTAAATGGATGCAGCCAGACTCAGTGGCGGGAGATTTCTGCAGCATATTTGGCAAGTACAGAATCACAGTATATATAAAATAATATGCAAAGTGGTTGGAGGGAAGCTTCAAAATAGCAAAGATGTTTTTTTTTACAAATTATGTGAGCAGACTGCAGTTCCTCTTTAACCAACATAAAGTTCACAGTGGAAAATGACAAGTGTAAAGGAAAACCATCCTATGATCCTTTGATCATAACCATCAATCTCTTTTGCCACTACTGTACACAAGGGGAAAGTAACGCATCGTACAATCAGACTTCTAAAAAGAAGGGCAAATAAGTGTAAAAGCTGGGACCCCAGATATATATTACATTACAGAAACTAACTTTTTTTTCCTACATTTTGTAAAAAAAAAAATCTTTACAAGTATGAAAAGGAAACAAGATTATAGTATTTAGACCATCTCTAAACCCAAAAGCAAACATTTCATATTTTGTAATTTACCAATCCTTAAATGTGCTGGCTGTGTTAACAACTTCAATACGGAGCACTTTCACTCCCTTCCTGCCCAGGCCAATTTTCAACTTTCAGAGCTGTCGCACTTTGAATGACAATTGCACGGCCATGCAACACTGTACCCAAACTTAATTGTTTTCATTTTGTTCACACAACTAGAGCTTTATTTTTGTGGTATTCAATCACCATTTTTATTTTTTGCTAAACAAATGAAAAAAGACTAAACATTTTGAAAAAAAAGTTTTTCTTAGTTTCTGTTATAAAATTTTGCAAATAAGTAATTTTTCTTCTGCACTGATGTGCACTGATGAGGCTGCACTAATGGGCACTAATGTGGTCGCACTGATGATGGGGCACTAATGGGCACTGATAAGCTGCCCTAAAGGGCACTGATAAAGAGGCACTGACAAGGTTGCACTGATGAGGCGACACTGATAACCACTGATAGGGGGCACTGATGAGCACTGATAGGTAGCACTGGTGGGCACTGATAAGCTGCATTGATTGACACTAGGGATGAGCCGAACACCCCCCTGTTCGATTCACACCAGAACATGCGAACAGACCTAAAGCTCATGTGAACTTTAGAACCCTATTAAAGTCTATGGACTCGAACGTTCAAAATCAAAAGTGCTAATTTTAAAGGCTAATATGCAAGTTATTGTCATAAAAAGTGTTTGGGGACCTGAGTCCTGCCCCAGGGGACATGTATCAATGCAAAAAAAAGTTTTAAAATCTGCAGTTTTTTCAGGAGCAGTGATTTTAATAATGCTTAAAGTGAAACTATAAAAGTGTAATATTCCTTTAAATTTCGTGTATAGTATGCATGCTTAGAACTGTCCCTGCACAAAGTGTCATTTTTGCAGGAAAAAAAGCTATTTAAAATCACTTGCGGCTATAATGAATTGTCGGCTCCCGTAATACAGAGAACAGTCATTGAAAATCATTGATAAAAAAAAAAGCGTGGGGTTCCCCCGAAATTCAATTACCAGGCCCTTCAGGTCTGGTATGGATATTAAGGGGAACCCCAGGTCAAGTGAAAAAAAAAAAAATGACGTGGGGTTCCCCCTAAATATCCATACCAGACCCTTCAGGTGACCCCTCAAAGCACCATGTCCCCATGTTGATGAGGAGAAGGGTCTCTTCCCCACAACCCTGGCCGGTGGTTGTGGGGGTCTGCGGGCGGGGGGCTTATCGGAATCTGGAATCCCCTTTAACAAGGGGACCCCCAGATCCCGGCCTCCCCCCCTGTGTGAAATGGTAAGGAGGTACAAAAGTACCCCTACCATTTCACCAAAAAAGTGACAAAAATGGAGGAGACGGTCTTTGACAATTCCTTTATTAAATCTTCTTTCATCTTCTTTCTTCTGGTCTTCTTCCTTCTTCCTTTCTTCATCCTTTGGTTTCTTCATCTTCTCTTCCATCTTCTTCTTCCTCCGATCCGCTTCTTCTTGCTCTGGTCTTCTCGTCCGGCATCTTCTTCCACGGTGTCTCTTCTTCTTTGTCGGGCCGCTCCGCGCAATGGGAGGCTCCCGCTGTGTGACGCTTTGCTTCTTCTGGCAGGTCTTTTATAACGGAGGTCGGGGCCACCTGGTGACCCCGCCCCTGGGTGTATTACGGGAGCCGACAATTCATTATAGCCGCGAGTGATTTTAAATAGCTTTTTTTCCTGCAGAAATGACACTTCGTGCAGGGATCGTTCTAAGCACGGGAAACATGCGCCCCTTTACAGGCACACTATAGACATCCCCCAGGTACGAAATTTAAAGAAATAGTACACTTTTTTTGTTTCCACTTTAAGCATTATTAAAATCACTGCTCCCAAAAAAAATTCAGTTTTTAAAAGTTTTTTTTTGCATTGATACATGTCCCCTGGGGCAGGACCCGGGTCCCCAAACACTTTTTATGACAATAACATTTTAAAAATCAATGACTTTCAATGACTGTTCTCTGTATTACGGGGAGCCGACAATTCATTATAGCTGCGAGTGCTTTTAAAATACTTTTTTTCCTGCAGAAATTACACTTTGTGAAAAACTGACAATAACTTTTTAAAAAGCACCATTACATTGCCGAGCACCGAATTCTAACCCGAACATACAGTAAATTGTTCGGGTTCGGGACCCAAAAACCCAAAACTCTGGTACGAACCCGAACTTTACAGTTCGGGTTCACTCAACCCTAATCCTATGCAGTTATACCGGTTTATCCTACTTCCATCGAATTGTATATAACATAATTGCTTTCAACACTACAATGTTTTAATTTCATACTATTATTTCTATAGCATGATTTTAAAACAATAAAATCAATACCATATACTGTATTACCAATGTGCAACACTGTATCTCTATATGATATTGTACTCACTGTACTGAAATATTTCTTTAGCCTTTCAAATAAAAACTTTTGTAAACAAAAAAAGTTTTAGCTGAAGTTCCAACTCAGGACCCTTTCACACTGAGGCGTTGCAAAACCGCGGTGAAAAACGATTATTTTTTTGCGCGTTATTAGCGCGTTTTACCGCGTTTGCGGTAAAAATAGTGCTAACGCCCATGCGTTTTTATAGCGTTTTTAACGCGTTAGCTTCAGCTAATAACCACACCCCCTTACATCACATCCTGTGCACTTCCTTGTTTTTCGTCAGAGAAGAAAGAACCTGGAGAGGATGGAGTTTCATGAGCTGCTGCTGTTGTTTGTCCTACATGTTTGGGGTCATATTCTCCAACAACAGAGATCGCAACGTCGATTCTGGGTTCATCCCATACAACGAATGCACTCAGAGAGAGGACAATTTGTGCTGCTGTTCCATGAACTGAGAGAGCACCCTGATAAATTCAGAAATTACACTCGGATGAGCATTGCAACGTAAGTAAATCCTAGTTCTCTGGGTAGCCCCAAACAACCCCAATTCCAGTCCTGGCATTCCCAACCCCCACCCCTCCTAGTCCCAAACTTCTAACCCTAACCCTAATCCCACCCTCCTAGTCCCAAACTCCTAACCCTAATCCCACTACTCCATGCCTAAAACTCCTAACCCTAACCCTAATCCTCCTCCTAGTCCCAAACTCCTAACCCTAATCCTAATCCCACTCCTCCATGCCTAAAACCCCTAACCCTAATCCCACTCCTCCTAGTCCAAAACTCCTAACCCTAATCCCACTCCTCCTAGTCCCAAACTCCTACCCTAACCCTAATCTCACTCCTCCATGCCTAAAACCCTAACCCTAATCCCACTCCTCCTAGTCCCAAACTCCTAATCCTAACCCTAATCCCACTCCTCCTGGTCCCAAACTCCTAGTCCCTGTAGTTTTTAACAACAAATCTCTTTATTTCCATAGATTTGACTTTCTTCTTGACCTGCTTACACCAGCGTTGTTGAGACAGGATAATAATTGTAGGGATGCAATATCGCCTTGTGAACGGTTACTTATAACACTTAGGTAAGCAATTTTATAATTACATACATTTATATTATCATTCACAAACCAATAAACTTACTACAATTTTTTTTTGTTGAAAAAATTAACATGTATTTTTCAAATTTGCACAACATATGCATAAACTGAACTTTTCTTTTATATTTTTTAATAATATAACACAATTAAATATATTATAATTTTTAATAGTTGAATCTTCATTTTCAAAATAAACTATGAATAAAAAAACTTGCTTATTATTACAAAAACATATTTAATAAAATCTTTATTAGAAGTTTTGAATCTAACTTCTAATAAACAGTGCAAAAAAACTACCTGAAGGTTTAATAACTGTTGTGATTAAAAAGTAATCATCAGAATAAGATCAAAGATCATGATAGTAGGAGGTGTGAGGGTGTAAATCCTCTCTAGCAGTGTTTGGCTGAGGAGTAGGAGGAGGAGCTTGAGTTTGCGGATAATAATTTGGGGGAATATCATATTGTGTTGTATTGAATCTTTGATTGAATTGGGGAGTCATGCTTATAATGTTTGGGCCACATGGATTGTTATAACCAGATGCACGAAAACTGGATTCTTCCCATTGATTCCAAATCAATCAAATCAAATATTTTGTTGTTGGTTCAGGCTTTCATAGGGTTGGCCACGTACACTGGGTGGATTACTTTTCTGCTGATATGATCTGATGACTTTCATTAAGTCAATTCTCAGATCACATTGAAATTCCTTTTTGACTTGTTCTATTTGAGGAATTAAACTTTTTGTAAACGCTGCTATCTCATAATTTTCACTCCTTTGGCAATCTATTAGGTTTCTAACAACCTCAATGAATTGTTGAGTTTCTAGTTTTTTATTTGGTTTTGCTCTTGTTGTTGACCTTGGAGGCGTCGATGTTTCTCTGTCTTCAACAACCTCCTCTAATGGCTGTGTTTCAGTAGTAGTGTTGGTTTCCTGAGTTGCTGGAATAAGCTACTCTTCCTCAGTCTCACTACTGAAATTGTTGTCTGTTCTGAATAAAATAAAAATGATTAGACAGTATCACATGAGAATTGTTGTTATTTATATACATCCCTTATCAAAAATAATATTTAAACAATGTATACTATTTTACTACTTACTGTCTCTCCTATAGGGATGGGCCCGGTGTTCGATTCGAACCCACGTTCGAATCGAGCACCGGGCGTTCGCCCGCTCGGCGAGCCCAGAACTATTTGGGCCGTTCGCATCACATTCGTGTGATGTGAGCAGCCCGCAAAGCATTGCGCCAGGCGCAGTGCATTGCTGGCTGATGATTGGCCAAGCATGTACTGTGACCCCGCATGCTTGGCCAATCACAGCGCCGGCAGCGAGGAGAGCAATAATTGCCTACAGGCAGGACGCCTGTAGCCAATTATAGATCAGGGGCTTTAGTACACGCCCCACTGTATAAAAGGCTGCCGCGCCGTCGGCCTAGTGCACATGTGTTCCGGCTTTGATTGTGTGAATAGGCAGACTGCAGATTCATTGCTGATCTATTGCTGATTCATTGCTGATTCATTATTACTGAAGTGACTACTGATCATTTCTGCTGATTGCACTGCTGCTGAGTGGTGACATTATCTGCTGCTGAGTCTAAGTGCTTTGATTCTGAGGATTAGTCTGGTGTGTGTGTGCTGTTAGTACAGCATTGCAGTAGCACCCTGTCCTATGCTGTTAGTACAGCATTGCAAGCACCATAACCTTCTGTACCATTGTGATCTAAGGCAGGCAGGCAGGGATTTATAGGAGCTAGTGTGTGTGTGTCAGCACACATAGGAGCTAGTGTGTGTGTGTCAGCACACATAGGAGCTAGTGTGTGTGTGTGTCAGCACACATAGGAGCTAGTGTGTGTGTGTGTCAGCACACATAGGAGCTAGTGTGTGTGTGTGTCAGCACACATATGAGCTAGTGTGTGTGTGTCAGCACACATAGGAGCTAGTGTGTGTGTGTCAGCACACACAGGAGCTAGTGTGTGTGTGTCAGCACACATAAAACCACCTCAGTCACTCTATCTGCTATAAGGCCCAGTTGTTGTGATATAAGGCAGTCTCTATCTGCCGTAAGGCCCAGTTCTTGTCATCTAAGGCAGCCTCTATCTGCCGTAAGGCCCTGTTGCTGTCATCTAAGGCATCCATCTGCAGGAGTTAGTGTGTGTGCTGTGTGACTCCAGCACAACATACACTACCCACTACAATGCCTGGAAGACCGCCAAGGAGAGGCAGACAGTCCCGAGGCAGAAGAGGGAGGGGATGATGAGGTCACTGACTCCACGTGGGTGCCTGAAGGGAGAGAGGAGGAGGAGGAGGAGGCACATGTCCAACGAGGCAGGATGCCTTCCAGAGGCCAGCTAGAGGCCAGCACACCAACTGAATCACACCGCAGAGCACCGCCTGTGCAGGGCGCTGCCTCTGCATGTTATCACAACAGTTCTTTGGTGTGGGCATTTTTTGAGACGAGTGCATCAGATCGCACCACTGCTATTTGCAACATATGTCTCAGGCGTATCTCGCGTGGCCAAAACATCAGCCGCTTGGGCACCACAAGCATGACCAGACATATGTCGACCTGCCATGCAGCTCGTTGGCAAGCGCACATTGAAGACCCACACCAAAGAACAAAGCGGACCTCTCCTTGCTCCTCATCAGCTGGGATCTCCAACCCCACTATATCTTCAGTCCTCTCTGAAAGCTGCTCTGAGAGGAATGAAGGTGTAGAATTAGGTATGTCACAGCCACGTACTTTCAGTACACCGACGTCCAATTCTACCAGGCAAATTTCCCTGCCCCAGCTGCTGGACCGTCGAAAGAAGTTTACTCCCAGCCATCCACATGCCCAGCGGTTGAATGCTAGCTTGGCTAAATTGCTAGCACTTCAACTGCTGCCTTTTCAGTTGGTAGACTCGGTCCCCTTCCGTGAGTTTGTTCAATGTGCAGTTCCTCAGTGGCAGGTTCCCAAACGCCACTTTTTCTCACGGAAGGCGATTCCGTCTCTCTACCGGCATGTGGAAGGCAATATCCATGCCTCGCTGGACAGGGCGGTCAGCGGTAAGGTGCATATTACCGCTGACTCATGGTCCAGCAGGCATGGACAGGGACGTTATCTGTCTTTCACGGTCCATTGGGTCACTCTATTGGCAGCCGGGAGGGATGCAGGACAAGGTGCAGTAGTGTTGGAGGTTGTTCCGCCACCATGCCTCCAAAATGCTACTACTGGTTGTGACACACCTCTCTCCTCCACCCCCTCCTCTTCTTCTTCCTCCATGGCCTCTTCGAGTGCTCTGTTCTCGGAACCAGTGGTGCTTCGTAGGCGTACAAGGGGCTACGCGAGTACGCAGGCAAAAAGATTCCATGCCGTGCTTGCGCTGGTGTGTTTGGGGGACAGGAGCCACACTGGGGCAGAGGTTCTGGCAGCTCTGCAGGGGCAGGCCGAGAGGTGGTTGACGCCACGCCAGCTTAAGCCAGGAATGGTGGTTTCTGACAATGGCACCAACCTCCTCTCCGCCCTGCGGCAGGGGCAGCTCACCCATGTGCCCTGTATGGCTCACGTCCTCAACCTGGTGGTGCAGCGGTTCTTGGGCAGGTACCCAGGCTTACAGGATGTCCTGAGGCAGGCCAGGAAAGTCTGTGTGCATTTCCGCCGATCGTATAATGCCAGTGCTCGGCTGGCTGAGCTGCAAAAGGAGTTGAACCTGCCCAAGATCCGCCTTATATGTGACATGCCCACCAGGTGGAACTCAACGTTGCCCATGCTGCAGCGACTGCACACGCAGCAGAGGGCCATCAATGAGTACCTTTGCGACTACGGCACCAGGACAGGGTCAGGGGAGCTTGGATTTTTTTCCCCATGCCAGTGGAGCATGATCAGGGATGCATGCACTGTCCTGTCACCATTTGAGGAGGCCACGAGGATGGTGAGCAGTGACAGTGCATGCATCAGTGACACTGTACCTCTTGTCCACCTGTTGGAGCAGAGACTGGGAGGTTACAAACTCCTGGTCCTGGACGACGAGTTCGGTCAGTAGCAGAAGGAGCGGTGGGGAAAGTGGACGTCTGACCTATGCGTTCAGACAATTTTTTAGTCTGCAGCCCCAAGGTATGATCGGTTCCAGCGACCATCGCCAGCGTCTGATATACATGGTGCAGGAATACCTAGGGGCAAGGTCAGACTTGGACACCTTTCCCACCGAAAATCCTCTGGCTTACTGGGTCTTGAGGATTGGTCACTGGCCAGAGCTTGCACAGTATGCAACTGAGCTACTGGCCTGTCCTGCATCCAGCGTTCTTTCCGAATGCACATTCAGTGCTGCTGGAGGATTTGTCACCGATCACAGGGTGCGCCTGCCCACCGACTCGGTTGATCGACTGACCTTCATAAAGATGAATCAGTCTTGGATCACCACCAGCTACCAGGCACCTGAAGCGGATATAACTGAATAATTTATAATGTCACATCCCTTCAAGACTGCCTATGCTGATGCTGAGTGACTGTCCCGTTATGTTGACTGACTATCCTCTTCCTCCTCAATGATCCTGATGATATCTTGGAAGAACATTTTTGTTTCTGGGTGCCACCATCAGTGGCTAAGGCCCAATTTTTCAGCCCCTGTTTAACAGGGGCGTGCAATTACAATTTTTATGCAATGCTTTGCAACAGGTCTCATTGCTGTGCTCAGAGTACAGTATCTGTGAGGGGTTGCAGTGTTGTGGCACCAGCGCCTAAGGCCCAATTTTTTAGCCCCTGTTTAACAGGGGTGTGTAATTACAATTTTTTAAGCAATGCTTCGCAACAGGTCTGACTGCTGTGCTCTAAGTACAGTATCTGTGAGGGGTTGCAGTGTTGTGGCACCAGCACCAGTGTCTAAGGCACAATTTTTCAGCCCCTGTTTAACAGGGGCGTGTAATTACAAATCTTGATCTAATAGTTCTCAGCAGGGCCCATTCATGCGCCCACCAAGAGTAACTGTGAGGGCTTACAGTCTTGTGGCAACACCGTCCATCCCCACCACCAAAGGCCCAATTTTTCTGCCCCTGTTAAACAGGGGCGTGTAATTACAAATCTTGATCTAATAATTCCCAGCAGGGCCCATTCATGTGCCCACCAAGAGTAACTGTAAGGGCTTACAGTGTTGTGGCAACATCATTCATCACCACCAAAGGCCCAATTTTTCTGCCCTGTTCAACAGGTGCATGCAATTACAAATCTTGATCTAATAATTCACAGCAGGGCCAATTCCTGTGCCCACCAAGAGTAACTGAGGGCTTACAGTGTTGTGGAAACACCAACATCTAACGGGGCAAATTTCTGCAGAGTATATACGGCAGGCCCCTACTTTCTAACATCCAACTTACAAACGACTCCTACTTGCAAACGGAAGGAGAAAACAGGAAGTGAGAGGGAATCTACCCCTAGGAAGGGAAATTCTATCCTGTTAGATTTAATTTGGGAAAAAGGTATCTCCTCTCTACTGATGCTTTATCACCAATCCTTGTTTCAATAAAAAAAACACTTTTCCAAAAAACACCACAAGTGAGGTGAAATGTTCTGAACAGGTGCACAGACAGCAAAACAAATGTTACAGGGGTGATAACCCCTCCCTATGTTCTCCAAAAAGCTTAAAAATAGATTTTTTTGGATGGAGCTACACTTAAAAATGTACCTGTTCAGATTCTACTTAAGAACAAACCTACAGTCCCTGTCTTGTTTGCACCGCCTGTATACTGCTGTTCAGAGTATATAGGGTTGTAGGTATAGGGTTTTATTTTGGGTGCGGGGTTCCCCTTAATATCCATACAAGACCCAAAGGGGCTGGGGTGGGGGTGGGGTTATGGGGTAGCCATGCCATTTTTCTCAAAGATTTTTATCCATATTGCCAGGACAAATCAAGACATTAAAGCCGCAAGCAGTTTTAAATGGCTTATTTTTTTCCTTTACAAATGTCATTTTTTGCAGGGACAGTTCTAAACACGGGAAACACATGCCACTTCACAGGCATACTTTAGACACCCCCAGGTACCATATTTAAAGGAATATTTCACATATTTCACTTTTTTCACTTTATGCATCATTAAAATGACTGCTCCCGAAAAAACTTCAGTTTTTAAAACTTCTTTTTGCATTGATACATGTCCCCTGGGGCAGGACCCGGGTCCCCAAACCTGTGTTTTATGACATTAACATGCATATTGGCCGTTATAATTAGCACTTTTGATTTCAAACGTTCGCGTCCATTGTAAAGAATAGGGTTCGAATATTTGCGCGCACTTTCGGTCCGTTCGCAGGTTCTGGTGCGAACCGAACCCGGGGGTGTTCGGCTCATCCCTACTCTCCTGCATCACTGGTCTTAAAAACTCCAATTCATAGTAATGACAATATATCCTCCCTTTTTTTGCGCCTGATCCACTTCGTATCTGTTGCTGTTTCATTAGTTCTCTTTTGAAATTATCCCTCAATGTTTTCCAACGTTGTTTGATCATTTTTACTGAAAGATAAAAAAAAATTCTTTACAGATATCTTGCTACAGGAAATACCTACTCATCACTTCAATCTGAATTCCGGGTAGGCATATCAACCATAAGCGAAATTGTTAAAGAAACATGTGATGCAATATGGAACCTGAAGAGTATATTCATGCCTGTTCCAAATAAGGATAAATGGGAAGATGTTGCTCAGTGTTTTTTAAACAAGACAAATTTTCCTAACTGTTTGGGATCTATTGACGGAAAACATATTCGTCTAATCAAACCATGCCATAGTGGAAGCCAGTACTACAATTACAAAAAGTATTTTTCTGTAGTTTTAATAGCTGTGGTCGACGCAGACTACAAATTCTTCAACTACAGGCTGTGTCGGGCACGTAGACTTGTCGAATGCGCTTTCGGAATACTGGCCAACAAGTGGCAAATATTTTTAAAACCAATTAATCTTAATGTTGAAAACGCTTGTAAGGTAATCAAGGCCGCGTGTATATAACACAATTTGGTGAGAGAGAGGGATGGAGTGAATTTCAAGGATACACTGTCACACAACATTAAACCGGCCGACTTTCTTCATGTGCATGGACCTATAGTAGGATTTACAATTCGAGATGCATTTGCTGACTACTTTATGAGTCCGGATGGTGCACTCAGTTGGCAAGAAAATATGATTAAAAAATTCTATATACAGCCTAATTGTTTCATGTATGTTCATTAAAGCCTTGTATAAATTCATTAAAGAGGAAGTAAACCCTCTTTAACAACTTTAGCTTACAGGTAAGCCTATATTAAGGCTTTCCTGTAGCTAACAGGGATATCTCCTAAACCTGCACGGTTTAGGAGATATACCTGTATTTGCATGTGCCGACGTCATGCGGCACATGCACACTAGCGACAACTGAAGCATCGGCGCTATATGCCGATGCTTCAGTTGTTATATGCCGCTCTCGTGCGCATGCGCGTGACGTCATCGCGGCTCCGGCAAATCACAGCGCCGGAGCCGCGATACCCGGAAGTCACTCCGGGAGAAGATGTCGACGATCGGAGGGGGAGAAGAGGACCGATGCCGAGGCTTCGATTTCAGGTAAGTGATGCATAATTAGCTAGTATGCTATGCATACTAGCTAATTATGCCTTTGTCTTGCAGGTTTTTTTTTCTTTTTCGATTTCTTCAAGAGGGTTTACTTCCTCTTTAATGTTCCATGCAATAATAAATTAATTTGTTCAATAACATTTGGTGAGTCAATTACATTTACTATATTATATTAAAAAAGTTATGAACAATATTGGGATTAGGGTTATAGTCGGGGGTTTGGGACTATGAGGGGTGGGATTAGGGTTATGGCGGGTGGTTTGGGATTAGGAGGGCTGGGATTATGGTTATGGTGGGGGGTTTGGGACTATGAGGTGTGGGATTAGGGTTATGGTGGGTGGTTTGGGATTAGGAGGGGTGGGATTACGGTTATGGTCGGGGGTTTGGGACTATAAGGGGTGGGATTAGGGTTATGGTCGGGGGTTTGGGATTAGGAGGGGTGGCATTAGGGTTATGGTGGGTGGTTTGGGATTAGGAGGGGTGGGATTAGGGTTATGGTGGGGGGTTTGGGACTATGAGGGGTGGGATTAGGATTATGGTGGGTGGTTTGGGACTATGAGGGGTGGGATTAGGGTTATGGTCGGGGGTTGGGACTATGAGGGTGGGGTTAGGGTGGGTGGTTTGGGATTAGGAGGGGTGGGAGTTTGGGTTATGGTGGGGGTTTGGGACTATGAGGGTGGGATTAGGGTTATGGTGGGTGGTTTGGGAATATGAGGGGTGGGATTAGGGTTATGGTCGGGGGTTTGAGATTAGGAGGGGTGGGATTAGGGGTATGGTGGGGGGTTTGGGACTATGAGGGGTGGGATTAGGGTTATGGTGGGTGGTTTGGGATTAGGAGGGGTGGGATTAGGGTTATGGTGGGTGGTTTGGGATTAGGAGGGGTGGGATTAGGGTTATGGTTGGTGGTTTGGGACTATGATGGGTGAGATTAGGGTTATGGTTTGGGACTATGAGGGGGGGATTAGGGTTATGGTCGGGGGTTATGAGGGGTGGGATTAGGGTTATGGTGGGTGGTTTGGGATTAGGATGGGTGGGGGGGTGGTGGGATTTGGTGGGGTGGGATTAGGGTTATGGTGGGTGGTTTGGTACTGAGGGGTGGGATTAGGGTTATGGTGGGGGTTATGGTATACGGGAGTTTGGGACTATCGGTACTAGGTATGTGGTATGGTATACCGGAATTGGGAATAGGGACTAGATTGGATATACCGGACTTGGGAACTACTTACTTTTCTCAGCTTTTCTTTTGTTAGATAATGAGTTCCAATTTTCTATATGATGCTCAGCCACAGCATCCCACCCAGCCCTTTCTTCAGGCGGTTTGAATACAAACTATGTTTTTTGTCCCAGAGTTCTGGGTGCCTGCGTATGGTGTCGATGAACTCCTCTGGATCTCCACTTCCAGAGGGTCTTTCTGTTTCTGCAGCTGCTCCTGCAGCAGTTGGCTGCATTTCAACAGATTGCTCTGCCATGATGTCACTCTGTCTTGTTCTAAACAGGATTTCCTGGTATCCCAGCATCCTCCACTCTACTGCGGTCATGTGACCTTCCCACAGCTTCTGGGTGTTTTTACAGCGTTATTAGCGCTATTACTCATTCATTCCAATGGGGATAGGCGTTTTACAGCGCTATTTTATGCGCCCAAAAGATGCTCTAAAAATGCTGTTTGCAGGATTTTTTCCAATGCACAGCCAGCGCAACGCCCTCAGGACTTTAAAAGCACTCGCGGCTAATGAATTGATGGCTCCCGTAACACAGAGAACTGTCATTCATTGATAAAAAACAAAAAAAAAAGCGTGGGGGTCCCCTCAAATTCAATAACCAGGCCCTTCAGGTCTGGGATGGATATTAAGGGGGACCCCTGCCAAAAAAAAATGGCGTTAGGGTCCCCCTCAAAATCCATACAAGACCCTTGAGGTCTGGGATGGATTTTAAGGGGAACCCCAGCCAAAAAAAATGGCGTGGGGTCCCCCTCAAAATCCATATCAGTCCCTTATCCGAGCATGCAACCTGGCAGGCCGCAGGAAAAGAGGGGGGATGAGAGCGCCCCCCCTCCCGCCTGAACCGTACCAGGCCACATGCCCTCAACATTGGGAGGATGCTTTGGGGGTCTGAGACCCCCAAAGCACCTTGTCCCCATGTTGATGAGGACAAGGGCCTCGTCCCCACAACTGTGCCCGGTGGTTGTGGGGGTCTGCGGGCGGGGGGCTTATCGGAATCTGGAAGCCCCCTTTAACAAGGGGACCCCCAGATCCCGCCCCCCCCCCCTGTGTGAAATGGTAAGGGGGTACAAAAGTACCCCTACCATTTCACCAAAAAAGTGTCAAAAATTGTAAAAATGACAGGAGACGGTCTTTGACAATTCCTTTATTAAAATCTTCTTCTTCTTTCTTCTTTCATCCTTCGGTTTCTTCATCTTCTCCTTCCGTCATCTTCTTCCATCTTCTTCCATTTTCTTCTTCCTCTGATCCGCTTCTTCTTGCTCTGGTCTTCTCGTCCTTCTCGTCCGGCATCTTCTTCCATGGCGTTGGCGTCGGTGTCTCTTCTTGGGCCACTCCTCGCAATGGGAGGCTCCCGCTATGTGAGGCTTCGCTGCCTCTGACAGGTCTTTTATAATGGAGGGCACCTGGTGACCCCGCCCCCTCTGACGCACGGGGACGTCATGGGGAATTCCCTATGGCTTTCCCCATGACGTCAGAGGGGGCGGGGTCACCAGGTGCCCTCCGTTATAAAAGACCTGTCAGACGGAGCGAAGCCTCACACAACGGGAGCCTCCCATTGCGAGGAGCGGCCCGACAGAAGAACAGATGCCGACGCCATGGAAGAAGATGCCGGACGAGAAGACCAGCGCAAGAAGAAGCGGATCGGAGGAAGAAGAAAATGGAAGAAGATGGAAGAAGATGATGGAAGGAGAAGATGAAGAAACCGAAGGATGAAGAAAGAAGATTTTAATAAAGGAATTGTCAAAGACCGGCTCCTGTCATTTTTACAATTTTTGACACTTTTTTGGTGAAATGGTAGGGGTACTTTTGTACCCCCTTACCATTTCACACAGGGGGGGGCGGGATCTGGGGGTCCCCTTGTTAAAGGGGGCTTCCAGATTCCGATAAGCCCCCCGCCCGCAGACCCCCACAACCACCGGGCACGGTTGTGGGGACGAGGCCCTTGTCCTCATCAACATGGGGACAAGGTGCTTTGGGGGTCTCAGACCCCCAAAGCATCCTCACAATGTTGAGGGCATGTGGCCTGGTACGGTTCTGGCGGGAGGGGGGGGGGCGCTCTCGTCCCCCCCTCTTTTCCTGCGGCCTGCCAGGTTGCGTACTCGGATAAGGGTCTGGTATGGATTTTGAGGGGGACCCCATGCCATTTTTTTTGCCTGGGGTTCCCCTTAAAATCCATCCCAGACCTCAAGGGTCTGGTATGGATTTTGAGGGGGACCCTACGCCATTTTTTTTTTTTTTTTTGGCTGGGGTCCCCCTTAATATCCATCCCAGAACTGAAGGGCCTGGTTATTGAATTTGGGGGGACCCCCACGCTTTTTTTTTTTTTATTTTTTATCAATGACTTTTTTTTTTTATGAATGACTTTCAATGAATGACTGTTCTCGTGTTATGGGAGCCGTCAATACACATTAGCCGCGAGTGATTTTAAATAGCTTTCTTTCCTGCAAAAATGACACTTTTTGCAGGGACAGTTCTAAGCACAGGAAACATGCGCCCCTTTACATGCATACTATAGACACCCCCCAGGTACGAAATTTAAAGGAATATTACACTTTTATTATTTCAATTTAAGCATTATTAAAATCACTGCTCCTGAAAAAACGTCCGTTTTTAAAAAAAAATTGATACATGTCCCCTTATGACAATAACATGCATATTAGCCTTTAAAATTAGCACTTTTGATTTCGAACGTTCGCATCCATTATAACTAATAGGGTTCTAAAGCTTGCACGGACTTTAGGTCCGTACGCGGGTTCTGGTGCGAGACGAACGGGGGGGTGTTCGGCTCATCCCTAGTGCAGGAGTGATCAGGAACACTGACTGGTGTGGTGGTAATTAGAGACACTGACACTGTACTGGTGACAGCAGCGTGTAAAAACATTTTATGCAATGTCACATAGTGATTTTTTCCTGGATTAATTATGCGGCTGCCTCAACTCCCGCAGACTCAACAGTTTGATTGCCATTTGGTTTATGCGTTGGCGAAACATCCTCAAATTACCATACTTACCTTGATTGCAGTGGAGCAAGTAACCCTTTTTGCAGCTGCACTTTTGAGTCACATCTTCAGCGTGTTAGATCTCTATGAATTGAGATTTTAAAATCTAGTAAGAGGCGTGTGTTATATGTGGTGGAGATTTTGATCTGAGCACCGTCATTCATGTCTTTTTGATCTGGACACAGATATTTACAGAATATCCATTTTAGGATCCAGTCCGTTTTTGA
The DNA here is from genome assembly GCA_028564925.1 of Lithobates sylvaticus. Lineage (NCBI taxonomy): Eukaryota > Metazoa > Chordata > Amphibia > Anura > Ranidae > Lithobates > Lithobates sylvaticus. Next base: position 160,410,288 of record CM053027.1, on the reverse strand, counting down.
TTTAGCTTTGTGATTTGGGAAGTTTTAAATGATGAACAGTTTTTTTTATTATTCAAAGAACTGTGTTCACACTATAGTCATTTTTGGTGACTTATGTTTATATATATATATATATATATATATATTATATATATATATATATATATATATTATTCTAAGCAATGTCTAAGTTGTCACTGTGGTTTTTATTCAGTGTTTCACACATATGATGGTGATAATTTAGAGAAGTGCACTAGTTTTTGTTTTAGTTCTCTGAGCCGTGTATTCAGACTCACTGAGTTGCATCTCTCTCTTATTCATTTATTAAATTATTTTTGCATTTTGGAGCGGGATAGGAGCGGTGTGTTCACCGCTCCTATACCGCTCCTTCCCATTTGTTTGTGTTTTAGAGTGAGATAAGCGCAGGATATTCTTTTTTAGTTAAGTTCCGCTTTATGCCCTCCTCCCCTCCTATTTTATTATTGCCACTTGTTTGGGATATTAATGCCATCAATGGCATCTACTAACTATGTAGAATCTGTTATTATTAATTTTGAAAATTAACCCATTGCACCTTATCAATTAATATCTGATATTCCCTCATCTCTTCATCTTCATTTCATTGCATGTATGCACGTTTGTGAATATGTAGGTATTTTTGGATGGACATATGTGTACACATATGTACAGTATCTTACAAAAGTGAGTACACCCCTCACATTTTTGTAAATATGTTATTATATCTTTTCATGTGACAACACCGAAGAAATTATACTTTGCTACAATGTAAAGTAGTGTGTGTACAGCTTGTATAACAGTGTACATTTTCTATCACCTAAAAATTACTCAACACACAGCCATTAATGTCTAAACCGCTGGCAACAAAAGTGAGTACACCCCTTAGTGAAAATGTCCAAATTAGGCCCAATTAGCCATTTTCCCTCCCGGTGTCATGTGACTCATTAGTGTTACAAGGTCTCAGGTGTGAATGGGGAGCAGGTGTGTTAAATTTGGTGTTATCGCTCTCACTCTCTCATACTGGTCACTGGAAGTTCAACATGACACCTCTCAGGATCTGAAACATTTTTTTTCTCTACATAAAGATGGCCTAGGCTAAAAGAAAATTGCCAAGACCCTGAAACTGAGCTGCAGTACAGTGGCCAAGACCATACAGTGGTTTAACAGGATAGGTTCCACTCAGAACAGGCCTCGCCATGGTCGACCAAAGAAGTTGAGTGCACATGCTCAGCATCATATCCAGAGGTTGTCTTTGGAAAATAGAGGTATGTATGCTGCCAGCATTGCTGCAGGTTGAAGGGGTGGGGGGTCAGCCTGTCAGTGCTCAGACCATATGAAGCCCACTGCATCAAATTGGTCTGCATGGCTGTCATCCCAGAAGGAAGCCTCTTCTAAAGATGCACAAGAAAGCCCCCAAAACTGTTTGCTGAAGACAAGCAGACTAAGGACATAGATTACTGGAACCATGTCCTGTGGTCTAGTGAGACCAAGATAAACTTATTTGGCTCAGATGGTGTCAAGCATGTGTGGAAGCAACCAGGTGAGGAGTACAAAGACACGTGTGTCTTGTCTACAGTCAAGCATGGTGGTGGGAGTGTCATGGTCTGGGGCTGCATGAGTGCTGCCGGCACTGGGGAGCTACAGTTCATTGAGGGAACAATGAATGCCAACATGTACTGTGACACACTGAAGCAGAGCATGATCCCCTCCCTTCGGAGACTGGGCTGCAGGGCAGTATTCCAACATAACGACCCCAAACACACCTCCAAGACAACCACTGTCTTGCTAAGAAAGCTGAGGGTAACGATGATGGACTGGCCAAGCATGTCTCCAGACCTAAACCCTATTGAGCATCTGTGGGGCATCCTCAAACGGAAGGTTGAGAAGCGCAAGGTCTCTAACATCCACCTGCTCTGTGTTGTCGTCATGGAGGAGTGGAAGAGGACTCCAGTGGCAATCTGTGAAGCTCTGGTGAACTCCATGCCCAAGAGGGTTAAGGCAGTGCTGGAAAATAATGGTGGCCACACAAAATATAGACACTTTGATCCTAATTTGGACATTTTCACTTAGGGGTGTAATCACTTTTGTTGCCAGCAGTTTAGACTTAATGGCTGTGTGTTATTTTGAGGGGACAGCAAATTTACACTGTTATACAAGCTGTACACTCACTACTTTACATTGTAGCGAAGTGTAATTTCTTCAGTGTTGTCACATGAAAAGATATAATAAAATATTTACAAAAATGTGAGGGGTGTACTCACCCACTTTTGTGAGATACTGTATGTTATGCATGGTGTTTTACAGTTGTTAAGCTCATGATTTTACAGTCACAATTATTTTTACATAATATTAGGTGTTATTGTAGCCCTGATGAAGGGGGAGTTCCTTTGACCTCCGAAACTTATTGGCTGTCGTTTAACGCAACATCAATAAATTAATTTGGACTTATCTTTTGATTTGGTGCTCCTTTCATATATGCAAATAATAAACATGTTGGGTCCAAAGACTGAGGAAGAGGCGATCCGGGTGAGCACAGCACTGGACCCCTGGATAGGTGAGCATCCTTCTAATTTTTTATCCAAAAGGCTGAATAACCCCTTCAATGCCTCTATTGAGCATTTATTTCATCTGTGTTCCTATTGGAGATATTTTCTGTCACTGCCTGTCAGGGAGTGATGTGAGATCACTTGAACAGGGACACGGACACAGACAAAGACAGAAACAGATTTGCAGCATGACGAGGAAGGGTTACTTCTGGCCTGGCTGTCTGGGCCTTGTATTCAGTGACAAAGGCATCCTGTCTTGTATGAGCAACACAAAGACATGGAGTGAGGAATAATCTTCCCAGTGGAGTCATAGAGAAAATAAAAACCTAAAAGAAATGTAAAATCATTCCCATTCTATCCAAAACAAAAAATACTTTTTTGGCTGTAGTTAAGCATTAATTGAATGTAAAAGGAAATTATATAATTTTTTTTATCATTATGTCAATGTAAAGATACATTTGTTGTAAGTTACTTCATTATGGCATAAGCAAAGTGACTAGTGTGACTAAAAGGCTTATTCCTACAAGGTGAACGAGTTTGGCTTGAAGCATGTAATCTACCCCAAACTGTCCAGAATTAGCCCCTAGCTATTTCTTTCCACACAGTTACTTTGGTTTGAACCATGCTATGCCTTTGAAGAAAGATAACAAAAAATGTGCTTTCAATTTGCTAAAAGCTGTTTCCCATTTTCATACAACCCCAGCCTGCCTAGGGTGTTTGAAATAATATAAAATAAGATAAGACATTATAATTTTAGGCTTGAACTTGTCTGCAGTCACCTAAGACTACATCCATCTAAAAAATATACAGCTCAGGGGTAAAAGGTTACACATCACATAAGACAAACTATTTTTGAAATAGAATGGACACGTCATAACTGAGAAAAGTAATTCTGGCAGGAAAAATGCCAGAGGTTCATAACAGGATCACAATTGTCTATACGATTTTCTACATTTCTGTGCCTATGATTATGAATATTGCTAACTGTTATAAACGATGGTCTGCTTGCATTATAAAAGGCCATTTCCCTTTGGGAATACTAAAGTATTCATATTCTTTAGCTGTATTACAAAAACTCAGTTGATTGCTACTTTTTTATTTGCATTAGCAGTGATATTTTCAGGACAAGCTTTTGGGGGTCTACCTTCTACTTCTGGAAATATCGGATAAATATTTGGGCTTTGGTGGTGGATTTCACAGTAAGGGCAAGCACCCTTATCATGACCAGGTGTCATTGAAGCTTGAGTGCCCAGACCACATTTAACATTATCGGTAATGCAATGTTTAGCTTGACTCTAACTCTATGACTTATTTGTCAGTGGAGCAGTTGCATGAATAAATTCCCGATTCCTGAATTTCCGCTCTTAAAGTGGGGTTGCGGCCAAAAAAAAAAAAAATGTGGCTTAAAAATCATAAAAAAAAAAAAAAAAAAAATTGGAAAAAAAAAAAAGGTTTTACTCACCTCTAAATGCCTGTTGCTAGGGGGGTCCCTCGTAGTCTGCCTCCTTCATTGCCCGGGCTAAACGTCACTTCCTGTAGGCGCCGCACAGTCATCTGGGACTTGTCATGTGTCTCAGATGAGTGAGCGTCGAATCACGGCGTGAAGCCACAGCCGGGTTCCCACATTAAGAATGCCGGTGCCGCGAGCCGAGCGGGGAACGAGGGGGGGGGTCTCGTTCCCCCGCATCGCTGGACCCCGGGACAGGTAAGTGTCCGATTATTAAAAGTCAGCAGCTGCAGTATTTGTAGCTGCTGACTTTTAATTTTTTTTTTTTTTTTTGGCACTCCTCTTTAAGCGCTGGGTCCTGGGGCAGGATGAAAAGTGGGTCATAGAAGAAAGAGACAAGGGGCAATATACTTTTGGCCCCTATTAGATATCAACTTAGATGCAACAGTGCCCCATGCTTAGCCCTCTAAGTTTTATATGCTATAATATTCCCAACAAATAGTCCCCAGTGTGGCTATCCAACACTGCTTCTATAATATCAGCAATTTTACCACTATTTTTATCACTTTTTTTGTTTTGCTTTTGCAAGGGTCCCCAAAATCTGATTTGTATCTTAGTGCAGACTTCTAGAAAAATCAGTGAGCCCATCACACAAGCAGGAAATGACATTTCAGGGGAGGGGGGGCGTTCTGTACACCATCTATGTATGGCTATTGGCTTGTGTCGCAGTTGTATATGCTATTTTTTTTGCAATATTTTTGTCCCACAAAGGTGGAGTTACCTTTTAAGCTTTCATATGGTAGTCAGAGAGATCACTGTACTTCCCCATTATTTACTACACTGTATATATATATATATATATTTTTTTTTTTTGTTAAAAACAAAAGCCCATTTCATTATAAATAGATAGATGAGTGTATGATGATGGGTGGTATGTGCAAGAGAGGGATGCAGAGCACTGCGCTCTGTGCAGGTGAGGGATGGAGAGCACTGCGCTCCGAGCCCACCCAGTTGTGTGACAATAGCGAATGAATGTTCACTATTTTCACCCTGAACTTCCTCCCCACCAATCAGGAAGCGGGTCATGAGAACCATTTCCCAATTGGCCAAAGCACCAGGCGATCCTATTGGATGCCTAGGAGGAGGGAGGAGGATGAGAGAGGAGAGCACGGCCAGAGGAGAAGACCGACCAACTCACCAGCCATCACTGTGACAATGGATGACTCACCCACATTGGCTCAGCCATCCGACACTCCCCCGCTCAGACAGGGGAGGGAGAGGAGATCATAGTGTCATTCCGGACAGGTAAGGAGGCCGTCCGCCTCGTGGGGGCGCATTCCTCACCTTAATTTCCCCGGGGATTGGTTTGACACCCCCCCCCAAATTATCGAGCACCATCCGCCACTGGTATGTAGTGCATGGCAGTGGGTGGTATCTGCAGGAGAGGAGTGCAGAGTCTATGGAGGCATGTGATATGTGGAGGAGAGGAGTGCAGATAGGTTGAAAGTACATGGTGTGAACAAGCTGTAATTCATTGTTCCTGCAGAGGCCATTGGGTACTGGCATGCATTGAGAAACTGAAGCTAGCTGCAGACACACCAGAATTGGCCTCTTGCCCCCCTACAGATATTGCTCTCACCCCCCTCCTTTGCCTTCCCCCCATCTCAACCCCCTTCCCCAAGTCGCTGCACACAAATCTTTCCCGGCAGCTTGCAAAACCCTGCCAACTTACCACCATGCACACATTCTGCAGAATGGACTTGCGCTGCTTGTATCCCTCCCAGTCTGATCTCCGATCTCGGGCAATAAGCTCTAGCCTCCAATTCACTCCCATCCCAGCACTTGTCAGCGGAAGCTCCACCTCCTCCCCTGTAATATTTCTGCCGGCAGCGCTGGAGCACACTGAGCAGGAGCGCTGGAGAGAACTGATAGGGAGGGAAGATAATCCATGCCGGTGGGTGGCCGGTGTCTGTACAAACATGACAGGAGCCAGAGAGTGACAGGGGTGGCTTTGTTTCATCCATGGGTGTCCTGTGGGTCAGGGCACAGTGCCCCCATGGATGATATGCCACTGCACTGCATAGCAGTTCCTGAAACAATTCTAGAATTCCTATGACACTTATCTTCATCTGGTGGCAGAAATGGTGTATTTTCCATCTTAAATATTGAAATACGTTCAACCAGCACAGTAAAAAAAGATTAATAATGCTTGTTTTTTGCCAATATTTACACAGTACAAATGTACATGCTATTTTCACTCAGTGAATTGGTGGTGCAATTTGTATACACCAGATAGATTCAGATAACAATAAAATCCAGAATATCTCTATAGTAGAACAGAAATCCAAAAGGTTTATAGTTTTCCTTTGGTGCTACTATGAGCTACTCTCCTGGAATTATCAGGGGATTCGTGACAGTTTTAATGTGTGTTGAAAATCCATATAGATGCCCCTAGAGTAGACTTTCAGTGGTTGGGTGATATGGGTCACAGTACAATTTCCTCCAGCTAAAGGTAGGAATTTTAATCCTTACATTCCCAACAGTACTCATAATTAACAACAGAGGGAATAATTATTTGTATATATATTTTAATTCATAATATAGCCAAGTACAATACTGTTACATCATTTTAGCTAAAAAAAAAACTACCAGGTAATTTTACACTGACCTGCCTTACATTTTATTATTGACACTGGGAAGGTAAGGGGTTGGCATTTCACGTTTTATTTGCTTCAAATTAGGATATTGTATGTTTTCACATAATGTATTGTCCACATCAATGTTTCTTTTCTCCAGAGATCATAATCTAATTTTCTTTTAACAATACAACATGCAAGCCAGAAATTGTGCAGAGAGGAGCAAGGGGTTTCTTACAGCTTTCATCTTGCGGTAACAAGTACAATATATGTGTTGGAGATAGCAGAGGATAAAGCAATTTTACATGGATAATGGTTAAAATACATTTACGTGGAAACACTTTATTCAGGAATGTTTCTTTAATGTGTGCTACATAAAAATGTCCATGATGTCTTACATATTGATGCAGTGCTATTTTACATACATACAGTGCCTTGCAAAAGTATTCACCCCCTTGGCTTTTTACCTATTTTTTTACATTACAGCCTTTAGTTCGATGTTTTTTTAATCTGAATTATATGTGATGGATCAGAACACATTAGTCTAAGTTGGTGAAGTAAAAGTAGAAAAATATATACATAAAACTATTTTTCAGAAATAAAAAACTGATAATTGGCATGTGCGTATGTATTCACCCTTTGTTATGAAGCCCATAAAAAGCTCTGGTGCAACCAATTACCTTCAGAAGTCATATAATTAGTGAAATGATGTCCACCTGTGTAAAATCTAAGTGTCACATGATCTGTCATTACATATACACACCTTTTTGAAAGGCCCCAGAGGCTGCAACACCTAAGCAAGCGGCACCACTAACCAAACACTGCCATGAAGATCAAGGAACTCTCCAAACAAGTAAGGGACAATGTTGTTGAAAAGTACAAGTCAGGGTTAGGTTATAAAAAAATATCCAAATCTTTGATGATCCCTAGGAGCACCATCAAATCTATCATAACCAAATGGAAAGAACATGGCACAACAGCAAACCTGGCAAGAGACGGCCGCACACCAAAAGTCATGGACAGGGCAAGGAGGGCATTAACCAGAGAGGCAGCACAGAGACCTAAGGTAACCCTGGAGGAGCTGCAGAGTTCCACAGCAGAGACTGGAATATCTGTAAATAGGATGACAATAACCTTTACGCCCCATAGAGTTGGGGTTTATGGCAGAGTGGCCTGAAGAAAGCCATTACTTTCAGCAAAAAACAAAATGGCACGTCTTGAGTTTGTGAAAAGGCATGTGAGAGACTCCTGAAATGTATGGAGGAAGGTGCTCCTGATGAGACTAAAATGTTACTTTTTGGCCATCAAAGAAAACGCTATGTCTGGCACAAACCCAACACATCACATTACCCAAAGAACACATCCCCACAGTGAAACATGGTGGCAGCAGCATCCTGCCGTGGGGATGTTTTTTAGCAGTTGGAACTGGGAAACTGGTCAGAGTTGAGGGAAAGATGGAAGGTGCTAAATACAGGGATATTCTTGAGCAAAACCTGTACCACTCGGTGTACCACTCGGTGTGCGATTTGAGGCTAGGACGGAGGTTCACCTTCCAGTAGGACAATGACCCCAGACACACTGCTAAAGCAACACTTGAGTGGTTTAAGAGGAAACATGTAAATGTGTTGGAATGGCCTAGTCAAAGCCCAGACCTTAATCCGTTAGAAAATCTGTTATCAGACTTAAAATGGCTGTTCACTACCGCAAACCATCCAACTTGAAGGAGCTGGAGCAGTTTTTGCAAAGAGAAATTGGAAAAAATCCCAGTGGTAAGATGTGGCAAGCTCATAGAGACTTATTCGAAGCGACTTGGAGCTGTGATAGCCGCAAAAGGTGGCTCTACAAAGTATTGGCATTAGGGGGTGAATAGTTATGCACATTGACTTTTTCTGTTAATTTGTCCTATTTGTTGTTTGCTTCACAATAAAAAAAAAAACATCTTCAAAGTTTGTGGGCATGTTCTGTAAATTAAATGATGCAAATCCTCAAACAATCCATTTTAATTTCAGGTTGTGAGGCAACAAAATACGAAAAATGCCAAGGGGGGTGAATACTTTTGCAAGGCACTGTATGTATGCATAGGCAGACTGTAGAGGCTAGCCTTTTACTTTATTTGATTAAAGCTTAAGTTTAATCTGCTCAGATTTTGCATCCCTTGGTTCCTAATTTTGTCCCCTCATCTACATGTTAATGGAACATTTAAATAAAACCTATTCATTTTCATCATATACCCTATTTTAGTCCCAGTGGCATCATCGCTAGGTTTTGGCACTTCTTTATGCAATGCAGTCAGATCATTAGTGTTGGGAGGAACCAGTAGAGTACTATACATGGCTTCCTGAAAACATCTCAACACCCTGTACTCCTTTCAAGAACCCTCAGCCCTGATTTAAGCAATGGGCTGGCCCTTAGGTAAAAAAATTCGAAATGCTTTGACTAGTGAATTTTAGCCTGAAATTGGTGTACCTAGGAAGGTTGAATCCGCATGCAGACTGCCCTAGGTAACACCAATATGTAATGCTGAGCCTCCATTATTGAAAGAACTGAAGTCCATGAAGAATAAAGCAAGCTCTTGTTTCTAGACATAACATTCCAGTGGGAGACTGTTCCTTTTTGTACTAATCTCCTTTTGAATACTCTTCTGTTTCCCAGTCCCCATCCCTTAAATGGGACTACAGAGGTTACACCTTACCGTTGGACATGAATGGTCCTTAGGGCTGTGGTTACCAGCTGTGACCAGTTTGATGGGCGGATCTACATTTCCCTCAGAGATGTGACATATCTCATTGTCTATATAGTTGGACACCTTTGGCATCTCCATATCTACCGGTGCATTCTCTATAATCCCTCTCCACTGCCCTTGGTGGGTTATCAAGAGTCTCCTTCTAATCTATCTGATCCTCATGTATGTAACTTTATTGAGAAGTTTTGCTTTCCTCTTCATTGCTTTTTAATAATACTTGTATAACTATTTGATTTTTTAATTTAACAGACTCCCCAAATGCTACACATTTGGGAGGCCACAAGCATTCACAGAAGTTTCCAAGGTGAGTTAACTGTATTCCACTTTGTTAGCATCATGACTATCACCTTCGTGCCCATGTGTATGTATGTATTTGTATGTAAAGTATGTATGTATACATTGTATATACTATATACGTATGTATATATTATACAGAGGGGCCCACATTTTTTTTTACACACTTGGACATGAAAAATATATGCATAACAATTGTATTACTAGATTTATATAAACATCAATGGGTAGCTGTAAGTCATGTTTAAATTATGCAATCACATTAGGTGCCCAAAGTGATCACCATTAGCATCTAGAAACTTTTGATTTTGGTGAGCAACATAGACTAGAGTGTCCACAGGAATTGCTCTGCCTGATGTTTCAGTTTCTTCCCATAGTGCCGTCAGTGTAGGTGGTTTTCTATAGTACACCACAATCTTTACTGTTCACCACAGATAGAAATCGAGGGATGTTAAGTCCAGGGAATGTGGAGGGATTCCAACAGTACCTCTATGTCCGATACAACGTCCTGGCAGAATGTCATTGAGGTAGGCTCTCACATCTCAGTGGTAGTAAGGTGGTTTGTTCATTTGCTTTGACTCTTTCCTGATGGTCCCATTATGAAATTAACAATGGTGCGAATACTGACATCTTTAGGGGAAACATAATACTACACACTGCTGCCATAATTTAGTTTGGGTTTTAAAAAAGGGCATAGATAACTGTTGAAGTGTGTATTTTTTGGGCTCCTCTGTATATACTGTATCATTTTTTTATTTCCTAATTCTCCTCCCATGGTCTTCCAGTTGACCATTATGCTTTCTTGCTCTATGCATCTGGAATGTTATTATAAAGTCTGATGCTCCTTTTTATACCCATATACTGTAAATACAGTGCCTTGAAAAAGTATTCATACCCCTTTAACATTTTCCACATTTTGTCAACTTACAACCAAAAACGTAAATGTATTTTATTGGGATTTTATGTGATAGACCAACACAAAGTGGCACATAATTGTGAGGTGAAAGGAAAATGATAAATGGTTTTCAAAGTTTTTTACAAATAAATATCTGAAAAGTGTAGCGTGCATTTGTATTCAGCCCCTTTTACTCTGATAACCCTAAGGGCACTTTCACACTCGCATCACCCAGGCCTCGGCGGTAAAGCTTTCCCGTCATTTTAGCGGCGCTGCCCATTGATTTCAATAGGCAAGGGCACTTTAGGAGCAGTGTAAAAGCGTTCCTAAAGTGCCTCAAAGATACTGAAAGCCGGACTTTTTTTGACGTCCTGCCAGTGCACCGCTCCAGTCCAGTATTAAAGCTATCAGGCTTTCACATTGGAGTGACAGGAGAGGCGCTTAACAGGCACTTTGCAGGTGCTATTTTTAGTGCTATATCTGTAAAGTGCCTTACTGTGAAAGGGGTCTAACTAAAATCTAGTGGAACCAATTGCCTTCAGAAGTCACTTAATTAGTAAATAGAGTCCACCTGTGTGTAATTTAATCTCAGTATAAATACAACTGTCCTGTGAAGCCCTCAGAGGTTTGTTAGAGAACCTTAGTGAACAAACAGCATCATAAAGGCCAAGGAATACACCAAACAGGTCAGGGATAAAGTTGTGGAGAAGTTTAAAGCAGGGTTATTTTATAAAAAAAAGTATATCAAGCTTTGAACATTTCACAGAGCACTGTTCAATCCATCATCCGAAAATGGAAAGAGAATGGCACAACTTCAAACCTATCAAGACATGACCGTTCACGTAAACCAGGGGTAGGCAACCTCGGCCCTCCAGCTGTGGTGAAACTACAAATCCTATCATGCCTCTGGGAGTCATGCCTGTGATTGTCGGGGTCTTGCAATGTCTCATGGGACTTATAGTTTCAAAACAGCTGGAGGGCCGAGGTTGTCTACCCCTGACCTAAACTGACAGGCCAGGCAAGGCGAGCATTATTCAGAGAAGCAGCCAAGAGGCCCATGGTAACTCTGGAGGAGCTGCAGAGATCCACAGCTCAGGTGGGAGAATCTGTCCACAGGACAACTATTAGTCGTGCACTCCATAAATCTGGCCTTTATGGAAGAGTGGCAAGAAGAAAGCTGTTGTTGAAAGAAAGCCAAAAGAAGTCCCGTTTGCAATTTGTGAGAAGCAATGTGGAGGACACAGCGTACATGTGGAAGAAGGTGCTCTGGTCAGATGAGGCCAAAATTTAACTTTTTGGTCTAAAAGCAAAACACTATGTGTGTTGGAAAACTAACACTTTACAATACCCTGAACACGCCATCCCCACCGTGAAACATGGTGGTGGCAGAATCATGTTGTGGGGATGCTTTTCTTGAGCAGGGACAGGGAAGCTGGTCAGAGTTGATGGAAAGATGGATGGAGCCTACTACAGGACAATCTTAGAAGAAAACCTATTATGCCGCGTACACACGACCGGACTTTCCAGCAGACTAGGTCCAACGGACTTCCGACTGACTTTCCGAACGAACGGACTTGGACACACACAATCACACCAAAGTCCGATGGAATCGAAAGTAATGACGTACGACGGGACTAGAATAAGGAAAATCATAGCCAGTAGCCAATAGCTGCCCTAGCGTCAGTTTTTGTAGTCGGACTAGCATACAGACAAGCGGATTTCTCCGCTTTTTGTAACATGACAAAATTTCAAGGGGTATGAATACTTTTTCAAAGCACTGTATATATACAGTATATACACACTATATTACCAAAAGTATGGCATCCCAGTCTTAGTCCGTAGGGTTCAATATTGAGTTGGCCCCCCCTTTCCAGCTATAACAGCTTCAACTCATCTGGGAAGGCTGTCTACAAGGTTTAGGAGTGTGTCTATGGGAATGTTTGAACATTATTTCCGAAGCGCATTTGTAAAGTCAGGCACTGATGTTGTATGAGAAGGCCTGGCTCACAGTCTCCACTCTAATTCATCTCAAAGGTGTTCTATCGGGTTGAGGTCAGAACTCTGTGCAGGCCAGTCAGGTTCCTCTACCCAAAACTCTCTCATACATGCCTTTATGGACCTTGCTTTGTGCACTGGTACAATCCATTTGGTTGAGGGGGGATTATGGTGTGGGGTTGTTTTTCAGGGGTTGGGTTTGGCCCCTTAGTTCCAGTGAAGGAGACTCTTAAGGTGTCAGCATACCAAGATATTTTGAACAATTTCATTCTCCCAACTTTGTGGGAACAATTTGGGGATGGCCCCTTCCTGTTCCAACAAGACTGCGCACCAGTGCACAATGCAAGGTCCATGAAGACATGGATGAGCGAGTTTGGAGTGGAGGAATTTGACTGGCCTGTACAGAGTCCTGACCTCAACCAGATAGAACACCTTTGGGAGGAATTAGAGCGGAGACTGTGAGCCAGGCCTTCTCATACAACATTAGTGCCTGACCTCACAAATGCGCTTCGGAAAGAATGTTCAAACATTCCCATAGACAAACTTCTAAACCTTGTGGACAGCCTTCCCAGAAGTGTTGAAGCTGCTAAAGCTGAAAAGGGTGGGCCAACTCAGGGTGGGCCAAGACTAGACTGCCATTAAAGTTCATGTGCGTTCAAAAGCAGGCGTTTATCTTGGTCTCATCAGACCACAGGACATGGTTCCAGCAATACATGTCCTTAGTCTGCTTGTCTTCAGCAAACTGTTTGTGGGCTTTCTTGTACATCATCTTTAGAAGAGGCTTCCTTCTGGGATGACAACCATACAGACCAATTTGATGCAGTGTGCGGCATATAATCTGAGCACTGACAGGCTGACCCCCCCACCCTTTCAACCTCTGCAGCCATGCTGGCAGCACTCATACATCTATTTCCCAAAAGACAACCTCTGGATATGACGCTGAGCACGTGCACTCAACTTCTTTGGTTGACCATGGCAAGGCCTGTTCTAAGTGGAACCTATCCTGTTAAACTGCTGTATGGTCTTGGCCACTGTACTGAAGCTCAGTTTCAGTGTCTTGGCAATTTTCTTTTAGCCAAGGCCATCTTTATGTAGAGCAACAATTATTTTTTTCAGATCCCCAGAGGGGCCATGTTGAACTTCCAGTGACCTGTATGAGAGAGTGAGAGCAATAACACCAAATTTACCACACCTGCTCCCCATTCACACCTGAGACCTTGTAACACTAACGAGTCACATGACACCGGGGAGGTAAAATGGCTAATTGGGCCCAAATAGGACATTTTCACTGATGTGTGTACTCATTTTTGTTGCCAGCAGTTTAGACATTAATGGTGTGTTGAGTAATGTTTAGGTGATAACAAATTTACACTGTTATACAAGCTGTACACACACTACTTTACATTGTAGCAAAGTGTAATTTCTTCAGTGTTGTCACATGAAAAGATATAATAACAAATTTACAAAATGTGAGGGATGTACTCACTTTTGTGAGATACTGTATATATATAGAGAGAGAGAGAGAGGGAGGGAGATTAGTCCAAGGATTGCTGCACTTAAAATGATTTATTCAGATATATTCATATACAAATAAATTGCATATCGTTCCAGTTCAACAGTTTCATGCTAAAACTGTTGAACTGGAACGATATGCAATTTACAGGACAGTACAAATACCCCCCAAAAGACCATCTCTATATATGGCCGTTTGGGAAGGCCTGATTGCATGCACTGGAAGATTGCCAGACGGTGTGTGTGTGTGTGTGTGTATATATATATATATATATATATATATATATATATATATATATATATATTTAAACATTGATCATCCCTAATGTACTGACTGATTAACTGACTGAGCGATTAACTTACCACATTTCACGAGGCCCTAAAATGCCAGGACAGTACAAATACCAGTGGCGGCCCATGCACTATGGGCGCACGGGTGATGCCCCCCATCCATGCGCCTGGCCCCTTTCAGGACACCGGACACATGGATTCCTATGGCGGGGGTGTGAGGGGGTGGTTCTTTTTAACCAGTTCAATACCCGGCCATAGTCATATGACGCCCACAAGGTGGATCTACCATCCTGGGTGGGCGTCATATGACGTCCTCGGATTCCCGGCCACCTGGGGGGCGCGCGCGCGCCGCCGGCGGCGCTCGCGCGCGCCCGCGGCATCGCTCGGGACCCGGTGCGAGTGCCCGGCGGCCGCGATGTCCGCCGGGCACCCGCGATTGCCCGTTAAAACAACGGGACCGGGCGGGACCGGGGCGCTGTGTGTGTAAACACACAGCTCCACGTCCTGTCAGCGGGGAGGAGACCGATCATGTGATCCCAGTACAGAGGATCACATGATCGGTCTCCTCCCCTTAAGTCCCCTCCCCCTACAGTTAGAATCACTCCTATTAGGGACACACATTAACCCCTCCAGCGCCCTCTAGTGTTAACCCCTTCGCTGACAGTCACATTTACACAGTAATCATTGCAATTTTATAGCAACGATCGCTGTGTAAATGTGAATGGTTCCAAAAATGTGTCAAAAGTGTCCGAAGTGTCCGCCGCAATGTCGCAGTCACGAAAAAAAAAAAATCGCAAATCGCCGCAATTACTATTAAAAAAAAAAAAAAAAAAATTCAATAAATCTATCCCCTATTTTGTAGACGCTATAACTTTTGCGCAAACCGATCAATATACGCTTATTGCGATTTTTTTTACCAAAAATATGTAGAAGAATACGTATCAGCCTAAACTGAGGAAAAAAATTGTTTTTTTTTAAAAAAATGGGATATTTATTATAGCAAAAAGTAAAAAAAAATATTGTGTTTTTTTTCAAAATTGTCGCTCTTCTTTTGTTTATAGCGCAAAAAATAAAAACCCCAGGGGCGATCAAATACCACCAAAAGAAAGCTCTATTTGTGGGAAAAAAAGGACGTCAATTTTGTTTGGGTGTAATGTCGCACGACCGCGCAATTGTTAGTTAAAGCGACGCAGTGCCGAATCGCAAAAAGTGCTCTGGTAAGGAAGGGTGTTTAAAAGCCCTATATTGAAGCGGTTAAAGCACAAAAATAGGCTCTAATAGGCTTCAAAATAGGGTGGGCTCGGGGTGCAGAGAGTGCGCCCTAATCCCACCCAATTGTGTCCCAATTCCTCCCCATCAATCAGGAGGCAGGGCGGCAGACCTGTTTCCTGATTGGCCAAAGTGCCTGGCCACCCTATTGGATGCCTGGCCCTTAGGAAGAGGAGCGGAGAAGACACGCTGGAGGAGCTGCTGCGGTAGGTCCCCTCGTGGGGGGGTGTGCTGCCAGAGCCGCTCATGCGGGGGAGGTTCTATCAGAGCCACTCGCACGTGGGGGGTTTGGTACTGCCAGAGCCACGCTTGTGGGGGGGATGCTACCAGAGCTGTGGGGGGGGCTTCCACGGGGGGGGGGATCAGTGGGCACAGTTGCTTCATATGACAGGTGGCTGCATATGATGGGCAAAAGTGGCTGCATGGCTGCATTTGATGGGCACAAGTGTCTGAATATGATGAGCACAGTGTCTGTGTTTGATGGGCAAAATAGATGCATAAGATGGGTACAAGTGAATGCATATGATGGGCACAAGTGGCTGCATATGATGGGCACAGGTGGCTGCATATGATGGGCACAGGTGGCTGCATTTGATGGGCACAGGTGGCTGCATTTGATGGGCACAAGTGGCTGCATATGATGGGCACAAGTGGCTGCATTTTATGGGCACAAGTGGCTGCATATGATGGGCACAGTGGCTGCATATGATGGGCACATGTGGTTGCATTTGACGGGCACAAGTGGCTGCATTTGACGGGCACAAGTGGCTGCGATATTATGGGCACAAGTGGCTACGTTTGATGGGCACAAGTGGCTGCATATGATGGGCACAAGTGGCTGCAATATTATGGGCACAAGTGGCTGAATTTGATGGGCACAAGTGGCTGCATATGATGGGCACAGTAGCTTCATTTGACGGGCACAGTGGCTGCATTTGACAGGCACAGGTGGCTGCATTTGACGGGCACAAGTGGCTGCATATGATGGGCACAAGTGGCTGCATATGATGGGCACAAGTGGCTACATTTTATGGGCACAAGTGGCTACATATGATGGGCACGAGTGGCTGCATTTGATGGGCACAAGTGGCTGCATATAATGGGCACAAGTGGCTGCGTTTGATGCGCACAGTGGCTGCATATGATGGGCACAAGTGGCTGCATATGATGGGCACAAGTGGCTAAATTTAATGGGCAAGTGGCTAAATTTAATGGGCACAAGTGGCTGCATATGATGGGCACAGTGGATGCATATGATGGGCACAAGTGGCTGCATTTGACAGGCACAAGTGGCTGCATTTGAAGGGCACAAGTGGCTGCATTTGATGGGCACAAGTGGCTGCCTTTGATGGGCACAAGTGGCTGCATATGAGGGGCACAGGTGGTTGCATATGATGGGCACAAGTGGCTGCATATGATGGACACAAGTTGCTGCATATGATGGGCACAGTGGCTGCTTATGATGGGCATAGTGGCTGAATTTGATGAGCACAAGTGGCTGCATATGATGGGCACCAGTGGCTGCGTTTGATGGGCACAGTGGCTGCATATGATGGGCACAAGTGGCTGCATATGATGGGCACAAGTGGCTAAATTTAATGGGCAAGTGGCTAAATTTAATGGACACAAGTGGCTGCATATGATGGGCACAGTGGATGCATATGATGGGCACAAGTGGCTGCAGTTGACAGGCACAAGTGGCTGCATTTGACGGGCACACGTGGCTGCATTTGATGGGCACAAGTGGCTGCATATGAGGGGCACGGGTGGTTGCATATAATGGGCACAAGTGGCTGCATATGATGGGCACAAGTGGCTGCATATGATGGGCACAGTGGCTGCTTATGATGGGCATAGGGGCTGTATATGATGGGCACAAGTGGCTGCATATGATGGACACACGTGGCTGCATATGATGGGCACAATGGCTGCATTTGATGGGCACAATGGCTGCAATTGATGGCCACAGTGAGGCTGCAATTGATGGGGGGGGGGGGGGTTCAGTATTTTTCAGTTTGTCTCCACCCCCCCAAAACATTTTGGGCACAAGCAACCACTGACAAATACCCCCAAAAGACCAATTTTTGGAAAGTAGACAGTCCAAGGTATTTAGTAACAAGCATGGTGCAGTTTTTTGAAGTTCTAATTTCTTGTCACATTCTTTTGGAAAATGAAGAAATAAAATATATATTTTTTTCATTATGTTGCATTATTATAGTATGGATACCACATGTGTGAGACTTTTTCACAGCCATATCATACCCAAAAACCTCCCTGCCTAAAAGTTGGCCCTGTGAGTATTCAACCTCTGAAAAAAGTACAGCAAAAAATATTAAAGACATACATAATTAGTACATAAAATAATACAGCACTAAAGGCAAAAAAATACTGGCACAGGAAATATTTTGTTACTACATTGAAAGATGATGCACTTCCTTTGGCCTACGCATTCAAATTTTCCTGAATGTACCCTCTGTAAGCACTGAAATTAAGGCAACATCTGAAGATAACTTTTAGGGTTTCTCCATAATACACATTTTCAAAGATCACTATGATAAGGAAAAAACACTTATGGCTGAACAATTTTAAACATTGAGTTCAGAAAATACCAAATTGGTAAGTTTCCCTAAGTATGGGGAGGAACTTAACGTGGAGTTCCATCCACATTTTTATATATTTTCTTAAGTGATACGTTTTTTACCCTATATTAAAACATTAAATACGTGCCATTTAACATATAGCCGCACAATTCCCATTTTTTAAACTAACTTACTGTTTATTCCTGATGTGCAGAGCGCTTCCATTTAATTGAAATTACGGTGCGTCATGGCCATCTTAGTTCACCCGCACTCGTCCACAGTAAGCCTAGAGTTAGAAGTCGGCAAGCAGACATCTTTATACACCCACCAAAATCTTTCTTTTCACAGTTATTTTTAACAGTAAACTCAACTTATATCTACTGTATTTCACTATATAAGCTGAGTTTACTGTTAAAAATAACTGTGGAAAGCAAGACTCCAGTGGGTGTATAAAGATGTCCGCTTGCCGACTTTTAAACTCTAGGCTTACTCCGGACAAGTGCGGGTGTACCAAGATTGCCGCGACGCAATGTCACTTTAGTTGCATATTCTGATAAGTAGTGGCCTTTGCTTGCGTCATTTCCAGTTTCTAAATAACGCAATGCTAGCCCTTTGGCGCTGCCCACTGACTCCTGGGAAAGGATGAACCACATCTCCCAGAAAACAAGGGAAATTACGTCAATCACCGCAGACTGGAAGTGGCAGAATAGAAGGGACCCCATAGCAACAGCAGTTACAGTGTGAGTAAAAAAAATTTAAAATGAAAAATTTCCAAATGTTGTTGCTGAAGGAGAATGCTGTTTATTTATGTAAAGTTCATTTTATGAGTGCAACTCTGCTTTAAGGGATTGAATGACTTTATGGAACAATTAAACAATTAAAACTCTCCTTGCATATGATGCGGATAGAGCCTATAAATGGCAGAGCTCTCCCAGACATATAACTCCTTGCTCTTCCTCTAGTGTCATGTCAGAGGCTGCACCTTCTAAAAATAACACTGATTATGACACATACTTAACCTCATCTACAGTATCTCACAAAAGTGAGTACACCCTTCACATTTTTATAAATATTTTGTTATATCTTTTCATGTGACAACACTGAAGAAATGACACTTTGCTGCAATGTAAAGTTGTGAGTGTACATCTTGTATAACAGTGTAAATTTCTTGTCCCCTCAAAATAACTCAACACACAGCCATTAATGTCTAAACCACTGGCAACAAAAGTGAGTACACCCCTAAGTGAAAATGTCCAAATTGGGCCCAATTAGCCATTTTCCCTCCTTGGTGTCATGTGACTCATTAGTGTTACAAGGTCTCAGGTGTGAATGGGGAGCAGGCTTGTTAAATTTGGTGTTATCACTCTCACTCTATCATACTGGTCATTGGAAGTTCAACATGGCACCTCATGGCAAAGAACTGTCTGAGGACCTGAAAACAAGAATTGTTGCTCTACATAAAGATGGCCTAGGCTATAGGAAGATTGACAAAACCCTGAAACTGAGCTGCAGCACGTTGGCCAAGACCATACAGTGGTTTACCAGGACAGATTTCACTCAGAACAAGCCTTGCCATGGTCGACCAAAGAAGTAGAGTGCACAAGCTCAGCATCATATACAGAGGTTGTCTTTAGGAAATAGACGTATGAGTGCTGCCAGCATTGCTGCAGAGGTTGAAAGGGTGGGGGGTCAGCCTGTCAGTGCTCAGACCATACGCCTCACACTGCATTAAATTGGTCTGCATGGCTGTCGTCCCAGAAGGAAGCCTCTTCCAAAGAGGATGCACAAGAAAGCCCGCAAACAGTTTGCTGAAGATAAGTTAATTAGTAAGATAAGTACATGGATTACTGGAACCATGTCCTGTGGTCTGATGAAACCAAGATAAACTTATTTGGTTCAGATAGTGTCAAGCGTGTGTGGTGGCAACCAGGTGAGGAGTACAAGACAAGTGTGTCTTGCCTACAGTCAAGCATGTTGGAGGGAGTGTCATGGTCTAGAGCTGCATGAGTGCATGAGCACCTGTGACAGGTTTAGACGCAGTCTGGTTGGATGCATTAGGTACCAATCTCCTCTCGGAACCAATCAGTGGGCGCGTTGTCCCGCTGTGTATTCCGGGAGGGGGGTACTTAAGGTGCTGAAGTCACGTGGCTCTCTGTTTCGACCTGAGTCTCTGTTCCGGCCCAGGAGTGCCTGATGACTCCATGGTCCTGGTCCTCCTGACCAGCCCCAGGGGCCCTCATGGCCTGGGGTGCGGATCCTTTCGTTTCTGAGCCTCTGAACTGGCTAGTTCGAGTCGCAGTAACTGAAGGAGGATTCTAAGGTGTTCCGGTGCCATCTCAGGATTGGAGAGGCCCAGCAACTCTACATGCAACCAAGGGAGGACTCTTCGGAGGAGGGCCACGCATGAGGCTGGCTGCTCGGTAAGAGCCTGGAAGCTGAGCTGTATGGACACTAATTGAATCCGCATTTCTTATGGTATCGCCGGACCGGCTGCGAGATACTGGTACTGTAAGAAAAGTTCCTAACCTATCCTTCAGTTGCAACCAAGTTCCCGTGAGAGACTTTTGTACGTTCATCTAAAGTTTCACAACCAAGTCTGGGCAGAGACTTTGCTAACCTAAAAATCACTTGTTGGCTGCTAGATCTACAAGCGAGGATTTATCCAACAGTTGAGCTATCCAGTTGCGAGTGGCTACTCCCTGGATCATTTAGAGACATGTATTGAGTGTCAGCAGTTCTAAAGTACCTAAGCTATACTTCATACCCTTACCCTCTATTCCCAACTGAGAGACTGTGTTCCTGTTTAATGTTTCGAGCAAATAAAAATCCTAAGAAAAAGGAATTCAAGTGTCAGTCTCCGCAGTTACTGGGTATCAACCCTGGGAACCCCTAGACAAGAACGATGAGCTACAAGGCGGAGGAGGTAATTGGTAAGCCCAGAAAAATTCAGCCACCCCAAGGGGTTATGGCGCTATAGAGCATATGTGGGGCATCCTCAAATGGAAGGTGGAGGAAGGCAAGGTCTCTAACATCCACCAGCTTTGTGATGTCGTCATGGAGGAGTGGAAGAGGACTCCAGTGGCAACCTGTAAAGCTCTGGTGAAGTTCATGCCCAAGAAGGTTAAGGCAGTGCTGGAAAATAATGGTGGCCAAACAAAATATTTACACTTTGATCCCAATTTGGACATACCCTGGCAGTATGATTATTTCAGATTTTTGATGCTCAAAGCGGTACAATGTTTTGCATGGAAATTTGGCATTTTATATTGTAGGCCTGTAATTCTTCAGAATAACAGACTTAATTCTGTCCAAACAAGAGTCTAGTAGACAGCCTGGGTATGATAAAGCTTGAAACACAAAATCATAAATTATAATATAATAAATAACTCTAAATAATTATAACAAATAATAATATAATAATAATAAAAATTATTCAATAATGTAATCAAATCAAAAACACTGAAATGCTCAGTTGCAGAATTGTCCATGTCATTACTTTCAGCGTTTGATGATGAATTTCCCCACAAATCACTATAGCTCAATTCTGCCAGTGATTCTAATTTATTATCTCTGTTTTCTAGCTGGTCTAAAACTGCTTTTGATGGGATGGTTTTGGCTGCTATGGACAATCTCCAGTTTCCAGGCAGAAAGAAAAGTATTTATAATATAAAACTGCATGCAGGGCACTGGACAAACCATTAGGAACAAAAGGGAAGGTAATAGAAGATTACAGTGTACTGCATATATAGTGTGTGTTTCACTTTTTGAATTTGGCGCCCTTCTCCGTCCCCAAGCGCTGCAGCGCTCACAGGGAACGGAGCTCGGTGCTGGGATGAATCGAGCAGAGGATGGCTCGCATACACAGCAGGGAGACATCACAGGATCCTAGGGACAAGGAAAGTAACTGTACCTGGATCCTGGGATGTGATCCCTAGTGTGGTTTGGGGTTACCCCTTTTGGTACTGAAAATTCATCCCGAGCCAGACTCAGGATTACCGCCAGGGAGGTTAAGGGTGTACTCACTTTTGTTGCCAGCGGTTTAGACATTAATGGCCGTGTGTTGAGTTATTTTGAGGGGGCAGCAAATTTAAATTCTTATACAAGCTGTATACTCACTACTTTACATTGTAGCAAAGTGTCATTTCTTCAGTGTTGTCACATGAAAAGATATAATAAAATATTTACAAAAATGTGAGGGGTGTACTCACTTTTGTGAGATACTGTGTATATAGATAGACAGACAGTTAGTATTTGTACACACTGTGTGTGTGTATATAATTTCCCCTTCCCCCTTATCCTCTGTGGCCAAGATTTTAGCAACACATTAATGTGATAACTGCAGTAGCAAATAGCATTGTGTCCTTGACTTTTTCATCTGTTTTGATCTTTAGTACATGTAATTCATTTGGGTTTTAAAGCTTCCAAAGCAATATTCCTTTGATATCAGCGATGAAAAAAACGATGGAATTTACTGTATTATGGAAGGCCATGGAAGCCTGTTTTTCGAGGCTTCATCTTCAAGGATTAGAGGGTTAAATACTGCTGCCCTTGGTACTGCAGCAATCCACCATAATGTATCAACCATGACTGCTGAAAATAGAGCAAATACTGAAATGTAAAAATCCATCAGGAACTATAAAATATAGTTGTGAGATACATTGAGACACACACACACACATATGTGTAAAAACATGCCACACAAAAAACTGATGCTTAATTTTCATTTGGTCAAACTAATGTTTACATTTTTCACGTGTACTGCTGAAACCTGCTTTGCAGACATTAAAGTTTATGTTTTATTCTATACCTATAATACTAACAGATATCAGTTTTTTACACCGCACATTACCTCACAAGAATCACTATATAAACTGTATAGGCTGAGTTTCAGCCCAATGCAGAGTTTGACCAAATCTTTGCATGTCTGCAAACAGTTTGGGCAGTTCCCCAGTAGAAAATAATTTGTTACTACCAACAATAAATTAATTCTTCCTGTTGTTCCGAGTTGCAATGTCATTGTTTGCTAAGAAGTATGTGGCTGCCACCATCTTAGCAACCACTATCCCACATCCTGACAGCTATCATTTTGGATAGAAGAAGGGAGGGTTAGTTCCCCTGACAGTTTATTTTTTACCATCCCTGTCCCATTGCAGAGATTTCCCTTCACTTCCTGCCCCATAGCCAAACAGGAAAAACAGGAAGTGAGAGGAAATCTATGCAAATTAGGGGAATCCATTGCCCCCCCCCCCCCCCCAGGCCCTCAGAACTAGTGTCCCCACTCAAAAAGTTCAGAGCGGGTCTTAAACAGCAAGGGGTGTGGCCTTGACAGTAAGGGGTGGGCCATATTTAAATTAGGGGGTGCACACGTTTAGTCAGGCCTAGGGCAGCACAAAACCTAAATACACTACTGCCAAAGTGGCAAGGGTTTCTTTTCTGTTTTGTTTTATTTTTGCTGTTTTTGATACATGCACTTGTAACCACAGTCTTTGAAATAAACCACTGTTTTGTTTTCACAAAGATCCTGCTATCTGTCCGTGCCTACTTCATTGTGCTATGACCCCATCCAGTGGGGTCCTGCTCACCCTGCTACTTAGCTAATCCCTTGCACAACATAGAATCCTTCAGGGTCACATCATCATATGTGGTCTCTATTTTTACATTTTTTTTAAATAAAGGGCTTGTCAAAGCTCTGATGGTTTAAACTGTGATATATTTGTTGTGAATTAGTAACTATTTACCCCTTACTCATGCATGTAGGGGGTGGTGGTATATGTATTTCCTTATTTTACTGGGGGATTCCAGATTCTGATAAGCCCACAGACCCAAGAGGTCTTTGTCCTTAACAACACGGTAAAGGTGATTTGCTAGGCACCCCCTACCATGTGTCCTGGGCTCCCTTCTCTCTTGGGGGCCTAGGACCATCACGGCAGTCATCAGGAGAAAGAGTGCCAGGAATGAGTGAACATCCATTTCTTGATCATCCCTGTGAATAATGAACCTGAAAACAATCATCTCTGAACACTCCTGGGTTCAGCACTGTATTTCCCCAGCCTCAGTGGCCAGGGAAGAAGCTGATCAAGCATGACCTGTGCACAACTAGCTTTAAAAAAGTAAAGACGTGACATTTGGACTCCTGATATTTTCTTTTAAAAAAGCTTATCACCTGCACTTTGCTATTCCATGGAGGGCCTATCAGCTAGCTATTAAGTAGTAAAGTAAAGTGAAGTAAAACAATTAAGTTTAATAAAGTAAATAAAAAAAGCTCTAACATATAATTTTTTAGGGCCCATAATGTCCCATTTGTCAGAACATTATAGATGTCAGATAGCAATTAAAGAGGATGCAAATAAAACAAGGTTTTGAGAATATTGTATATAATCACAGCTAAGAGATCTGTAAGCCTAAGGCCCCTTTCACACAGCAAGCCCGCTCGTATCCGCCCGTCCATTTTTCAGGCAGATCCGAGCGGGCCATCCATTGACTCCTATGGGGAGATGGATGTCAGCGGAGATGTGTTCGCTGACACCCGTCTGCCATGCGATCTGCTAAAATCAGACGTATGGCGATACGTTCACCCTCCGTCTGGGCGGATCGGATGAGATCTGATGAAAACGGACATGCTGTCCGTTTTCATCCGATCTCTCCATAGGAATCAGCTATGCTTTGACAAGCCCCTCCCAACTCAGTGAGCAGAGACAGATCTGTCATCGGTCGGCTCAGCCGAGATTAACGGAGCAAGCTCCTGCTGAGCTGGTGGACTCCGCTAAATGGAACCGCCTCATGTGAATGAGGCCTTATGAGTGTAAAGAAAGAAGAATGAGTGGGTGTCATGTCAATACGTTTATCAAGACCATTTACATTTTAACTGAGCAGGGAGCAGTCATGTTATTTGTAAATTTTTAATGTCGTGCACAATATAGAGTTTGGGACCAAAAATTAGAAAATTTGGAGTTATAATCAGTGCCGATGTCCCTTTAAAGGGTCACTAAAGAAAATTATTTTTTTTTTAAATAACAAACATGCTATACTTACTTCCACTGTGCAGCTCATTTTGCACAGAGTGGCCCCGAACCTGGTCTTCTGGGGTCCCTCAGCGGCTGTTTCGGCTCCCTCCCGCAAGGACTCCACAACTTCATGCGAGCTCCCTCGCATGCTGTGGAGTGCTTGTGGGCGTGCTCCCGTGATACAGCTGGCGGCTATAGCCGCTCACTGTATCACTCGGCCCTCACCCCCGGAGTGCCGCGTCATTGAATGTGATTGACAGCAGCGCAAGCCAATGGCTGTGCTGCTTTCAATCCATCCACTCTAGCCAATCAACGGCCAGGGTGAGCGGAGAAGAGGACGTCAGGGGCGAGTGCGGGACTTTCGAGGGGTCATGTAAGTATAACAGAGGGCCTGGGGGATCCGGCATTGATGGATGTTTTTTCACCTTAATGCATAGAATGCATTAAGTAGAAAAAACTTTTACCTTTACAACCCCTTTAACATAAGCTAGTTATCGGCTTCTTTTCTACTCACATTGTCTGCTTGATAACGTGGTAAAGGGCAACTGTGATTGGCCCTTTACCTCGATCCGAAGAACTCAGTGATCACTGAGCGTGCTGCCCGTACAGTATGTAGCAGGGCAGTGGTGCAGTGGTGGATATTGAAGAAATGGCATAATTATGGAGATTGAAGAGCACTTATTGGCAGCACTGGTGGGCACTGATTGGCAGCACTGGTGGGACTGCACTGATAATCAGGACTCTGATAATCAGTGACCTGATTATCAGTGCCAATGTCCCTTTTACATAAGCTGGTTATCGGGTTTCTTCTCCTCTCCTCACGCTGTCAGCTTGATAATGTGATAAAGGGCCACTGTGATTAGCCCTTTACCTCGATCTGTGATCAGCTGCCAGTATGTAGTATGTAGCAGTGCAGTGGTGCAGTGGTGGATATTGAAGAAATGCTCTGCAGATCAATAATGGAAAAGTGTGCAGGGGCATAATGATGGAGATTGAAAAAATGCACAGCAGAGCAGTGGTTGAGAGTAAATAGGTATGTGGCATGCAGTGGCACAAAGTTAAGTGTGCAATGGTGATTTGGGAAGAAATGCACAACTGTGCAATGGTGGAGAGTGGAGAAGTGATCAGCAATGCAGTGACATAGAGGGAAGAAGTGTGCATTGTTGTAGTGGGGGTGAGGGAATAATAATGTAAAAATGTAACGTAAAAACAAAGAAGGAAAAATTAGAGGGTTAAATACTGCTGCCCTTGGTACTGCAGCAATCCACCATAATGTATCAACCATGACTGCTGAAAATAGAGCAAATACTGAAATGTAAAAATCCATCAGGAACTATAAAATATAGTTGTGAGATACATTGAGACACACACACACACATATGTGTAAAAACATGCCACACAAAAAACTGATGCTTAATTTTCATTTGGTCAAACTAATGTTTACATTTTTCACGTGTACTGCTGAAACCTGCTTTGCAGACATTAAAGTTTATGTTTTATTCTATACCTATAATACTAACAGATATCAGTTTTTTACACCGCACATTACCTCACAAGAATCACTATATAAACTGTATAGGCTGAGTTTCAGCCCAATGCAGAGTTTGACCAAATCTTTGCATGTCTGCAAACAGTTTGGGCAGTTCCCCAGTAGAAAATAATTTGTTACTACCAACAATAAATTAATTCTTCCTGTTGTTCCGAGTTGCAATGTCATTGTTTGCTAAGAAGTATGTGGCTGCCACCATCTTAGCAACCACTATCCCACATCCTGACAGCTATCATTTTGGATAGAAGAAGGGAGGGTTAGTTCCCCTGACAGTTTATTTTTTACCATCCCTGTCCCATTGCAGAGATTTCCCTTCACTTCCTGCCCCATAGCCAAACAGGAAAAACAGGAAGTGAGAGGTGCCTAGCTGACACCCGTCTGCCATGCGATCTGCTAAAATCAGACGTATGGCGATACGTTCACCCTCCGTCTGGGCGGATCGGATGAGATCTGATGAAAACGGACATGCTGTCCGTTTTCATCCGATCTCTCCATAGGAATCAGCTATGCTTTGACAAGCCCCTCCCAACTCAGTGAGCAGAGACAGATCTGTCATCGGTCGGCTCAGCCGAGATTAACGGAGCAAGCTCCTGCTGAGCTGGTGGACTCCGCTAAATGGAACCGCCTCATGTGAATGAGGCCTTATGAGTGTAAAGAAAGAAGAATGAGTGGGTGTCATGTCAATACGTTTATCAAGACCATTTACATTTTAACTGAGCAGGGAGCAGTCATGTTATTTGTAAATTTTTAATGTCGTGCACAATATAGAGTTTGGGACCAAAAATTAGAAAATTTGGAGTTATAATCAGTGCCGATGTCCCTTTAAAGGGTCACTAAAGAAAATTATTATTTTTTTAAATAACAAACA
The DNA here is from genome assembly GCA_028564925.1 of Lithobates sylvaticus. NCBI lineage: Eukaryota > Metazoa > Chordata > Amphibia > Anura > Ranidae > Lithobates > Lithobates sylvaticus. The sequence continues at coordinate 160,382,663 of CM053027.1, read as the reverse complement.
TGCTATACTTACTTCCACTGTGCAGCTCATTTTGCACAGAGTGGCCCCGAACCTGGTCTTCTGGGGTCCCTCAGCGGCTGTTTCGGCTCCCTCCCGCAAGGACTCCACAACTTCATGCGAGCTCCCTCGCATGCTGTGGAGTGCTTGTGGGCGTGCTCCCGTGATACAGCTGGCGGCTATAGCCGCTCACTGTATCACTCGGCCCTCACCCCCGGAGTGCCGCGTCATTGAATGTGATTGACAGCAGCGCAAGCCAATGGCTGTGCTGCTTTCAATCCATCCACTCTAGCCAATCAACGGCCAGGGTGAGCGGAGAAGAGGACGTCAGGGGCGAGTGCGGGACTTTCGAGGGGTCATGTAAGTATAACAGAGGGCCTGGGGGATCCGGCATTGATGGATGTTTTTTCACCTTAATGCATAGAATGCATTAAGTAGAAAAAACTTTTACCTTTACAACCCCTTTAACATAAGCTAGTTATCGGCTTCTTTTCTACTCACATTGTCTGCTCGATAACGTGGTAAAGGGCAACTGTGATTGGCCCTTTACCTCGATCCGAAGAACTCAGTGATCACTGAGCGTGCTGCCCGTACAGTATGTAGCAGGGCAGTGGTGCAGTGGTGGATATTGAAGAAATGGCATAATTATGGAGATTGAAGAGCACTTATTGGCAGCACTGGTGGGCACTGATTGGCAGCACTGGTGGGACTGCACTGATAATCAGGACTCTGATAATCAGTGACCTGATTATCAGTGCCAATGTCCCTTTTACATAAGCTGGTTATCGGGTTTCTTCTCCTCTCCTCACGCTGTCAGCTTGATAATGTGATAAAGGGCCACTGTGATTAGCCCTTTACCTCGATCTGTGATCAGCTGCCAGTATGTAGTATGTAGCAGTGCAGTGGTGCAGTGGTGGATATTGAAGAAATGCTCTGCAGATCAATAATGGAAAAGTGTGCAGTGGCATAATGATGGAGATTGAAAAAATGCACAGCAGAGCAGTGGTTGAGAGTAAATAGGTATGTGGCATGCAGTGGCACAAAGTTAAGTGTGCAATGGTGATTTGGGAAGAAATGCACAACTGTGCAATGGTGGAGAGTGGAGAAGTGATCAGCAATGCAGTGACATAGAGGGAAGAAGTGTGCATTGTTGTAGTGGGGGTGAGGGAATAATAATGTAAAAATGTAACGTAAAAACAAAGAAGGAAAAATAGTTTAAAGAGGCCAGAGGCTATATAGAATTTATAGGTCAAAGTACCCCATGATTAGGGACTTTGTCGCAGTAAGTGGGCTTAAGCACCATATAGCAATATGGTGTGACCAAATCCCCATATTTTTTGATAATGTTTTTTAAAATGTCTAGGTGTTTTAAAAAAGCCTTTGCTGGAGGTAAATGTCTGTTTTGCATGTGTGCGCTGTAATATTTTTGTTCTGTTGTATGGTCTTATGGCAACACGTTTGTCTTAAGCAGTTTCAGGCGTATCTTTGCAGCAGGGCAAACGGGAAGCAGAACCAGGAGCCAGGCCAGGGAGCATACACAGTGGATCAGTCGGTAGCAGAGGCAGGTGGCGGGAACGGCAACTGGGATAAGCCGTGGTCATACATGGGTAGACAGTTAATAGCAGAGTCGTGAGCCAAGCTGAGGTCAAACATAGTGGATCAAGCAGAAGTACAGTCTGTAGTTAAAGTCAGGGATCAGAGCCAGGAATAAAGACGAGACAGGTCAAAGGCAAGCCAGGTCGGTAATGGAAAATCCAAATCAGAATACACAGAGGCATAGGAACACAGGGGGGGTGAAGAGTACAGAAGCAGTCTTTTAAAGGCCAGTGGGCAGTAGCGTCTGTCACGTTATGTGAGCTCCATTGCGAATGCCCATTCATTGATTTGAGGCGCCGCTCACCTGCGTGCACCAGTTTGCCATTCATGCTCCAATGCACAGGATTGTGCCTGATGCGGCCATGCTGAGTAACGGCAGAATTGTCAGTTCTCCCTTGGCCATTCTCCTGGCACAGTGCAAGAAGAGAAAGCCATGTTGGATGACAAGTGGAAGAGTTCGGGTCAGAGCTTGACTAGTGCAGCTGACAGAAACTCCAAGAAAGTTCTTCTATAGGTTCAAATAATCTGCATAATGGAAAAAAGGGGATGAAGAGTGGGGAAAGGGGGAAGAGAGAGGAGATGGCGAGGAGTGGACGAGGATGGAGAAAAGAGAGGAAGGGGAAGAAGGTGGGGGGGATGGAAAGGAAGGAAAAAGGGAAGCAAAGAGAAGGTGGAGGTGGGGGAAGGGAAGGAAACAGGTGAGGGAGTTGGAAAAAATGCATAAAAAAAGGATTCTATTAATCATTATATCTTAAATGGAGCAGAGTAGTGTGGAATGCCAGGGGGCCCGTGATCACCCCAAAGAGGTGAGTTAATCACTACAAATAATCAGGCGTTCGTTTCAACAGGATTCACAAAAAGAAGCCCACTCACCTACCATGGCATAAGGGATTAGTAAAATAATAAACATTGGCCATCAGGTAAAACAGAATCTATTCATAAAAGGGGATGTGGTCACAAAGAAACCAAGGCAACAGAGTTGTTCCCCATAAAGATCCTGGTTCAAAGATAGCCACTGTAAGCATAAAGGCACCTAAAGACTGCACAACATGTGATGGTCAAACATACCACCTAAATCAAACTCAGTATTCAGTATCCCCCTGGCAGAAGCCACCATAATAGGAGACCACCAGCTACCTGCATTGAATAGCCCGCAACCCAGTGACAGACCACACACTGGCCCTAACACTGGCGTGTGACATCACTGGGTCAGTTCTCCCACAGTGTGTCAGAGATCCTGCCCATGTTCACTGTCACAGGAAACATGGGCACTGTGTCTGGTGACAGAGCGCATGTTCGGGATCTTCATGCATGCGCACTGCAGGGGAACAGACCCACTAGGACCTCTTCTCTACAAGTCTTGCCCAGTAGTTGTAGGGGTCTGTGAGTGAGGGGCTTATCAGAACCTGAAATCCCCCTTTAACAATAAGGAGGCACCTAGATACCTAGTTGTAACCTAGAAATAAAGACACACAAATGATGATATTTGACAAGTTCTTTGATTAAAAAAATCTAATCTCCAAAAAGCCTCTTATTGTAAATCCATTGTCAATCATGTCATCCAGTGATACAGATCTAGATCAATCATGATGCCCGACGGCCAATGACACAATGACAGTAGATGGACATGATAATATATGGGTAATGATGTGACTGGGATTCCTGGCCATGTAAGTGAATGGGGTCGATGATTTAATTTGTTTTTAAGGACTTTGCATCCATAACAACCATCAACAGTGGCAAGCTGTGATGTATAATAGTGGTGCCAATATCATTATTATACATGACGTTCAACAACTGCCGAATGGGTAAATGTTCCAGTGTTCATCTGAATGCCAAAACAGTCAAAGTTCGGTCCAACATTGTGTTTGGACTGAATACTGAGTTCATCCCTGCTACCCACCAGCAGACAAGGACCCCATCTCATCTTTTGACAAACCTTGGTGGGAATTTCCTTTTGGCTGATGTGTTTTCAAAGAAATGTGGCATAAGATATGTTTGGTTTCTAAATAACTTTTTTTCACTAGTAATATAATGACTTTCACGTCTTTGGAAGACTAAAGACTTTTGGTGGAGTGAGTGTGTAACCTTGTTTGTGACTATTTAGCTCATTGCAAAGCATTCCCTTGACATTGCATTACATTACTGTCTTTCTACATTTTTAGACAGTATTAAATGTATAAATGTCCTCAGTTATGGAGGATGAGTGTTCATATTCTTAAAGACAAAGAACCAGAAGGATTGTCAGTGCAATGTGGACAGGAAACCCACCCTTATCAAGGAGGGAGAAGTATTTTGATTGGTAGATGGGTATAGGGGGAGAGTTAAGCCTGGTGCACAACAGGGAAAGAGGGCAAACATGCAGGGATAGATGAGTGGGCAGATGGTTTGTGGCTAGTGTGACCAGTATTTGCTGCTACCTGAGTGTCATTTTTGAAATAAGGGGACTCCTGCAGTGTTGTTATTGCGCTGCCCATTGTGACATGCTGTCCCAGGCAGCTGAATCACTGACCATAATCCCAATTTCCTTTTTTTACTTTTACAATTGCCTTGCAAAGTAAACAATTGATTTTCCTTTAGTAAACCAACACAAATTTGGGACTCAAAATGGTCTTCTATCAATGAATATGACAACCTAATGAGAGTTTGACATTTGTCAACTTGTGATTCCCTAAACAACAGCTATGGGAGTCTATTTAATATTGCATTGCATGGGTGGACATTTAAGTGCTGAAATCATGGAAGCGTTCATCCAGAGATATGGAGGTCATGGCTGGCAATTATCAGCTATTCCCTATTAGACTCTGTATGTTGGGAGTCTATCCGGCTAATCTGGCTATTCGGTTTTATATGATGTTTATATGCATTAACAATCTGCTGGAGTGATACATTGGTACGGCTGCTATTACTTGTGGTTGATGTGGAGAGTCTTTTTTCTTAGATGGTATTTTTCTCCATTTGCATGTAGTAGATCTATATCTTCTTGGCTGCATTATTTGAAAAAGTGAAAAAAAGTTGAATAAAGTTTGTCCTGAAGAAGAACCTTTTTGGACAAAATGTGCCAATCCACAGATAAGCTTGCATGCTGATCTTATTGTATACACTGAATGTTAATAATTGCAGTTGTGAACATTTACTTTTATGAAGAAAAAGTTTTAATGTAAAAATACAATTTTTTTATGTATGGATTAGTGAGTTTGGGGTGATTAAACTTGACTGGACTGCACAGAGTCCTGACCCCGACCCAATAGAACAGGCCATCTCGTCCATATTAGTGCCTGACCTCACAAATGCGCTTCTGGAAGAATGGTCAAACATTCCCATAGACACACTCCTAAATCTTGTGGACATTCTTCGAAGAGTTATAGCTGCAAAGGGTGGACCAACTCAATATTGAACCCTACAGACTAAGACTGGGATGCCATTGAAGTTAATGCGCATGTAAAGGTAGGTGTCCCAATACTTTTTGGTAATATAGTGCATATGTTTCTTTTGTACTAACACACATGTTATACCTACCTGCTCTGTACAATGGTTACCCTGCCAGCACTCCTGGCGCATCCTTTTCTCGGTGCACTACCATAGGAAGCTGCTTCCTACTGTGGTAAACCTACATGCTCAATTCTGAGTCACGTTGTCTGTGTCTCAATTCCTCATCATAGGATTTTATTGACACCTACATGCTCAATTCTGAGTCACGTTGTCTGTGTCTCAATTCCTCATCATAGGATTTTATTGACAGCAGCAGAAGCCAATGGCTCCGCTGCTATCAATTTGCCCTATGAGGAGAGAGAGAACAGAGTGAGGTATTGCTCTCAAGCACATTGCTGGATCAAGAATGGGATCAGGTACGTATACGGGTGGCTAGAGGGGGAGCTGCACACAGGTTTTTTACCTTAAATTGTAAAGCCTCATTTTTTTAGTTGAGTTAAGACATAAAATCGGTGTGAGGAAGCATTTCACCAACTGACCTCATTAAAACATCCTGAACCTGCCCTCCACCACCCACCTCTGTAGTTTCATTCTTCTCCAGACCCCCACTATGCTAAGTGTGCATGGGGCCTCAATGTGAAATTGGTTTGTTTACACAACAACAATGACAGTGTGTTGTCACCCATTCCCTACAATGTACTTGTATAAAGCTAGTACAGTGGAACCTCGGATTGCGAGTAATGCGGTTAACGAGCATTTCGCAATACGAGCACTGTATTTTGAAAATTCGTAACTCGGTTTGTTCGTGAACAGAAAAGTTCATAAAAATTTGCTTCGGTACACGAACTCCACTTCGGTTCACAAACACGAGCCATGGCCATTTTCCCTGCTCTTCCCAGCTCTCACACTTGGTTGCAACTTGCTGTAGGTGGATTGAGGTCACAGAGAAGAGTACAGTGAGTGTACTGTGAGTGTACTGTAAGACACTTACAGTATTTGTAAGCTTTTTGGTGTGATTTTTAGCACATACTATACAGTACACATCATTGTGCACACTTGCTTTTACAGTTTTGTGTGATTTTTAGCACATACTGTACTGGACTGTACCGGAGATCCAGTATGGCTCCAAAGAAAATTAAGAACAAGCATGGTGGTAAGAAGAAAGTCCAGAGCAGTAATGAAGTTGACAAGAATGTGCAGAGCGGAAATGCAGGTGACAAGAATGTGCAGAGCAGAAATGCAGATGACAAGAATGTGCAGAGCGGAAATGCAGGTGACAAAATGTGCAGAGCAAGCATGGTGGTTAAAAAGAATGTGCAGAGCGGTAATAAAGGTGACAAGAATGTGCAGGGCAGGAATTTGAAGAATAAGGTTGTGAAGAAAATAACCATTGAGCTGAAGAAGGAAATTATAGAAAAGCATGACCGTGGTATTCGTGTGATCTGGACTTGGAGTAAGATGGCGAAGTTGATAATCTCAACTATTTTGAAGAACAAAGCTGCCATCAAAGAAGCTGATGTGGCAAAAGGAGTAACAAGGTTAACCAAGCAGAGGACACAAGTGCTGGAAGTGGTGGAAAAACTTTTGTTAGTGTGGTTGAATGAGAAACAGCTGGCAGGTGATAGCGTTAGTAAAGCTTTGATTTGTGAAATAGCCAGGAAATTGCACAGTAATTTACTGCAAACAAATCCCTCTACAAGTGCAGCAATTGAAGAATTTCGCAAGAGAAGTGGCATCCACAGTGTGATAAGGCATGGTGAGGCTTCCAGTTCTGCAGAAGCCTACAAGAAAGAATTTGCGGAATTCATGAAGACAGAAGGATACATCGCTCAACAAGTGTTCAACTGTGATGAAACAGGGCTCTTCTGAAAAAAGATGCCCAACAGAACACAGGAGGAAAAGGCACTGCCGGGGCACAAGCCCATGAAGGATAGATTGACCCTTTTACTGTGTGTGAACGCAAGCGTCGATCTGAAGATTAAGCCACTACTGGTGTACCATTCCCAGACTGGTGTAACATTCCCAGACGCAGGAGGAAAAGGCACTGCCGGGGCTCAAGCCTATGAAGGACAGATTGACCCTTTTGCTGTGTGCGAACACAACCGCCAATCTGAAGATTAAGCCACTACTGGTGTACCATTTCCAGACTCCTTGTGCATTCATGGAACAGAATGTGAACAATGCCAGCCTGCCTGTCATGTGGAGGGCCAATGCGAAAGCTTGGGTCACAAGGCAATGGAATGACTGCACGAGGTGTGTTTGCACCCACTGTAAAAAAAAAATATTTCTGACAACCAACTGCCTGAAAGGTGCCTTCTTCTGATGGACAATGCCCGACACACCCTCCATCCTTGGTGGATGATATGGACACTGAGTATGACTTCATAAAGTTTAAGTCCCCCCCCCCGCCCCCCCCAAATGTGACACCTCTTCTGCAGCCTATGGACTAGCAAGTGATCTGCAACTTCAAGAGGCTGTACACAAAGGCGCTCTTCACTAGGTAATTTAATGTCCCCTAAGAGACATCCTTGACTCTGAAGGAATTCTGGAAGAAACATTTCAATGTTCTCCATTGCATTAACCTCATTGACAATGCCTGGGAAGAGGTCACTCACCGAACCTTTAACTCAGCCTGGAGGAAACTGTGGCCAGAATGTGTCACTGAACGTGACTTTGAAGGGTCTGATGCTGAGGTAGTGGAGGAGATTGTGTCCATGGGCAAGTGTATGGGTCTGGTCGTCAATGGTGCAGACATAGAGGAGCTTGTTGAGGAACGTAGGGAGAAGCTGACCACAGAAGAACTTTCTGTACTGCACAGTATTCATCAGCAGGAGCTTTTTGAGGAGCATTCCACTGAGGAAGAGGAAGACAGGGAGAAGTTTAGAAGTCATGCCATAAAATCCATTATGGAAAAATGGAATGAGTGCCATGATTTTTTTGAGAAGCACCACCCCAACATAACTGTAACAAACAAAATGTTAAATATGATGAATGATAACATGGTCTTTCATTTCCAGAGGGTTATGCAGCACAGGAAAAGATATTGAACAGATTTGTTCAGGCTAAGAGACAAAAAAACGAGGAACCCCTGAAGGAGATCTCCCCAATGTCCTTATGTCTCCCTCCAAACAATAGCCGCCTCCCACCTGCCTTCCTCCACGCCAGAAGTCATCTCAAGCAAGGTGTTTTCTCTCTTCATACTGTACTGTACTTTGTTTCATATTTTTGTGGTTCAAAAATCCCAAAAAAGAAGTTCAGAACGGATTTACATTGAACCCTATGGGAAAATTTGCCTCAGTTCGTGACCAATTCGGTAAAAGACCACGGTCCTTTCACAAATTAAGTTTGTGAACTGTATATTTAAAAATGTGTAAATGTAGCTTAATTTTTCATGTGCATAATTTCGGGCTGGGGAAGATCCCTGGAGGCAGCCTGTTAAAACCAATGACAGGCTGCCAGAATAGACCAGCATGGATCTTGTGCATCTCTGTGGGTCTGATGCACAGACCAGAATGCAGTCTGTCTGAACTATCCTTTCAGTACTGACAAAAAATGTTTTCCAGTTATATTAAAGTCAAACAGTACACAATGTATTAGTATGATTTGCTGTTCATTTTTTGAAAAGACTAGCAATATTAGTCTATCCAATATTAGTATATCTTCAATGCAAAAGAAGAGCATGTGAAAGCTGTCTATTTTAGTAGATGTCCTGCTGGCTCATCTCCTTGCTCTGAGTTCCTCTGATCTCCCTTCTTATCACCCAAAATCACTCCCCTATCCCTCACACCGTAATGTAATTAATAATAACACCAGTTGTGTAGTAGCACAATCAAAAGCAGAGTCTTAAAGCGGAGCTGCACCCGCACCAAAAATATTAAAAGTCAGCAGCTACAAATACTGCAGCTACTGACTTTTAATAAATGGACACTTACCTGTTACCTGCTCGTCTCTCGCTGCCCCACCGCCATCCTCTGTCAGGGAATCAGGAAGTGAAGCTGCGCTTCTCTATTGGTCCCCGCTGTGTCCTGGGAACTGTGTTTCCCAAGACACAACGGGGCATCCTCGGATATCCTTAGATATGGGCGGGGATGCTAGTCCCGGAAGTGGGTGCAGATACCTGTATTATACAGGTATCTGCACCCCCCCCCCCCCCCTGAAAGGTGCCAATTGTGGCATCAGAGGGGGGGGAGGAATCCGATAAGCGGAAGTTCCACTTTAGGGTGGAGCTCCGCTTTAAATATCAATTGTGCCTTTCCTGCAGATGCTTTTCTTTGCCTTTCCTTCACCTTTCTGTTTCTCTGTTCACCTGCAGAAATAAGAAAAGATTCCTATGTTGTGCCTTCAAGCTTTCACAGGGCTAAGGACTAGACATGTGCAATTCCTTTCATTCCTTTCATTATGAATCAAAATTCAGACAACATTTGTGTGATTCAGATTCGAGTGTATCCAGAACTCTGAATCACAATAGTAACGAATTCAACTAGTCCGAAATGAATTATAACGAAAATAGCAAACAAATGTATTCATTTGTTTCATTCGGATGGTATGATGTGATAGTTTGGGCCTTTTGTGTGAAGCATCTGAAATAACATAACGACAAAACAAATCATCTGAATTGATTCTGATCCATTTTTTTTAATCTAGTGAGTGTAGCGTGAATATTCTAATAAGATTATTACAAAATGAATAGAATAATAAGATAAGATTTTTGTATTGGGGTTGAGAGACTATTTGTTTAATTTGTATGGCAAACAGTCAGTTGGGAATAATTCTTAAATTACTAATCTCTCGAATCAGTGAATTAACATATTAAAAAGAATATAGTCAATCTTCTGAAATAACAAAAGAATAACCGAATTTCTGAAAATACGAATTGATTCAGAACAAATATGTACTCCCGAAATAACAAATCATCTCGAAAACAAATCATCCTAACATAACGATTATGATTAAACAAAATAATTTACTTAACGAATGAAACCAAAACAAAACCTGTCTACAACAAGCTCACTTCTGTCCGTGACTTTTTTGTCTCCCACTCCCTTTACTTGCAATCATGGAAACCTGGCTTCAATCATCAGACTCTGCCTCTCATGCAGCCCTCTCCCTTGGACGCCTCCACTGGACTAACTCACCCAGACCCAGTGGATGGAAAGGAAGTGGAGTTGGTTTGCTTCTATCCCCACTGAGCACCTTTCAAGTCCTTCCTACCCCTCCCTCTCTATCCTTCTCTTCTTTTGAGACACACTGTATTTGTTTGTTTTCTCCCAAGGATTGCAGTGATCTATCGGCCTACTGGACCGGTGTCCCATTTCCTTGAGGACTTCTCTGCCTGGCTACCCTACTTTCTCTACTCTGAAATACCCATTATCATTCTTGGTGATTTTAACATCTCCACTATTGTTAACAGCCCAGCTACTTCCCAACTTTTCAACTTAACATCATTCTTTGACCTAACACAATAGACGCAGTACTCCACCTATTTTGATGATAATACCCTTGACCTTGTTTTCTACCATCTTTGCAACCCCTACAACCTCACCAACACCCCCTTTCCTCTCTCTGACCACAACCTCATCACTTTTTCTTTGTCTCCAACCACCATTGTCCCTCCAAGCAGAAAACAATTACCCACAGAAACATTTGCCACTTTAATCCTTCTCTTTTCTACTCTGCAACTAACCACCTCCATGACAAAATCTCACCCCTGTCTTGCCCTAACCTGGCCATGTCTGTCTACAACAGTTCACTTTCATCCACACTGGATTCTCTTGCTCCTCTCACTACACAAAGTATCAGGCCCCTCCTCTTCAAAAAATTCCAATCTCTTCGTCTTCAAGGCTCTGCTCTCCCCTGGTTCTCCTCCTACCTATCACAGCGCTCCTCCAGTGCTACTTATAACTTTGTTTCCTCCTTTCCACTTCCTCTTTCTGTAGGGGTACCCCAAGGTTCTGTCCTTGGGCCCCTCCTCTTCTCCATTTACACCTCCTCCCTCGGTCAATTGATAAACTCCCATTGCTTCCAGTACCATCTCTATGCTGATGACACACTTTCACTCTACTCCTCACCCCACACCTTCAGTCTCCTCTCGCATTACAAACTTATTAACCACTTCAGCCCCGGACCAATTTGCAGCCAAAGGACCAGGCCCCTTTTTGCGATTCGGCACTGCATCGCTTTAACTGACAATTGCGCGGTCGTGCGACGTGGCTCCCAAATAAAATTGGCGTCCTTTTTTTCCCACAAATAGAGCTTTCTTTTGGTGGTATTTGATTGCCCCTGTGGTTTTTATTTTTTGCGCTATAAACAAAAATAGAGTGACAATTTTGAAAAAAATGCATTATTTTTTACTTTTTGCTATAATAAATATCCCCAAAAAATATATAAATTTTTTTTTTTTCTCCTCAGTTTAGGCCGATACATATTCTTCTACATATTTTTGGTAAAAAAAATTGCAATTAGCGATTATTTATTGGTTTGCGCAAAAGTTATAGCGTTTACAAAATAGGGGATAGTTTTATAGCATTTTTATTAATATTTTTTTTTTACTAGTAATGGCGGCGATCAGCGATTTTTATTGTGACTGCGACATTATGTCGGACACATCAGACATTTTTGACACATTTTTGTGACCATTGTCATTTATACAGAAATCAGTGCTGTTTAAATGCTATGTAAATGACAGTGGCAGTGAAAGAGTTAACCACTAGGGGGTGGGGAGGAGTCAGTGTGACGTGTGTTGTGTTTTTTTTGCAGTAGGGGGCCTGGCTGACGTCTGACGTCACTGATCGGCGTTCCCGATGACAGGGAACAGCCGGATCAGTGACAGTCAGTGTAGGAAGCGCGGGGAGAGTTTACACAGACCTCTCCCCGTTCTTCAGCTCTGTGACCCGATCGCGGGACACCAGCGGTGATCGGGTCCGCTGGTCCCGCGGTCACGGAGCTCCCGACCGGGTCGCGAGCGCTCCGCCGGCGTCCCGCGCACAACCCCACGGCTAGGCAATAAAAGGGGACGTATATATACATGCTTTTGCCTAGCCGTGCCATTCTGCCGACGTATATGTGCAGGAGGCAGTCGGGAAGCGGTTAACTGACATAGCAGCATGGATGTCACTACCTCAAACTCAATCTTTCTAAAACTGAGCTCATCCTTTTTCTTCCGGCCCGTGCCCCCTCTCCTGACTTCTCCATCAATATCAGTAATGCAACCATCAGTCCCTCCCCTCATGCCAGGGTGCTAGGTGTAATCCTGGATTCCGGCCTGTCCTTTCAGCCTCAAACCCAATCGCTGTCCAAATCTAACATCTCCAAAATACGCCCCTTTTTAACTACTAAGCAACTTATTCAATCCTTGTTATCTTTTGCCTTGTAACTCCCTTCTCATTGGCCTACCTCTCCGCAAGCTATCCTCTCTTCAGTCTATCATGAATGCTGCACCCAGACTCATCCCCCTTACCTACCGTTCAGAGTCTGCCACCCTTCTCTGTCAATCCCTCCATTGGCTTTCCATTGCTCAAGAAATAAAATTGAAAACAATAACATACAAAGCCATTTACAACTCTGTCCTGATCTACATCACCAATCTTGTCCCCAAATATCACCCAAACTGTCCTCTCCTCTCCTCCCAAGACCTCATGCTCTCTAGCTCCCTTGTCTCCTTCTCCCATGCTCATATCCAGGACTTCTCTAGAGCCTCTACCATCCTCCAGAACTCACTACCCCAATCTGTCCAGTTATCTACTACTCTGTTCACTTTTAGGTGATCCCTAAAAACTCATCTCTTCAGGGAGGCCTATCCTGCCTCCAGCTAACAACCAAATCTTCTACTTCCCTCATCAGTTCATCCCTTTTGTTTTATCAGCCCCTCCCTATTAGATTGTAAGCTCACAGGAGCCCTCCTAACCCTCTTATATTGAATTGTATTTTTGCTGTATTGTCTACCTTTATATTTGTAAAGTGCTTCGCAAACTGTTGGCGCTATATAAATTCTGTATAATAATAATAATAAAACCATTTTTTCCATCGTGCACACCTCTATTAAGGACTCTTGCCATCCCCTATATGAGACCACTTGATTCCTGAGTAGTTAATCATTAAGCATCAGCACGATTATCTGCGAATAAGGGGAACTCTCCCCATAGCGAGAACTCTGCATGAGAAAGTAGGTATAAATAGCTACAGGGGGCAATGTTAAAGCAAAAATAATAATGTAGGATAGAAGGCTTAACATATGTAAAAAATTATAATACAATACAGTAAATATATATTTAGCCAAAAATAATACTTAACAGATAGATATATAGATAAGACAGATAGATAGATACACTATATTAAGAGAGATCAAACTGTGGTCCGAAATGGACTGTAGCCTGATAGGTAGCGCTAAAGTGAATCAAATCTAGAAATAACCTAAACACATAAATATAACTATAAAAATAATCCCACGTGATGAATTGTTTACAGTGTCCCAGACAGGAAAGAATCGCACTGAAATTTTTTTAAAAATGATTTCAAAAATTAATGTGCACAAATATATATGAACAAAAAAGTGCCACAGTGTTCATTAGTGTTCATAGAAATTGAAACAAGGAAAAATAAAAGTGAAAAACAGATGGCCGGTGCTCCTTTGACAAAGCAGTGTATCTTCACAAAATATTAAACGATCAATCTTCCACCACACCGTTGTGCTCAAAAGTGTCCACTCCCATAGGAAACTCACTCACCGAATGTTGTTGCCCACACTCACGTGTAAAGGCCCATACACACGATCAGACTTTTTGACAACCAACATGCAAATTAGCTGGTTTGGACCAACATCCGACCGTGTGTACGCTCCATCGGACCAACTTTTTCCAGGTTTCATCGGACTTTTGTTGGCTGTGCGAACGGACCAAACTTTCTGCCAACAAAAGTCCGATGGACCAAAGTCTGACCGTGTGTACACAAAACCAATGGACTTTTGTACAAACCAATGCAGAACCAATGCAAAAGATCAGACAACAATACAGAAGTTGACCAAAGGTGGCGGTAAAGAGCAGAAAAACCAAGTGATTTGGTGAAAGTTGGCTGAAAAAGTCCTGCCGTGTGTATGCAATACCAACTTGGGGCCAACGCCCTTTGGACAAAAATCCACGGGAAAGTTGGTCCACGGTCCGATCGTGTGTATGGGCCTTTACACGTGAGTGTGGGCAACAACATTCAGTGAGTGAGTTTCCTATGGGAGTGGACACTTTTGAGCACAACGGTGTGGTGGAAGATTGATCGATTAATATTTTGTGAAGATACACTGCTTTGTCAAAGGAGCACCGGCCATCTGTTTTTCACTTTTATTTTTCCTTGTTTCAATTTCTATGAACACTAATGAACACTGTGGCACTTTTTTGTTCATATATATTTGTGCACATTAATTTTTTTAATCATTTTTAAAAAAATTTCAGTGCGATTTTTTCCTGTCTGGGACACTGTAAACAATTCATCACGTGGGATTATTTTTATAGTTATATTTATGTGTTTAGGTTATTTCTAGATTTGATTCACTTTAGCGCTACCTATCAGGCTACAGTCCATTTCGGACCACAGTTTGATCTCTCTTTATATACTCATATCTAAGTAGCAGCTCTTAGCTTTAGTATTATTATTGTCCAAGGCGCACGGGCTGGAATTTGGTTTGTTGCCCGTTTTACTCCGAATTCCTATTTTTATATAGATACACTATATTACCAAAAGTATTGGGACACCTGCCTTTACACACACTTGAATTTTAATGGCATCCCAATCTTAAGCCCCATACACACGGCCGGACTTTTTCATGGATTCTGTCCGATCGGACCATGTTGTCGAAAAATCCGACCGTGTGTATGCACCATCGGACAGTGTACGTCGAATTGTCCGACGGACAAAGTCTTATCTCCTGCTGGATAGATTTGCCGACAACACGGTCCGATCACACCAAATCTGATCGTGTGTACGGTTGTCCGACCGGACAAAGTGCTACGCATGCTCAGATCACATTACAAGACCAAAGCTATTGGCTACTAGCCTCTACGTTGTCCCGTCGTAGGCAACAAACGTCACCACGTTCAGAATGATCGGATTTTCCGACAACTTTGTCCGACCGTGTGTACGCAAAACCAACATCGGACAAAGTACGACGGACATGATCCGACGGACCTGGTCCGCGGATTGTCCGACCGTGTGTATGGGGCTTAAGTCTGTAGGGTTCAATATTGAGTTGGTCCACCCTTTGCAGCTATAACAGCTTCAACTCTACTCGGAAGGCTGTCCACAAGGTTTAGGAGTGTCTATAGGAATGTTTGACCATTCTTGCAGGAGCCCATTTGTGAGGTCAGGCACTGATGTGGACGAGAAGGCCTGGCTCGGAGTCTCCACACTAATCCATCCCAAATGTGTTCGGGTTGAGGTCAGGACTCTGTGCAGGCCAGTCAAGTTCCTCCACCCCAAACTCGCTAATCCATGCCTGGACCTTGCTTTGTGCTCTGGTCCAAATCAATTGGTGGAAGGGGGGTTAGGGTGTGGGGTTGTTTTTCAGGGGTTGGGCTTGGCCCCTTAGTTCCAGTGAAATGAAGGCGTCAGCATACCATGACTATTTTGGACAATTTCATGCTCCCAACTTTGTGGGAACAGTTTGGGGGATGGCCCGTTCCTGTTCCAACATGACTGCACACCAGTGCAGAAAGCAAGGTCCATAAAGATATAGATGAGTGAGTTTGGGGTGGAGGAACTTGACTGGCCTGTACCGAATCCTGACCTCAACTCAATAGAACACCTTTGGGATGAATTACAGTGGAGACTGCAAGACTGACCTTCTTGTCCACATCAGTGCCTGACCTCACAAATGCGCTTCTGGAAGAATGGTCAAGCATTCCCATAGACACACTCCTAAACTTTGTGAACAGCCTTCCCAGAAGAGTTGAAGTTGTTATAGCTGCAAAGGGAGGGCCAACTCAAGACTGGGATGCAATTAACCACTTGCCAACTGGGCACTTAAACCCCCCTCGTGACCAGATCAATTTTCAGCTTTCGGGGCTCTCACACTTTGAATGACAATTACTCAGTCATGCAACACTGTACCCAAATTAATTTCTTGTCCTTTTTTTTCATACACATAGAGCTTTCTTTTGGTGGTATTTGATCACCTCTGGGTTTTTTTATTTGTTGCGCTATAAATGAAAAAAGACCGACAATTTTGAAAAAAAAAAAAAATAATTTCTTTGTTTCTGTGATAAAATGTGGCAAATTATTAATTTTCTTCATACATTTTGGCCACAATTTATACTGCTACATATCTTTGGTAAAAATAACCCAAATTAGTGGATATTATTTGGTCTTTGTGAAAGTTAGAGAGTCTACAAGCTGTGGTGCAAATCATAAAAAATGTATCACACCTGATGTACTGTGACCTATCTCATTTCTTGCAACCCGAACAAGCCAGGAAAGTACAAATACCCCCCAAATGACCCCTTTTTTGAAAGTAGACATTCCAAGGTATTTAGTAAGAGGCATTGTGAGGTTTTTGATGTTGTCATTTTTTCCCACAATTCTTTGCAAAATTAAGATTTTTTTTTTCCACAAAATTGTCATTGTAACAGGTTATTTCTCTCACATGGCATGTGTATACCACAAATGACACCCTAAAATACATTCTGCTACTCCTCCTGAGTATTACGATACCACATGTGTAGGACTTTTCCACAGCCTAGCCACTTAGAGAGGCCCAACATGCAGGGAGCGCCATCAGATGTTCTAGGAGCATAAATTACACATCTAACTTGTTGACTACCTATTACACATTTGAAGGCCCTGGAGCACCAGGACAATGACACGTAACACTGACGTGGCACTGATGACAGATGGCACTGATACGTGGCACTGATGAAACGTGACACTGATGTGGCACTGATGACAGATGGCACTAATATGTGGCACTGATGACAGATGGCACTAATACATGGCATTGATGACAGATGGCACTAATAAGTGGCACTGATGACATGTGACACTGATGACAGATGGCACTGATACGTGGCACTGATGACACGTGACACTGATGACAGATGGCACTAATATGTGGCACTGATGACACGTGACCCTGATGTGTCACTGATGACAGATGGCACTATGTGGCACTGATGACACGTGGCACTGATGTGGCACTGGGGACAGATGGCACTTATTCGTGGCACTGGGGACAGATGACACTGACGAAAGGTGGCACTGACGAAAGGTGGCACTGACAGGTGGCACTGGGGACAGGTGGCACTGACAGGTGGCAGTGGGGAACAGATGGCAGTGGGGGACAGATGGCACTGACTTGGCACTTTTTTTTTGTGTTCACTCACAGATCTGCAGCCGTTCGCTCTCCCTCCTCACACGCTGTCTCTGTGTGAGGAGGGAGAGCCGGCGATGAGAGATGATCTCATATGTTTACATATGAGATCATTTCTCATTGGACACTGCAATCGCAATGTAAACTGCCGCTATGATTGGCCATTTACAGCGATCCGTGACTGGCTGTGTTCAAGGGACACGGCGAGCACAGAACTTCCGGGTGAACGCTCTTAAGCCTCATACACACGCGCGGATTATTCGAGGACCAGGTCCGTCGGACCATGTCCGTCATACTTTGTCTGATGTTGGTTTTGCGTACACACGGTCGGACAAAGTTGTCGGAAAATCCGATCATTCTGAACGTGGTGACGTTTGTTGCCTACGATGGGACTACGTAGAGGCTAGTAGCCAATAGCTTTGGTCTTGTAATGTGATCTGAGCATGCGTAGCACTTTGTCCGGTCGGACAACCGTACACACGATCAGATTTGGTGTGATCGGACCGTGTTGTCGGCAAATCTATCCAGCAGGAGATAAGACTTTGTCCGTCGGACAATCCGACGTACACTGTCCGATGGTGCATACACACGGTCTGATTTTTCAACAACATTGTCCGATCGGACAGAATCCATGAAAAAATCCGACCGTGTGTATGGGGCTTTAGGAGCGTGCATTGCGGAAATAAACAGGAGGATGACCAGGGACGCCCTCCTGGCAATTGCAGCCGTCTTTCGGCTATAGCGCAGACGCCTAATGGTTAAAGTTCATGTGCATGTAAATACTTTTGGTAACATAGTATAGACATATCATTTGTATTAGTAAATGAACATATGATTGCTAGAGACACACTGGCTTGCTACACAATCAACACTGGAATAATATCCTTTTGTCAATGGCCTGAAAAGTCACATAAGAATTAGATCACCTTACTTTTGTGAACTTTCAGAAAACAAATAATGCACATCATAGTCAGTGTGTGTTGGCGAACAAGAATGGTAAAATAATCATAAATATACAGTATGCATGTTCTTGAATTTCACTGGAAACAGTATGCGTGGGAGATTGACTGAGATAAAAAAGCTTGCTGTGCAATCAACACTGCATGAATAATATATTTTTCCTTGCAATATAAATATTGCAGTATATACATATGGAATGGAATGCTTTACTTTTTTGGAAGAATGAATACCAAATAAACCAACTGGCATTTGTTAATAACAACAAATGTAAACAAGATAGATAGATAGATAGATAGATAGATAGATAGATTTGAAAATATTATAGTTATTATAAGTTTTGAAAAATAACTTTCTGAGATAATAAAGTATTGACAAATTACACATTTATTTTATTATATGACCATGTATTGGTCACTACTAGGGATGAGCTCGATGTTCGATTCGAACTCACGTTCGAATCGAACATCGGCCGTTCGCCTTTTCGGCAAACCCAGAACTTTGAGGGCTGTTTTCGCCAAATTCGTGTGACACGAACGGCCAACAATGCACTGTGCCAGTCGCAGTGCATTGCTGGCTCATGATTGGCCAAGCATGCAATGTGACCCTGCATGCTTGGCCAATCACAGCGCCGGCAGCAAGGAGATCAATAATTGGCCACAGGCAGGATGCCTGTGGCCAATTATAGCTCAGGGGGGTTTAGTACACGTCCCACACTATATAAGGCCTCCAGCGCGGCGGCCTTGTGTAGTGTGTCCTTAACCTGGTGGTGCAGCGGTTCTTGGGCATGTACCCAGGCTTACAGGATGTCCTGAGGCAGGCCAGGAAAGTCTGTGTGCATTTCCGCCGATCATATAATGCCAGTGCTCGGCTGGCTGAGCTGCAAAAGGAGTTGAACCTGCCCAAGAACCGTCTTATATGTGACATGCCCACCAGGTGGAACTCAACGTTGGCCATGCTGCAGCGACTGCACATGCAGCACAGGGCCATCAATGAGTACTTCCCTAGCTGCAGCGACTGCACATGCAGCAATGAGTACCTGTGGGCCATCAATGAGTACCTGTGCGACTACGGCACATCTCCCAGGACAGGGTCAGGGTAGCTCGTTTTTTTTCTCACCATGCCAGTGGGGCATGATAAGGGATGCGATTCCGGCTCTCTACTGTCCTGTCACCAGGAGCCACGAGGATGGTGAGCAGTGACAGTGCATGCATCAGTGACACTGTACCTCTTGTGTGTTGGAGCATACGCTGCGTGGAATAATGGACAGGGCACTTGAGGCAGAACCGTCTTATATGTGACATGCCCACCAGGTGGAACTCAACGTTGGCCATGCTGCAGCGACTGCACATGCAGCACAGGGCCATCAATGAGTACCTGTGCGACTACGGCACCAGGACAGGGTCAGGGTAGCTCGTTTTTTTTCTCACCATGCCAGTGGGGCATGATAAGGGATGCATGTACTGTCCTGTCACCATTTGAGGAGGCCACGAGGATGGTGAGCAGTGACAGTGCATGCATCAGTGACACTGTACCTCTTGTGTGTTGGAGCATACGCTGCGTGGAATAATGGACAGGGCACTTGAGGCAGAACAGAGGCAGGAAGAGGAGGACCTCCTTGACTCTCAAGACCCCCTTTATCCAGACAGTGTTCCTTCTGTTCCACACATCATACAGAAAGAGGAGGAGGGGGAGGATTGTGTCAGCATGGAGGTGGAGCCTGGCACTCAGCATCAGCAGCAGCAGTCTTTTAGGGATAATTTACAGTCCCAAGAAACCGGTGGACTTGTACATGGCTGGGAGGAGGTGGCTGAGGATCACGTCGTCCTTAGTGACCCAGAGGACTCCGGACCGAATGCCTCAGCTAACCTATGCTGCATGACCTCCCTGGTCCTGCAAAGTCTGTGGAAGGATCCTTGTATTCTTCGGATCAAGGAGAGGGACCATTACTGGCTGGCCACTCTCCTGGATCCATGGTACAAGGGTAAGGTTGCGGACCTTATCTTGCCGTCACAGAGGGAGCAGAGGATGAGACATCTCCGGGAGGCCTTGCAGAAAGGTCTGTGCAACGTGTTCCCAGAGACTGTGAGGTTACAAACTCCTGGTCCTGGACAACGAGTTGCTGAGGCTTCGGTCAGTAACAGAAGGAGCGGTGGGGAAGGTGGACGTCTGACCGATGCGTTCAGACAATTTTTTTAGTCCGCAGCCCCAAGGTATGATCGGTTCCAGCAACCATCGCCAGCGTCTGATATACATGGTGCAGGAATACCTAGGGGCAAGGTCAGACTTGGACACCTTTCCCACCAAAAATCCTCTGGCTTACTGGGTCTTGAGGATGGATCACTGGCCAGAGCTTGCACAGTATGCAATTGACCTACTGGCCTGTCCTGCATCCAGCGTTCTTTCCGAACGCACATTCAGTGCTGCTGGAGGATTTGTCACCGATCACAGGGTGCGCCTGTCCACCGACTCGGTTGATCGACTGACCTTCATAAAGATGAATCAGTCTTGGATCACCACCAGCTACCAGGCACCTGAAGCGGATATAACTGAATAATTTATAATGTCACATCCCTTCAAGACTGCCTATGCTGATGCTGAGTGACTGTCCTGTTATGTTCACTGACTATCCTCTTCCTCCTCCTCAATGATCCATTCCTTGATAGCTTGGAAGAACATTTTTGTTTCTGGGTGCCACCACACCAGTGCCCAAGGCACAATTTTTCAGCCCCTGTATAACAGGGGCGTGTAATTACAATTTTTTTAAAAAATGCTTCGCAACAGGTCTGACTACTGTGCTCCAAGTACAGTATCTGTGAGGGGTTGCAGTGTTGTGGCACCAGCACCGTTGCCTAAGGCACAATTTTTCAGCCCCTGTTTAACAGGGGCATGTAATTACAATTTTTTAAGCAATGCTTCGCAACAGGTCTGACTGCTGTGCTCCAAGTACAGTATCTGTGAGGGGTTGCAGTGTTGTGGCACCAGCACCAGTGCCTAAGGCACAATTTTTCAGCCCCTGTTTATCAGGGGCGTGTAATTAAAATTTTTTAAGCAATGCTTCGCAACAGGTCTGACTGCTGTGCTCCAAGTACAGTATCTGTGAGGGGTTGCAGTGTTGTGGCACCAGCACCGTTGCCTAAGGCACAATTTTTCAGCCCCTGTTTAACAGGGGCGTGTAATTACAAATCTTGATCTAATAGTTCACAGCAGGGCCCATTCCTGCGCCCACCAAAAGTAACTGTGAGGGCTTACAGTCTTGTGGCAACACCGTTCACCACCACCACCAAAGGCCCAATTTTTCTGCCCTGTTCAACAGGTGCATGCAATTACAAATCTTGATCTAATAATTCACAGCAGGGCCAATTCCTGTGCCCACCAAGAGTAACTGTGAGGGCTTACAGTGTTGTGGCTACACCAACATCTAATGGGGCAAATTTCTGCAGAGTATATACGGCAGGCCCCTACTTTCAAACATCCAACTTACAAATGACTCCTACTTGCAAACGGAAGGAGAAAACAGGAAGTGAGAGGAAATCTACCCCTAGGAAGGGAAATTCTATCCTGTTACATTTAATTTGGGAAAAAGGTATCTCCTCTCTACTGATGCTTTATCACCAATCCTTGTTTCAATTAAAACCCCACTTTTCCAAAAACATTTGTCATTGGGACGGAAAGTGAGGTGAAATGTTCTGAACAGATGTGCAAAGACAGCAAATGTTACAGGGGTGATAACCCCTCCCTATGTTCTCCAAAAAGCTTAAAAATAGATTTTTTTTGGATGGAGCTACACTTCAAAATGTACCTGTTCAGATTCTACTTAACCACTTCAGCACCGGGCCATTTTACACCCTTCCTTACCAGAGCACTTTTTGCGATTCGGCACTGTGTCGCTTTAACTAACAATTGCGCGGTCGTGCGACGTTACACCCAAACAAAATTGACGTCCTTTTTTCCCACAAATAGAGCTTTCTTTTGGTGGTATTTGATCGCCCCTGCGGTTTTTATTTTTTGCGCTATAAACAAAAGAAGAGCGACAATTTTGAAAAAAAAAAACACAATATTTTTTACTTTTTGCTATAATAAATATCCCATTTTTTAAAAAAAAAAAAAATTTTTTTTACTCAGTTTAGGCCGATACGTATTCTTCTACATATTTTTGGTAAAAAAAATCGCAATAAGCGTATATTGATCGGTTTGCGCAAAAGTTATAGCGTCTACAAAATAGGGGATAGATTTATTGCATTTTTTTTTTTTTTTTACTAGTAATGGCGGCGATCTGCGATTTTTTTTTCGTGACTGCGACATTGCGGCGGACACTTCGGACACTTTTGACACATTTTTGGAACCATTCACATTTACACAGCGATCGTTGCTATAAAATTGCATTGATTACTGTGTAAATGTGACTGGCAGGGAAGGGGTTAACACTAGGGGGCGCTGCAGGGGTTAATGTGTTCCCTATAGGAGTGATTCTAACTGTGGGGGGAGGGGACTCACAAGGGGAGGAGACCGATCAGTGATCCTCCGTACTGGGATGACATGATCGGTCTCCTCTCCGCTGACAGGACGTGGAGCTGTGTGTTTACACACACAGCTCCACGGTCCCGCACGGTCCCGTTGTTTTAACGGGCAATCGTGGGTGCCCGGCGGACATCGCGGCCGCTGGGCACTCGCACCGGGTCCTGAGCGACGCCGCGGGCGCGCGCGCACCGCCGGCGGCGCGCACGCGCCCCCAGGCGGCCGGGAATGAGAGGACGTCAAATGACGCCCACCCAGGATGGGAGATCCACCTTGTGGGCGTCATATGTACATGGGCGGGTAGGGAAGTGGTTAAGAACAAACCTACAGTCCCTCTCTTGTTTGCACCGCCTATATACTGCTGTTCAGAGTATATAGGGTTGTAGGTATAGGGTTTTATTTTGGGTGCGGGTCCCCCTTAATATCCATACAAGACCCAAAGGGGGGGGGTGGGGGAGGGGTGGGGTAGCCATGCCATTTTTCTCAAGGATTTTCAGCCATATGGCCAGGACAAGACATGACATTAAAGCCGCAAGTGGTTTTAAATGGCTTCTTTTTTTCCTTTACAAATGTAATTTTGTGCAGGGACAGTTCTAAACACGGGAAACACGTGCCACTTCACAGGCATACTTTAGACACCCCCCAGGTACCATATTTAAAGGAATATTTCACTTTTTTTTCACTTTATGCATCATTAAAATGACTGCTCCCGAAAAAACGTTAGTTTTTAAAAGTTCTTTTTGCATTGATATATGTCCCCTGGGGCAGGACCCGGGTCCCCAAACCTGTTTTATGACATTAACATGCATATTGGCTGTTATAATTAGCAATTTTGATTTCGAACGTTCGCGTCCATTGTAACGAATAGGGTTCGCAAATTCGCGCAAACTTTCGGTCCGTTCAAAGGTTCTGGTGCGAACCGAACTCGGGGGTGTTCGGCTCATCCCTACTCTCCGGGTACAAGACAAATACATGCAAGACAGAAGCTCTTCCCCTTCACATCCCTCCAACTGCCCTTGCCACACTATAGCAGAATTTCTCCTACCATTGGTGGCCTCATGCCCTTAAATATCTGGGGAATAAACCTAACCTCCTCATATGCCACCCTTTACCAGGCCAATTTCCCTCCACTCTTTCAAGACATTGACTGACTACTGCGCCAATGGGACAACTACCCTCTTTCCCTCTAGGTCAGATCAATGTCCTTAAGCTGTTTATCATGCCGAGGCTCTTATATCTGTTCGAAACATTACCGATCCCCATTCCAATGTCATAGCTGAAAGCTACACAACAACTATTTCTTAATTTTATATGGCACAATAATGCTCACCACATAGCTAAATCGGTCGTTTTGGCTCCTCGCTCTCGAGGCGGACTTGGAGCCACCGGATCTCCTCAAATACTACTTTGTCACTCACCTCTGGGCAGTTATTACATGGTCCTCCAGAATGGCATCTAGTAGGTGGTCGGAGATAGAAATGAGTATTACGTGCCCGGTTCATCCCTGCTCTATGATCTGGTCAGCTCTAGATACATCTATTGTCCAATTACGAGGCTTATATTTTCATCCAATGCTATTTACACTCTCTATATGGAGAAAAGGCTCCTAATAGTTCTCTCTCTCCTCTCCATGTCCACCTCTATTGAATGTACTTTTCAACCCTGATATTCCTGATAGTTTATCATATACTCGAATGTACCCATGGTCCCGGGCTGTAATTTTCCAGCTCCGAAACATGGTACACACCCTCACTCGCAAACTTCTATCCTTTGTGGAATTGCAACATAAACACCAGATTCCAAAACAGCTTTTTTATTCCTACCTCCAATTCAAACATTATTTTTATTCCAAATCACAATCACTGACCTTAGACAAGCCCACCCCATTTTAACTCCTATGTGCCCAGATGTGTGGATCAGAGAGACAGCTTATAAAATTCTACACTTCTGGTACATCCTTCATAAATATGACTCTGGTGTGCTGGAGGTGCCGTGGTGAAATTGGCTCACATTATCATATATTTTGGGAGTGTTCCACTCCCCAACCATTCTGGTCATCCATTGAATCTTTTTGAAATAACTCTCTCCCTGGACCCAATTCATTACCTACTGGGCCTACCTCTCCCTGGCATCTCCAAGCACAGCCAGAAATTAGCTGCTCTTGTTCTCCTTGCAGCTAAGAGGGCTATTGCCTTAGGATGGTTATCTACCTCCCCACCCACACTGCCCCAGGTATTGCAGGTGCTGGCACAGATTCGTAGTATGGAACATCTTACGGCAATAGTACATGATTCTCTGCCTCGGTTTTCCAAAATTTTGGACCTATGGGAACGTTCTGAGCATAACCCTAATGCCATACCTTTAACCTCTATATGACCAACTTCTCCCCTTTATATTTTATACTGTTATATATGCCTTATTGATTTCTAACCTAATCATCCTATTTTCCATGGTAATATCACCTCCTCCCCCTCCTCTAGTTCAGCCTCCCTAGGGTGCTTCAGTCAGTTTTAAGCACCCCTAAAATCTTATCTTTAGTGAATGCAGAGAGCTATAATTCATGTTTTCTGATGTTTATATGCCTGTTTGTGATGCTTGCTCTCCTGGTTTACCCCGACCCCCCTTTCTATTTGAAGTTCTATGATGCTTCTTCGCATGTTCTATTATATGTCCGATTTCTTGAACTGTGTATGTGAATACACTCCAAATCTGTTGATTATGGTTCTCAACATTTGCTCTTTGTTTTTTAATTTCCTGTAATTCTTTGATTACCTTCAATAAATATACAATTATTTAAAAAAAATATTAGGCCCAGTGCGCTAAGCTAGACAAGCATTATTTTCCATAAAGTTCATTATTTCCAGCAATTAGGGCCAATGAGAACTTAAATTGACAGTCACACGGCTAAAAATATCAAACAATATAGTAGATGACATATGCATTACAGTTTAATGAATCAAGCCTATTATTAGTTGTAATATCATCATTATTATCAAGGTCAATATTTTCCTTCAGTGATTTAACTGATAGCTTTTCCTGAATGTAAATTGTCCTGATTACATCAGTGTGAGAATGATATAAAATTGTAGCAGTATGTGGTATTTAGAAAGAAGAAGGGCAAAAATGTACTAAAGGGTATAGATTTTTTCAGGGACTTCGGTCAATTCTTGCGCATTAAGTGCAATTGTACTACAGATATTGACTTCCAATTGGAGGCCGATGCACTTACCAGCAGATTGTTAGCGAGAGGCTATACAAAAACATGTTTAAAGAGGGCATTTAATCAGGTAAAAATACCAAAACACAGGATCTAATTTTTAAACAAAAAGGGAAAAATAAGGAGGAAAGTACTACCAGAATAATTTTGCAATACTCTAATGAACATGACAAAATTAGAAAGATTCTCACAAAATATTGACCAATTCTTACTGAGGATCCTATTTTGGGGAACTTAGTAACTAAAAATCCACAGATTACTATCTCTTTTTTTCTATAGACAACTATTCTGGTGTGTATGATGGGGTTGAGTTAGGTTCTGGACAGGATTCTCCTTCATTTCGCCCTGTATGTGAATTCCCTATCTCTGGCTTGATAGTTTATAATAAGATGGTACGTCTTTGGGTTATTTCTTTAAATATTTGCACGTAATGTCCTCATTAGGACACTTTAATTAAGTTGGGCAAATTACATGCCACAAATCATTTTTCAGCAATCTTGGCAATAGGGTATTGGATAGCTTGTTTTTTCCTATGCTTGTGCGCTGTTTGCATCAAGATCTTTCTTGTTTATCTCTATCATGGCCACCAGCCTGGTCTCCAGATGTTGTCATCCTGGAGACAGTATATGATCCGGTAACACGGGGTACAACGATGACGCAATTGCATTCGTTTGACGCAATTTGCGTCATTTTCCCGTGCATGCGCAGTACATCAGGAACGCCGTTTTTTTACACCGCCGCCATTCCTTCCTTACCTGTGCAGGGTGTGGATGTTCCACTGATGTGAAGCCATGCCATACCCCCTGGGAAGACCAGCAGCACACCAGAACCTTGCAAAATAATACAGCTGACATCTGCACACTAAATCTATTTTTCAATGCAAGACTGGGATAGGTTTTTTATACAAGTAAGTTCATTAAAATTTTTGAATGTAGGTATCTACTGGGCCAGCTTTCAGGTGAACATCATGTAGGTTGACCCAGTATGCCATGGAATAGATACTAATTATCTTTTTCATCATTTTGTGTCTTGTTTCCTTTCCGTTTAATGCCCCGTGCACACGAGCGGAATTTCCGTCCGAAAAATCTTAGATGGTTTTTCTGACGGAATTCCGCTCAAGCTTGGCTTGCATACACACGGTCGCACAAAAGTTCTCTGAACTTTCGACTGTCAAGAACGCAGTGACGTACAACACTACGACGAGCCAAGAAAATTAAGTTCAATGCTTCTGAGCATGCGTTGAATTGTTTCCGAGCATGCGTAGGAATTTTGCATCCCCACCTACTTTATCTCATCGTAATTCACTGATGAAGGAACTGCAAGTAGACGGTGTCTACCACTTTATGTTTACATCAAATTCTTCATACAATGTGATATCATCATTGCTGTGATGTTTTGTATTTTCCATTTGGAATTTTATGCATATCTAGTTGTAATAAATATACATTTTTTATAAATATAGTATCTTTTTTCAATCGCCCATAAAATCCCACTCTTTGAGGTTTATTCTTAGGTGGAGGTGGGGAAGACTTCCCTGAATAAGTGAGTTTTAAGGGATTGCCTAAAGACAGACTGGGTAGAAGCTGACAGGAAATACTGGGGCAGGGAGTCCCAGAGGATGGGAGAGACTCTGGAGAAATCCTGGAGTTGAGCATGGGAGGAGATGACAAGGGAGCTAGAGAGCAGCTAAGAAGGTGTCTTGGGAAGAGTGCAGAGGACGATTTGGGCAATATCTGCAGAAGAGGTTGGTGATGTAGCTGGGGGCTATGTTGTGTATAGTCTTGTAAGTTGTGGTTAGTATTTTTTACAGTGAGGTAGGGGAAGCCAGTGAAGGGATTGTCAGAGAGCAGCAGTAGTCACAGATTAGTTAGTAAGCTGTATTAGTCTAGCAGCAGAATTCATAATAGACTGAAGGGGGGATAGACTATGTAAAGGTAGTCCAGTGAGGAGGGAGTTGCAGTAGTCAAGGCCGGAAATAACCAAGGAGTAGGGATGGGCTGAACGACCCCCTGTTCAGTTTGCACCAGAACTTTCGAACATCAGGAAAGTTCGGAACCGAATAACGAACCACATTGAAGTCTATGGGACCCAAGCGTGAAAAATCTTTTGAAGGCTTATAAGCATGTAATTGGGCATACAAATGTTATGGAGGTCTGGGTACTGGCCTGGGGGACATGCATCAATGAAAAAAAAGTTAGTAAAAAACATCATTTGTAAATGAGCAGTGATTTATTGATGCTTAACCGCTTGCCGACTGGCGCACGACGATATACGTCGACAGAATGGCACGGACAGGCATAAGGGCATACATGTACGTCCCCTTTAAGATGCCGCCATGCCATCGGGCGCGTGCCGCTCGCGGTGCATGCTCGCGCCAGTCGGGACCCCCATGAGGCCGGTCGCGGGTCCCTCAGTCTCGATCGCCACGGGTACACCCGCGATCGTCTCACAGGAAGGCTGAATGGGGAGATGCGGAAATAAACAGCATCTCCCCGTTCTGCCTAGCAACTAGTGGCGCCGATCTCTGCTCCCTGTGATTGGAGCAGAGATCAGCATTCACTAGCTGACAGCCACACCCCCCCACAGTAAGAAACACACCTCTAGGCCCACTTAACCCCTACACTGCCACCTAGTGGTTAACCCCTTCACTGCCAGTGTCATTTACACAGGAATCAATGCATTTAAATAGCATTGATTGCTGTATAAATGACAATGGTCCCAAAAATGTGTAAAAAATGTCTGATGTGTCCGCCATAATGTCGCAGTCACAATAAAAATCGCTGATCGCTGCCATTACTAATAAAAAAAAATATTGATAAAAATGCTATAAAACTACCCCCTAAACTTGTAAACGATATAACTTCTGTACAAACCAATTAGTAATAGCTTATTGTGATTTTTTTTACCAAAAATATGTAGAAGAATATGTATCGGCCTAAACTGAGGAAAAAAAAAACGTTTTTTTTATATATTTTTGGGGGATATTTATTATAGCAAAAAATAAAAAAGAATGCGTTTTTTTCAAAATTGTCGCTCTTTTTGGTTTATAGCAAAAAATAAAAACCGCAGGGGCGATCAAATACCACCAAAAGAAAGCTCTATTTGTGGGAAAAAAGGACGTCAATTTTGTTTGGGAGCCACGTCGCACAAAGAAATTGTCAGTTAAAGCGACGCAGTGCCGAATCGCAAAAGGGGCCACTTGGCTGCAAATTGGTCCGGTCTGAAAGTGGTTAAAGTGAAAGTATAAAAATTAAAAATTCGTTTTAATATAGTGCCTAGGGGGTCCCCTTAGTCCATATGTAATGTGGCACATCTGTACTGTGTATAAAAGCTGCTGCAGCAATAATTGCTTTTATAAAGCCCAAAAATATAATTTTCCCTGCAAGCTTTCTTTATTTTGTAAGCAACGGCTTGGGGAGCCAGTCTGTATGATGAGGCCACAATGTAGTGCACGGGGAACAAGATTAGAGATTTTTTGGATATATTCTGGTGTCTCTACCACAAACTTAGGTTTTCTACTTCTGTAATGGGCATGGAAAAATTGTTCTTTAAAAGTAGGTGGCGCCTTCACACTGTAACCCTATAGAGGTACTCTTGATGAAAGCAAGAATTGGTCTTGCTGTCAAAAATTGTAATGATATGCACCTGTCAAACAGGTGCAGAAAAATTGGTCTTTAGGTGTTAATTGTGCCCATGAAACCTACACCAAAAACATTCTTCCTGATGAAATCAACACTCTAGAAGTCCTGCAGAGATCCTGCATACCAAAAACACTTAATTGGGGACATCGGCATCAGAGGCTTCATAACTGCTGGTAATCCAGGACTGATTCATTTTCATAAAAGTCTTACAGTCCACCGAGTCTGTGGACATACGCGTTCTATGATCACAAACAAAACATCCAGCAGCACTGAATGCCCGTTTGGAAAGCATGCTGGATGCAGGTAGCCCAGCAGCTCAATAGCATACTGGGCAAGTTCTGGCCAGTGGTCTATTCTCATGACCCAGTAAGCCAGTGGATCGTTGACTGGAAAGCTCTTCATCTCTATTTTTGCCCCTAGATAATCGTCTACCATGCAATGCAGACGCTGCCGATGGGATGTGGAATCTGACGCTCCTCTCTTGACCAACAGAAGCCTCCAAACTACGTTTTCCAGGACACTGTAACCTACCAGAGTCGGGAAAAGCATTCCATAAACTTCTCTTTAAGGTGTCCTCAAGAAGTTTTTTATCTTCTGTACTCTCTGTGGGGACGGGATGAGTTTTGAGACTTTCCCCTTATAACGGTGGTCAAGGAGGGTTGCCAACCAATAGTGATCTTTCTCCTTTACGGCACGTATTCTTGGGTCCAATCGTAGGCTTTGAAGCATGAGGGAACCCATGCACCGCAAATTTGAGGAGGCATGAGAAGCAGACTTCTCTGGGTCACTGAGGATTAGAGTATCTGGAACGGCCTCCTCCCAGCCACGTACTACTCGCAAGGGTTCTGCAGATGGAAAAATATCTCTTACTGCTTGACGTATGTCTTCCTCTGCTTCAATGCCTCCGAAACTGACGGAATTCTCCTCCTCCTCTTCTCTCTCCTCTTGTGTGTTCTGTGGCATAGGAACAATGGTGTCTGCATAAAGTGGGCCTCGAGTGCCCTGTCTATAATGCCATGCAGAGTCTGCTCCAGCAGGAACACAACAGGGATTGTGTCACTGATGCATGCATTGTCACGGCTCACCATCCTTGTGGCCTCCTCAAATAGTGACAGTACAGTGCATGCATCCTATGAGCAGACATCGGCATGGGAAAACAAATCCGAGCTGGCCTGAGCCTGTCATTGTGCCATACTCACACAGGTACTTGTTGACCGCCCTCTGCTGCATGTGCAGCCACTGCAGCATTGCCAAAGTTGAGTTCCACCTGGTGGGCATGTCACAAATCAGGTGGTTTACAGGCAGGTGGAATTCCCGCTTAATTTCAGTCAACTAAAAACTGGTTGTTTATGACTGCCTAAAATGGCTACACACTCTTCTGGCCTGCTTTAGTAGATCTTCCAACCCTGGGTACCTATTTAGGCATGGCACATGTGTATGCCGTAGTAATGCACAGAACTATATGGCGTTAAACGTGCAGTAAAGCAATGAAATATATGGCATTAAACTTGCAGTAACGCAATGAAATATACAGTGTTAAACTTGAAGTAACACACATAACTACAGTATATGGCGGTAAACTTTCAGTAACGCAATGAAATATATGGCGTTAAACTTGCAGTAATGCAATAAAATATACAGCGCTAAACTTGCACTAAGGCACAGAACTATATGGAGTTAAACTTGTGGTAACGCACAGAACTATATGGCGTTAAACTTGCAGTAACACAATGAAATATACAGCGTTAAACATGCAGTAATGCACAGAACTATATGGCGTTAAACTTGCAGTAACGTAATAAAATATATGCCGTTAAACGTGCAGTAATGCAATGAAATATATGGCGTTAAACTTGCAGTAACGCAATGAAATATACAGTGTTAAACTTGAAGTAACACACATAACTACAGTATATGGCGGTAAACTTTCAGTAACGCAATAAAATATATGGCGTTACACTTGCAGTAATGCAATAAAATATACAGCGCTAAACTTGCACTAAGGCACAGAACTATATGGAGTTAAACTTGTGGTAACGCACAGAACTATATGGCGTTAAACTTGCAGTAACGCAATGAAATATACAGCGTTAAACATGCAGTAATGCACAGAACTATATGGCGTTAAACTTGCAGTAACGTAATAAAATATATGCCGTTAAACGTGCAGTAATGCAATGAAATATATGGCGTTAAACTTGCAGTAACGCACAGAACTATATGGTGTTAAACTTGCAGTAATGCACAGAACTATATGGCGTTAAACTTGCAGTAACGCAATGAAATATATGCCGTTAAACGTGCAGTAATGCAATGAAATATATGGCGTTAAACTTGCAGTAACGCACAGAACTATATGGTGTTAAACTTGCAGTAATGCACAGAACTATATGGCTTTTAACTTGCAGTAAATCAATGAAATATACAGCGATAAACTTTCAGTAATGCACAGAACTATATGGTGTTAAACCTTGCAGTAACGCACAGAATTAAATGGTGTTAAACTTTCAGTAACACAATGAAATATACTGTGTTAAACTTGCAGTAACGCACACAACTTTATAGCGTTAAACTTGCAGTGACGCACAGAACTATATGGCGTTAAACTTGCAGTAACGCACAGAAAAAAGTCACTACACTCACACTGACTGAGCTATCCCTACATTCACACTAATGTAAAGATGAATCGTGGTCGAACTACACTCACAATGACTGAACTATCCCTACCTTGACACTAATGTAAAGATGAATGTTCGTACTACAATCACTGAACTATCCCTACATTGACACTAATGAAAAGATGAATGGTGGTCGCACTACACTCACAATCAGTTAACTATCCCTAGATGCACACTAAACTGATATTCTACTGACAATAGAATCAGAATAGCACACTATAGCACGCTAACTGTCTAATAGCACTGAACAGAGGCCTGTTCTATCTCTCTCCACGCCGATTTTACACTACAAATGGTTAATATAGTAAGAAAGCTTTTATAGTGTGGGCGAGATTAAGAGCAATGAGCCATGATTGGATACAGTCATCAGGGCAGCGTCCAATCAAGGCTCTTACAGTGCTCTCTGCCCTGATTGGGCAAAGCTTTTATTGCTTCAGCCAGTTAGGGTTTTCAATGCACTGTACGGTGGCGCAGAGCATTGTGGTTGTTTGGCAGGCTGAACAAACAGTCGAACCATCATTTAATTTGGTTGTTCGGAGAACTTCCGAACAGCTAATGTTTGACCCAAACTCATGCTCAGTCTGAACAGTTTGCCTTTCATTACCAAGGAGTGAATAAGTTGTTTTCTGATGTCGGAAGGGGCAAATTCTGAAAATGTTGCGGAGGTTTAAGCTGCAAGAGGTAGCCAGTGATTGGATGTGGGGGCTGTAGGAGAGGTCAGAGTCTAGGATTACACCCAGCACCTTGGCTTGTAAGGAGGGGACAATGGTTGTGCCGTTGATCCCAATGGTAAAGTCGTGGGGAGGGGATCGGTGAGAAGGAAATATTACAAGTTCAGTTTTAGAAAGGTGGAGTTTGAGGAAGTAGTGTGACATCCATACTGATATGTTGCTCAGCAAGTTTGTGATACGTGAGGTGATTGAGGGGCTGAGTTGAGGAGTGGAGAGATAGATCTGAGTGTCATCAGCATAGAGGTGGTATTGGAAGCCATGAAAGTCATCAATTGGCCCAGAAAAGAAATATAGGGAGAGAATAGGAGGGGTCCAAGGACGGAACCTTGGGGTACCCCAACAGAATGAGGCAGAGGAGTGTAGGAGATGATGTTGTATGTGACACTGAAAGTGCGCTGAGATAGGTAGAAGGGAAACTGTGAAAGAGCAGAATCACGGAGTCCAAGAGAGTGGAGTTTGTTGAGGAGGAGCGGGTGGTCAACTGTGTCGAAGGCAGCAGAAAGGTCCAAGAGTATGAGTATGGAGTACTGGTCGTTGGTTTTAGCCATTAGTAGGTCGTTGGTTTTAGTAGGGCAAATTCAGTAAAATGTTGTGGGCGAAAGCCTGAGTGTAGGGGATTGAGAAGGTTGCTGTCAGTGAGGTAGGAGCTCATACAGTTGAGGACAAGGTGATTAGGAAGCTTGGAGGCAAACGGGAGCAGGGAGATGGGTCTTCAATTTAGTTTTTTCTATTTTTAGAGATTGGTAGCACAGCACTAATTTATCTTATTAAGAGTGTTTCAAAGTAGCTATTAACAATGTACAGTAATTTGTAATCATGCCTCACAAGGAAAGAGCATTGGAAGTTGTCAGCTCACTAGATCTCTGGCAAGATCAATGGCTATTTTTTTCCTTATAGAACAGATATAACAAAACACTTTCAATGGCATACTTATTGGGCTAAAAGGGAGCAAATAAGAAAAAGTCATTGCTAGGGTTTACAGTATATGTTGGGTTATTTCCCTCCAAGGTTATTAGTTATGCAAAATGTGCAAGTTCTTTTTTTTTTGGGGGGGGGGGGGGGGGGTTTCCTGCCCTCTAAAACCATATTGTACTGGAGTTATACAATGTAGTTGTTTTCTCCAGAAATTGGCCCTAGAGTGCGTTTATGTATGCCTTTAGTTAGATTGTTAGCTTCTTCAGTGTCAGAAACTGATTTGAATAGTCTGCGAACTCTGTAAATCACTCTGTAACTCAAACTCAGTGGTACCCCATATTTACTAATTATAATTATAAAAAGAGCATGGTATTTTACAATCTCTGATTGAATTAGCAATATAGACATCTAGGTGTCAACTTATAATTCATCTCACACAGCACATAGCTTTTACCAAGATGCAGATATTGTTCCTATTGAATTCAATTGGAAAAATGTGTGAAAGCTTTGTGAATCTTTTGAGAAAAAAAATTATATAAACAGACCCCCCCCCCCCCCCCCCCCCATCACAGCAGTAGTAGTACCATGTTTAATCAATGCCATTGTTTAATGTCAAACGTTGGGAGTTTAAGTGATACCCTTTATTGTCTAGCAAATTAATAATTACAGATGCAAGCTTTTAAGATAACTTGTACCCAGTCTTTAATCTGTATACATTTGTACAATTTTAGAAAGCCTCCAAACTTTCTGCATAAATATACTCCCTAAGTTATTCAGATGCAACAACCATTCTATATAGATACATTTTTTGACAGAGAGCAAATATATAATGTTTAACCACTGGCCGACCGCCCACAGTATATATATGTCATTACTTTGACGTTAAATACTGGTGTTATGGCAGCAGCTAGCTTCCATAACCCTGGTATAGTTATTTACTGTGGGCAATTTGGCATCAGATAAAAGTGGTCCCGTAGACAGATTCGCCATGAGATTACTTTTAGAGGTGGAGGGAGAGGTGCCCCCGCCACTTCCCGATCGTTTCCTGGAGCCGTCAGTAAGCCCGGAAGCGATCCGTTATGGCCATTCGCTGGGCAGGAAGTCGAGTGAGGGCAAGATGGCCTCCACTTGTCTCTATGCCCTTGAAGGACTGGAGCGACCTCTAAAGTCACTTCCAGTTCTCAGACATAAACAACAACTTTTTTAAGTCAAAATGTAAAAAAAAAAAATAGCTTTTAAAGGTAAATGAAAAGAGATGTGTTTTTTTTTTTTTTACCCCAGATCTCTCACAAAAAGAGGACCTGTCATGCTTATTTATATTACAAGGGATGTTTACATTCCTTGTAATAGGAATAAAAGTGAAAAAATAAAAAGTAAAATAAATAAGAAAAAAAAATTCATGCGCCCCATCCCTCCATGCTCGCATGCAGAAGCGAATGCATGTAAGTCGCGATCGTTAGATCGAGAGCAATAATTCCAGCGCAGGACCTCCTCTGGTAACTCTAAATAGGTAACATGTAAAAAAAATTACTTGGCGTAACATCATCTTTCAAATTATACAAAAAAAATACTATAAGTATTGTGTTTTGTTTTTTTCTTAATTCATTAAAGTGTATTTTTTCCAAACAAATTGCGTTTGAAAGACCGCTACGCAAATACTGTGGGACATAAAATATTGCAACAATCGTCATTTTATTCTCTAGGATCTCTGCTAAAAAAGATATATATAATGTTTGAGGGTTCTAAGTAATATCTAGCAAAAAATACTAATTAAACTTTTAAACAAAAAGTTCCTTGTCAGCAAGTGGATAATTAGCTTATAATTAACATTTTAGAAGTTCCCATATCAAAGGTAGAAATATTTGCTGTTAGGGTTAAGACTTGTTATTTTCTAAGTTCTTGATCCCTTTAAAATTTGCTCAAATGCTCAACCTTTTCTAGTTGACATATATTTCCGTATCAGCCTCTTGTATTGTCCACAGCCTGCAGGCCTGTGCATGACCTTTCTAACAATAAGTCAAGCAGTGTTTAGCCAAGGAACACAGTGGGAGGATGGGTATTTGAAGTGATGAAGAGGTTACAGGGGTGAATAAACAACAACAGCTTGGGCAGCCATGCAAAGCCAAATCATTGTTTGGGATATTTGCAGACATGTGTGGTTAGATTTTGGAAAACATAAAAATTAGGTAAAATATTCTTCATTGCTAAAAGCACAGCTGGCCATAGCCAGATATCTCTGATGGAAAGGTCTTCTATTATTATAATTATAAAGAATTTATATAGCACCAACAGTTTGTGAAAGCATTTTGCAAAAAAAAAAAAGGGAGACAGTACAGTCACAAAACAATGAAAAAAAGAGGATTAGGAGGGTCCTGCTAGTGAGAGTTTACAATTTAAAGGGAGAGGCAAGTGATACAAAAATGATAAGTGTGGGGGGTGATTTGTTGGGGAAAGTGAAATTCCAGTTGAGTTGAGAATTTTCAAAGATCTCCTAATGGTAGACAAAGTAGCAGATAGCATGCTGTATTAGGCCGGGCATCAAGGGTTCAAATCTTGGCCAGGTCAACAAGATATGGATGAGATTTGAACCGTGTATGGGTAGGCTGAATGTACCACATTGATCAATCTATCAACTTGGGTACAACCAGCTTGCCGCATTTACTTGTGATTATCGATAGCAGCTACTATAGTTGCTAGCAAAAATCACTGTGTTCTCCCAGCAGGGACAGCTTCCCCCATTAACCCCCGGAAGAATACAGTGTCTCAGCAGGAGGAATTCCCCTATCAGTACTTTCTGTGTTGATGGGAGGAATCTGTGCTATAAAAATGCACTGATTACTGTATAAATGACACTGGCAGGTAGGGTTGTCCCGATACTTATACTAGTATCGGTATCGGTCCCGATACTGAGTATTTGCAGGAGTACTTGTACTCGTGCAAATGCTCCTATTCCAATACCTGGACACTCAGGAAGAATCTGTGCGGTGGGGGGGAAGTTAAAATCACTGATCTCCCTGTGTGGCTTTCAATAAAGCAGCTGAAAGCCACAGAGGGGAGAAGAGGAGAAGGACACAGGTAGATTGGTGATTATAACTTCCCCAGCCACCGCACCGATTGTTCCTAAGTGTCCCCTGTATTCTCCTCTGGCTCCCCTCTGTGTTCCTCTGTGCGCTTTTCTGGTCCCCCCTTCTGCGCTCCTCTGTCCCCTCCATCCTCCTCCGCTCCCCCTTCTTGTGCTCTCCGGTCCCCTCTTGTCCTCCTTCGGTCCCCTTCTGTGCACTCCTCTGCCCCTGTCCTCCCCCACTCCCCGTCCATGTGCTCTCCGGTCCCCCCCTGTCGTCCTCCACCCCCCCCCCCTGTCTCAGATCTTTCAGGATGGAGAGCAGAGGAAGGAGCCGGTAAATATGTAATTTACCGGCTCCTTCCTTTTCCGAATGCACAGAGTCAGCGATTACTGACTCTGTCCATTAATAACTGAGCATCAGAAACTGTGTTTACAATGCTTCCATTTATGAATGGAGAGGAGCCCCTGTCTGCTCTTCATTCATCTTCCGTGCAGCTGAGGCTGCTGAGAAAGGGACTGGGGAATCTCTGTCCTCAGTCCCTTTCCCTGTCTCAAAGGGGAGATGTTTGGACCCCTGACATCTCATCAAAGCCCCCCTACCCTAAGCCCCCATATTCTAAAAAATTAAATCAAAAAAAGGAAATGTAATAAATAATTATTCTAAAGTAAAATTGTAAAAATAATAAAATAAAATAAACACTGATTGTCCACTCCCCAACCCCCCTCCAAAAAAGAAAGCACTATAAATATAAATATATTTTTTACAATATATATATATATATATATATATATAAATTGTAAAAATTTTAATTGTAAAAAAAATAAATAAAAAGCTACTGACTGTGCTACATATTAGTGCCACTGTCACATGACATTTAAAAAAAGTATCAGTAATCGGTGTCGGCGAGTACAAGCATGGTATCGGGACAACCCTACTGGCAGGGACGGGGGTTAACACTAGTGGTGATCAAGGGGTTAAATGTGTTCCCTGGGACGTGTTTCTAACTGTGGGGGAAGTGTACTGACTTGAAGAGGAGAGAGATCCCTGTTCCTGATCACTAGGAACAGACGATCTCTTTCTACTCCCCTGTCAGAATGGGGATCTGTTTGTTTACATTGACAGATCCCCGTTCTGGCTCTCCGTGGACTGATGACAGTTGGCCGGCGTACATTGCGACCGTCGGTCACACGCATCGGCTCTGGAGTCTCGCAGTGTGCATGCGTGCGTGTGTCCGGCGCTGTGCACGTGCCCACTGTATCTATTGCATCTATTGTACAGCTACGGCGATTCGCGCAATAGAGACAATCTGTCATAGTATAATGACGACACGTGGTCGAAACGATCTAGAGGATGGGATAAACAGCTCAATCTCAGTATTCGTGGACGATTTCAAGTTAAGCAGGATGTAGAAACCTTGCAAGAAGACCTAAACAAAATAATGAGGTGGGCAACTATATGGCAAATGAGATTTAATGTTGAAAAATGCAAGGAAATTAATTTGGATGCCAAAAATACTAACATAAGTTATTGGCTAGGGGGAGAGGCTCTGGGGGAATCCAGGATGGAAAAGAACCTGGGGTCCTAGTAGATGACAGGCTCAGCAATGGCATGTGATGCCAGGCTGCTGTAAGCAAAGACAACAGAAAATTGGCATGCATTAAAAATGGTATTCACTCTAGAGATAAATCGAATCTTGAATATGCCATGCAGTTCTGGGCACCAGTCCACAGAAAGGAGGTGCTGGAACTGGAGAGAGTCCAGAGAATGGCAACAAAGCTAATTAAGGGAATAGAGGACCTCAGCTATGGGGAAAGACTACAAGCATTGAACTTATTTTCTCTGGAGAAGACATGCTTGAGAGGGGATATGATATCAATGTACAAATACTTTACTGGTGACCCCACAATAGGGATAAAACCATTTAGTGAAAGGGAATTTAAAAAGACACGTGGCCAATCACTAAAGTTGGAAAAGAAGCGATTTAACCATAAACTGCGTAGTTGGTTCTTTACCGTCAGAGCGGTAAGGATGTGTAATTCTCTTCCACAAGCAGTGGTATCAGCAGGGAGCATCCATAGTTTAAAAAAACGATTAGATGGGCACCTCAATGACCACAACATACAGGGTAGACAATGTACTATTGACATACAGATACACACACACACACACATCATAGGTTGAACTGGATGGACCGATGTCTTTTTTCAACCTCATAAACGATGTAACTATGTATAGATCTATAGTCAAACAACTAGGTTAATGAAAAAAATAAATAGAAATAACCCCTCCCCCAACAAAAATGGGCAGACAGTGTGTACCCAATAGGGGTGTCGAAGGGGAGACTCACCCCCTGTCAACTACGATAAAAAAACAACAAGGTTCTTTTCGCTTGAATCATTATCTGAACCGATTTAATGAGTGCTATACTGAATGAACGCCTCCACCTTTACTATGTTAATTTCATCTTGTTAATGTATCTTACAAAAATAAAGGTTTTGTATGTTTGTAACCTTCTCCCTTCCACCAGCATAAAAAGCAAACAGCACTTGATTCTGGAAATAGGAAGCATTACCTGCTTTTATTCAACCCTATGGCCAGCTTACTTATACACGTAGGACAGTGTTCAGACAATAAACAATGTAATCAACAAAATATTATCTTGTATTGCGACACACAAATACGCAATTAAAATGAAGAGTATTTAAGGTCGGTTGAGCTATTTAGTGTGCTTATGATTGCAGTGACAAAAGGAAATCCTTAAAAAAATTCTTGCCTAATGGGCAAATTTTTTGTGACACCCTTATTTCTGATACCTTTTTTACTGTTAGCCATCATCCAAACACGCTGAAATTGAAGGTACTCTTTGTATAATTATGTGCACTGTTACTTAAGAAAGCCTGACATGAAAGAAATGTGTGTCATTACTGACATTTAGGAAATACAACTACCCTGACTGTAATGTTCATTTAATAGCTTCAGTACTTTTTAATCACTGATAACAGTGCAACACGTATGTAGCTAATAAAGACAGAGTGAATTCCGGACTACCAATAGGCTTACTTTTTCTTGGTATGTGACCAAGAAGGTATTGAAAAGACATGACAGCATGACAGACAGGTAATTATCAATAGTAACTTATCTCAACAATTTTTCCTTTAATATAGACCAGATAGAGTAATCACAATCCAGTAGAGTACACTATATCATTGCTAAGTAGGTCCATCTGGAAGTAGAAGACAGTCAGTATCATGGACAGGAATCAATGTAGCAGCAACCATTGTATCAGCCAGTGTTGGCAGAATAGTCCATGGATAGCATAAAGCCCCATACACGCTGGCCGAATGTCGGGAGACATCATCCGGTTAAAAAAAAAGATCGACATTCGGCCCGTGTGTATGTCAGCCAACAGAAGCCGGCCTGGCTTGTTTGACCACACATCCAGTCGCTACTGCTGCTGTCACTATACACCAACCAGGGGTACGCTGCCTGCTGTTTTCAGCTCCAGATTACCATCCAGCTCTGGTGATGAACCTTCCACTCACCTCTTCACCCAGCGGAGGGATCACACGGGCACCTGTACCTCACTGCACTCCTGCGACCACTGTCGCAACATCAGTGGTTCTCGAGTTGGGGCTGTACGAGAGGCCTCCTTCTGCACATCAGGCTCAACCACAAGGTACGTGACAGGTGGGGGAGCCGCCCCCCTGTCAGAACACAACAGCTCAGCGGGGGTGATCGCTGTCCTAATGTCAGATCGTTGGTGAAGTGGCTCTGACCAGAGCTGACAGTTTTTTTTGTTTTTGGAAAAAAACTATTATGCCCCGTACACACGGTCGGAAAATGTCCTATCAGACCATGTTGTTGGAAAATCCGACCGTGTGTGGGCTCCATCGGACTTTTTCCGTCGGAACTCTGCTCTCAAACTTTCCGACAACAAAATCCGATCTGACTTTTTCCGATCGTGTGTAGAGAATTCCAACGGACAAAGTGCCACGCATGCTCAGATCAAATTACGAGACCAAAGCTATTGGCTACTAGCCTCTACGTAGTTACGTCTTACGCAGCGAACGTCACCACGTTCAGAATGATCGGATTTTCCGACAACTTTATCCGACTGTGTGTATGCAACACCAGTGTCGGACAAAATCCGTTGGTAAAAATCCGACTGATTTTGTGGTCGGAATTTCCGACCGTGTGTACGGGGCATAAGTGTGTACCAGGCTTAAGAAATGGCCTGAATGTTGCGTGACATCGGCCAGTTCAATAGAAACCAGCCGACATTGGGCCTGTGTGTATATCAGCAAGCCTGACAGAAGCCGGCCGTTCAGCCAGCTTCTGTCGAAGGGTCATGACCAAAAAAAGGTCTGCTGACTGGTTCCCAATCAGCACTCTCAGACAATGGCTAAGAGCGCTGACCGAAGTGTTCTGGGGAGGGGGGCATCGCCCTGTCAGAACACAATAGCACAGCAGGGGAGATTACTGTACTAACATTGTATTGTTAGTACAGCGGCTCTGACCTGAGCTGTCAGTTTTTTGGGGGGTTCAACCCAGGGGGTTGTACGAGGCTTTAGGCTCTCTTTGCAAAACCATTGTGTTACATATCGGTGCAATGAAGAACTTAGGCAGGGCAGAATGCAACAAATCAGTAGATGCAACTTGTACATGTGTGTTTTGAACTAGGCCCAGCCACACAAGTGGCACTGCATGCAAATATAAAGGCACATACAAATGTAGATTTCTCTCATTCAAATGAAATGGAAGAATCTCTCCTGCTGGCTATTGTATTCTGACAGCTACTGCTCTGGTATCTGTCATAAAACCTGAATGGTGACTGCAGTCAGTGGGGTCAAGAATTTTCCAACCTGTTTATTCAATTTTCAAATTAATGTTTCTTGAGCCTAGTGGTGCAGAGAGGACCAGCCAAAATTCGAGCTATGTATATCTAGCATAGTTGCCTATGTAAAAATCCTTGAAATACAGACCATTGATGTGCAGACAAACAAAAATGTATGGAACTGCAGAATTACACTGGGACAGAAGCTGCAGTTTGCATTCATTTTCATGCTGCACAGGGTGAAAAGAAGTTGACCCTTTTCTTGCATACGTGTGTTTAGCTGTTTGTCCCAATATATCATATGTGTTGCAAATTAGGTAGCCAGTCCACCAATAAGTGGTTGACTTGTTCAGTAGCATTGATGAAAACTAGCCATTTAATTTGTCCAAACATATTTTATTGCTGCAGTGGTTGTGTTAAAAGTACACACCAGTATTTGATTGAAAGAGGGACCCTTTTTTCTGCAAGAAAAAGTAGTAACTCATGTGAATGATGGCTACATAAAGAGAAATAAACATTAATAATAGCAAACTGTTCAATATTTCCAATTCAGCTGATTGACGTTATGTGCAGTTTATTACACCAGAGCCCATCTATCATGACCTTTTAACAAAGCTATTCATAAATGTTTGAAAAACATTATTAGACTAAAATTGTTCTGACATATATAGCCACTATTAAGATTGAGGAACACATGAAATTCCTAGTACCAGAACCATAGATGTGGGGAACAAAGCTAGCTGATGAAAGTCACCATGAAAATATCCATGAATACAGACAAGCATGTGTGTTCAGTGTTGAACGCAAGGCTGTGGAACATTATAGAGGATATGCTGACTGTAATGCAAACTCATATGCTTGAGTCTAGTTCACATGGAACCAAATGCTTCTAATATGCCTTATAGTTTAAGGCCTGCATTGTGGCCACACATGGTACTGCACACTTTAGTATATATACAGTAGGTCAGAAACATGCCTAGGTTAGGCATTTTTGCTCCTCCGGGTTATCATCATTCCCACCTCAGGATCCCACCCCATATTTGTCAACTCCCTTTCTTGGTTGCTGGATGCTGGCATAGCAACCAATAATGCTGTGGCTCAGAGGCCAGCATCCTAACAACCAATAACATTTTGCAGCTGGCATTGGTTGCAGGAAGCTGAGCTGTACAGCATCATTCATTGTAATGGTGTAGAGCAGAATGGCCCAGCTGCCAGCATGCTAGCTTGGTTGTGCTTCCCTGTGTTTTTAGGGAAACATTACTGAGCTGCAGTGCATCTAGTATGGACATCACCATGTGCTACCTGAGGTGGTTACTGCAATTGATGGCATGCTCCTAGTTGCAATGTTAATCCAATGGAAAAAGATAAAAGACCTGAAATGCAGCACAGCATTATTATTATTATTATTATTATACAGGATTTATATAGTGCTAACAGTTTGTACACCGCCTTACAAATAAAGAGAGACAATACAGTTACAATAGAATAAAATAAAAGAGGATTAAGAAGGTCTTGCTCATAAGAGCTTACAATCTAATTGAGTAAACCAAGTGATACAAAAGATAATAACTGTGGGGGATGAGCTGATGGAAGAGTTAAAAGTTCAGTTGTTAGATGGAGGCAGGTTGAGCTTCCCTGAAGATATGAGATTTCAGGGATCACCTAAGGGTAGTCAGAGTAAGATTTAGCTGGACAGATTGAGGTAGAGAGTTCCAGAAGATGGGAGAGGCCCTGGAGAAGTCTTAGGGATGAGCATGGGGGAAGGAGACAAGGGAGCTAGAGAGGTCTTGCAAGTAGTGTCTTGGATGTAGAGGAGAGGACGGTTTGGGTGATATCTGGAGAGGAGGTGTAGCTCAGGGTAGAGTTGTAAATGGGTGGCTTTGTATTTTGAATTGAATTTGCTGGACAATCGGAAGCCAGTGGAGGGATTGGTAAGGTAGATGAGTCTGGCAGCAGCAATCATGATAGACTGAAGAGGAGATAGCCTACGTTGCAGTAGTTAAGGCAAGCAATAAAAAGGGAGCAAATAAGTAACTGGGTGGTTTCATCAGTTAGAAAAAGGCGAATTTTAGAGATATTAGGGAGGTGAAGTCTACAAGATTTTGATAGTGATTAGATTTGGCACTGAAAGGACAGGACAGAGTCTAGGATTACACATAGTATTCTGGTGTGAGAGGGGGAACTAATAGTTGTATTGAAAGCCATTGGAGGGTACCAAGTGACCAAGACAGGGGGTGTAGCTAGAGAATAGAAGGTGTCCAACAACAGAGCCTTGGGGGACACATGCAAAACGAGAAAGTAGAGATACGGAGACAGAGTTGTAGGTAACACTGAAGGAACGCTGTGACGAAGAGTAGGAGAACTAGGAAAGCCATTGGAGGTTACCAAGTGACCAAGACAGGGGGTGTAGATAGAGAAGAGAAGGTGTCCAACAACAGAGCCTTGGGGGACCCATGCAGAAGGAGGAAGTGAAGATATGGAGACAGAGTTGTGGGTAACACTGAAGGAACGCTGTGACGGAGAGTAGGAGAACTAGGAAAGAGCAGATATGTACAGTTGTGCTCTACAGTGTGTTGTGGTGTTCAGTGTTGCCAAAAAAGGGGCCAGGCTCAGTTTTAGCTGGGCTGAGATGCCTTCACAGCCCATTCAAAAAAATTTTTTCGCAAAAACATGATAACGAACAGCTCATTGCATGTTGACTTGCATGCAGTAACACACTGCAAAGACATCAAGGGGGCATAAATGTTTCCAGTAGTAATGTCTAAAGCATCCTGAGGCCGGAGTACCTTGGGTATGATATCAACATGCTCTTCTTAGATTACTGTCTTTGCTATTTCAATTGGTATCCTCTCCACCCTATTTGTGTTTTTATGTTGAGTGGGGGGCTTCAAGTAACTATTAGTAGGTGACTTCAGGAGCCTCCCTGCACAGAGTGATCTTTCCAGGCCACTGGCAACATACTACATATGTAGGGCCTAGGCTCTACCTAGCGCTACAGGCCAGTTTGC
The DNA here is from genome assembly GCA_028564925.1 of Lithobates sylvaticus. Taxonomy (NCBI): domain Eukaryota; kingdom Metazoa; phylum Chordata; class Amphibia; order Anura; family Ranidae; genus Lithobates; species Lithobates sylvaticus. Next base: position 160,337,728 of record CM053027.1, on the reverse strand, counting down.
AACAACACAACCTCCAATTGTGGACGTACATACACAGGGTAAAAATTGCCTTTAAATACCGTGTTATCCTTCTTATTTTTAGGGCTCTCTATATTGCTTATAAAAGGATAACCTCTTCCTAATATGACTGCCTCGATGTGCGGTCAAGGGCATTGCCTAAAATCATCGAACATCCGCAGTGAAAATAATAAATTCCACTGTATTAAAACACAGAATAAGATTACAGGGCGTAGACAGCTATTCCTGTTTTTCTGCGCTTCTATTAGATGTTGCGTGGTAGCAGAGGAATGTGTCACAGTAATGCAGAGAGCTGTAATGATGTCAACTTGTTATTTACTTTCCAAATCTGAATGACTGAGCAAGGCGAAAGGAGAATCAATCAACCACAATGTGACCCTACAGGCGGAAAAAACAGCACTCCCACCAGCAAGCGATGGGGGAAGGGAAGCACATGTAATCAGGGCAATGTTGCATCATGTACTTATGCTTGCTTTTTAAGGCACTCTTCTTTCTTTTTTTTTTTTATTTGTTTTCCTCTTTCCACAGTAATGTGTAAGGATCTAAGAAAAACGTGCTAACTTGTAAAGAACCAGACAAGGCTCGTACACAAAATCTGCTGAAAAAAATAAGACTTTCTGGGTCATAGACTAACAATTTTTTTTTTTTGTGTATATCCGTTTCTGCTGAATCACAATTTTGGAAGATGCTGTAAGTCCAACAATTTTTTTCCTATTTTGTGTATCTGAAGCACAACATGAAACATTAACGTCACATAATGTCACACCGTCGAAGCCATTATGATATTGTGTTGCATAGCTATCGCTGTATATATTGTTGTTGCTTTGATGCTTTCGTTTATTTTACATGCAAGCCTTTCTAGTATGTATAACATGTTAATGTTGTGAATGCTTACCTATCTAGCTATATATATAAATATATATATATATATGTATACATAAGCAAATTCAAGTGGCCTTATAATATATACATCATACAGTGCTGTAAATATAATATATATCTACATTTGTATGCGTACATAGATACAAACACGCTTGTATATTTATATGCTTTCATTGATATATATATATATTTATATATATATATATAAAGACGTCAGTATCTGCAGATGCACATGACAACTATAGTGCCCCCCTCCCCCCCACTCAAGCTTCGACGAATGTGGATTGCTCTTTGTTATTACAGATTGGCGTAATTATAATTTTTTTTTGTGCATTTGTTTAGCATTTGTTCGCTACAACATAATCTTCTTACGTTATGCTGCCATGTTTGTAAATAAAAGAAGCGTTAAGACGTTGCACTTTAATTAAGCGCTTTAGGTTAAAAATCTTCCCGTGTATATTTCTGAGAAAGCGTAGTCGGAAAATATTTCTTATTTTTTTTTTTGCTTCTCAAGTTCAGGTCAGTGGCTGTGTTTTTTTTCCTTTTTTTTTTTTTTTTCTCTAGGAGGTCACTGGCTCAGTGTCTCAATTTCTGTATGTATGTGTGTGGATCTTTTTTTTTTTTTTTCCTGCCAGTCTCTCTCTCTCTCTCTTTCTCTCTCTCTCTCTCCCCCCCCTCTTTGAGCTGCTGCTGCTGTGTCTGTGGGAGCTTCACTCACACACAAACACAGACTAACTAACTCTGCTAATGAACTAGTTAGCTGTACACTCTGATTGTCACAGCAAGAATAGAGCACCACAATAATAATAAAAATAAAGACACCCTACTTACAATAAAGGCTAAAACTTTCCACTGGCTTTGGGATCAAGGATTGTTTTTCTATATTTTTTTTCCTGTTTACTTTTTTTTTTTAATTTTTTTTGTAATTCTGGAGGAAATTGAAAAAAAAAAGATCACCGTTGAGATATATATTTTTAATTTTTTTTTTTTTTTTTTTTTGGTTTGTAAACCCAGGACCTACAAAAGGAGAGTTACCACCATGCACAGTTAGTGAGAAGAAAAGAAAAGTCAGTGTGCTGACAGTGTTGTTCCAGCAAGAAGTTAAGGACTAAAACAACCGGTTTTCGGAGACCTAAAGCGTTGTGTTTTGAAACCCACATCCAGTGTGAGGTAAGTGAGATTATCCATTCATTTGAGTGGTGTTTAAGCACCCCATCCCCCACTCACTGTACCCAATGTCCTGTAATAGATTGAGCTGCCTTGTGTCATTACGCTAAACTTCCCTTTTGGTAATGGCAACGTGTCTTCTATATATGTCTTTACATCAGGTTGGATTTTTGTATAACCCTTTTGTGCGTTTAGCCTGTCACTTAGCCTTGCTTCATTATTGTCATTGAGCAATTTACAGAACTACAGTGGTGGGGGATGGGATTGGCTAGTAGACCATTAGCTTCTCACAAGAAATTTCTTTCTTTTTCTTTTTTCCAATAATGAGGCAGGAAAGGGTTTAAACTGCAAAAAAATGCCAGGTATTCACATTGCAGATGGTGTGACTGGAGTTTCCTCAAGCCTCAGAGTGGGGGGAGGGGAATCCCATTCATGGCTGATGTGCTAGACAGCGTTTGATCCCTTACGTCAAAAGTCAGAATGCTCTACAGTACTTTTTTGTTATGCTGTTGCCTATGGAGCTTTTATGTTTTTGTGTATCGGAAGTTCCACCCTCATGTACCAAATTCATAATGCAGATTGACAGACCACAATACAACATGTGCTTTACCGGGTTAATCACATGGTACTTTTTTTGGAAGCGACTTGTTGCATACTTTCTGGTTATAGTTATTTCTGTTATTGTGTTTAGACTTATTTCTATAATTATTGTTTATGTTTTTAACAAAATAGCAAGTATGGCAAAGGTCGATGTTGCCTGAGCGCCACATTTTTCGAAATTACAAACTCTGTTGCATTTTGTTTATTATTATTATTATTATTATTATTATTATTAATAAACTGGAAGTTGCTAAATCATCTTAAAGTGATTATAATGCCGCGTACACACGAGCAGAATTTCCGTCCAAAAAATCTTGAATGTTTTTTCCGACGGAATTTCCACTCAAGCATGTCTTGCATACACACGGTCACACAAAAGTTCTCGGAACTTTGGACCGTCAAAAACGCTATGACGAGCCGAGAAAATGAAGTTCAATGCTTCCGAGCATGCGTCAAATTGTTTCCGAGCATGCATGATGTTTTGCGCGTCCGGATTACGTACAGACATTTTCGCATTTTCGGATAGGAACCTTTCCCGACCGAAAAATAGAGAACATGCTCTCAATCTTTTGCTGGCTGGAATTCTGCCAGCAAAAGACCGATGGAGCATACACACGGTCGCATTTTCCGACAAAAAGCTCTCATCTGAGCTTTGCTGGCGGCATTTCCGATCGTGTGTACGTGGCATAAAGGAAAACATTTTATTTAAAAAAAAAATAACAAACTTGTCATACTTACCCACTCTGTGCAGTGGTTTTTCACAGAGCAGCCTGGTCCTCCTCTTCTCTGGTCCCCTGCTGGTGCTGTGGGCTCCTCCCCTTTGCTAAATGCCTCCATAACAAGCCTGCTGTGGGGGCACTTGTGCGTGTTTGCTCCCGAGCCGACTTTCTGCGATTATAAGACCGAGAGAGCACTGCTCAGCCCGCTCCCGCTTCACTGGCTGAGATTGACAGCAGTGGGAGCCAATGGCTCCTGTTACTACATCTCATCCAATCAGGAGGGAGAGCCCTGGGTCTCATGCACATTTCTGGATTGAGGTAAATATTAGGGAGGGCTGAGGGAGGGAGCTGCACAAAGAAGGTTGTGTACCTCCATGCATAGAATGCATGAAGGTAAAAATCCTTCAGCCATTACAACCACTTTAAGCCTCATATACACTACGGGCTAGTTTACACTTTATTCAAAACAAGGCTTTGGACACGCTTTGTTAAAGGTCTCTAAACGCCAGTCAGTGGTTAGCTTACAGTCCTGTTTACACCTTGCTTTTGCTTGGTGCTTCGATGAGGCTTCGATGAGGCTTCGGTGGGGCTGCAATGAGGCTTCGGTAGGGCTTCGGTGGGGCTTTGATGTGGCTTCAGTGGGGTTTTAAGTTTGCTTTGCCATAGACTTCTATGGAGGCTTTGAAGACGCTTTGAAGCACCACTAAAGATACATGGGGTATAATTTTTAAAGCGTAGCCGAAGCAAAGCAAAGCAGAAGCAAGGTGTAAACGGGACTGTAAGCTAACCATTTTATTTAGTGACAGGGGCTTTTACTAGCGTTCAGAGAGCTTTAACAAAGGCTGTCCGAAGCCATGTTTTGAAGCAAGTGGCCGTTAATGTGTGCTGAAGCTGAAGCAAGTGTAGATGAGCCCTACTAGTTTTTTTTTCATTCAACCCAGCGTGTTGAACAAAAATAAAAACTGACAGCTCAGGTCAGAGCCGCTGTACTAACAATCTCCTGTGCTATCCATTGTGTTCTGACACTCAGCGCTCTCAGAGTGCTGATCAGGAGCCGATCAGGAACCAATCAGCAGACCTTTTTTGATCATGCCCCTTCAATAGAAGCTGGGCTAACAAAAATGATTGCAGAGCAATTGGTTACCAGTTAAATCAATTGATCCCCCATCCATGCAAAACAGCGTGGGATGGACGAATTTCCCACTGATGGCTATTGTATTCTGACAGCCAGTACTCGTGGCTGTTTGAATACAAACAGTGGCTGCGGATTCTTACATTTTTAGATTTAGTGATGTTGGGTGGAGTGGTGCTGACATCCATGGCTTAACTTTCAATGGGTACATTAGGAACTGGATGAAATTTGCCCAGTGTGTGGCCAGATTTAGTGTCAGCCTCTTGTATTCCCCTGTATACAAGTACTCCTGGGGGTGGTAGGGAAAACACAAGTGCCAATTGGGCTTACTAAATGCACATGTGTTTAAAAGAAACATGCTGACAAGAGGAGAGAGTAGAACTACTGCTATCCCTTCACTGTGACTGTGGGCATGACAGTGGCCTAGCTTTATTCTTTAGCTGCAGCAGAGGAAAGTCAGGTCACCAGCCAGGCTCTTTTGCAGTGGTGTTCCGTAATGCAGGGTGCATGGGCGCCGACCCCCCTATCCATGCGTCCGGCCCCCTAATCTACATGCAGGGCACCGGAAGCATGGATTCCAATGTGTTTTTTTTTTAAGCTTGTGATTAGAGCCAGAAGCTGTAATAGGCTTCAAAAAAGGGTGGGCTTGGGGCGCAGCGCACTGCTCTCTGGGCCTACCCAGTTGTGTGACAATAGCGAATGAATATTCGCTATTGTCCCACTGATTCTCCTCCCGGTCAATCAGAAAGCGGGTCCTGAGACACCTTTTTCCGATTGGCCGAAAGAAGAAGCAAGCCAATTGGTCTAGGAAGAGGAGGGAGGAGGAGGTTGGAGACAGTATGGTGGCAGGCTCCTCCTGCTCTGTCCTTGGAGGATGTGTACATCATGGCCAAGAGACAGAGCTCTGAGCTGCAGAGCCTCACCAAGCAGTACAGAGTTTGTGTCAGGGGTGGTCCCACAAGTGGTTCGGGTGCTGGACCTGCTGGAGAGTTTTGCGGCCACCGGGAGAGAGTGGAGCTGTACGGAGAAGGAGCTGCTGATCAGAGCCATGCAGAGTTTGGGCAGAGAGGAGCAACAGTCCCCGGTGTGTATACTGAGCCTGACCTATAGGATCCCAGGGGGACTACAAGTACCAGAGACTGGATCGTGCATCTTCAGGCACTGCATGACCTCTCTAGATATGGCACTACAGTAGGCAGGCATGCAGTACAGTACAATGTGCAGTTTTGACAGCTGTGTAATGGACCGACCCACAGGGGGATGCAGGTGACCTGACTGACCGGGGGGGTGGCTGTGGGTGCATTGTTTGCCACCCCCCATAAAATATACCACCAGCCGCACTGCTCTATTGTCTGGCAAGGCCTAAATCACAAGACTGGATGGACAAAAATACAAATCCTTTGCAAGGCATACTGGCTCCTGTATTTGTATTTAAATTGTGTATTTAGTTGTTTTATTGGACTTCATCTTTAACAGTTATGTTAAAGATTGACATAACTCTTACTATTGATAGTGGGAGTTTTTTTATTAAGTGACGAATTCTTGGTGCTACCATCCCATAAACACTCAATACTTGCTATATTTTCTATAGGAAAGAGACTTGTAAAGACAGCCTCCAAGATACAGTACATAACAACCACATGTATAAAGTATTCTATTATATTGACCACAACCCATATACAGTATAAGTAGAAACTTACATTGTAAACAAAAAAAAACTCCATTGTATACCTGTTGGTATACACATATTATAAGTGACTACTCATATGATTTAAACATCGTAGATCTTATTTTACCAGCAGCAAATTGTGATCAATGCGTTTCGTACATAGATCCACTTTGTCCGAACCAATGGTGAAAAAGGTTATACAGCATCCATATATTTACATTGTGATTATAATAGTGCTTTCCTGTAATAAAATGCATTAAATGATAACATTTCATCATAAATGAAATAGTACCCCAAAGGGGATAGCTGGAGATTATGGAGCTAAAAGTGTGGAGAAATCCTGGACCCATGGTAGTCCTGTCACAATATGGTACATATGGGAGAAGCAATCTCCCCTTCCTCCCCAGGCAAAAAGAAGTGGGCCTGTTTAATAGGAGATCTTAGCATTTAATGCCCTATATTAAAGAATACGTTCACCTTTGTAAAAAAAAAAAAAAATAATAATAAATGCACATCTTTTTACAGGTAAAAAATGTGCCTTTTAATATTTTTTTTTTAATATATTTGAGTCTGCAAAGCACTGCACCTGCCATCAGCAGATTGTGGGTGCAATGCAGGGCTCTTGCAGACTATCAGTGTAAGCTGTCTGCAGTTACACACTGATAGGAAGTATCAATGAACTACCTAGAGCTCTCAACAGCACCCTGGTAGTTCATTGAGAAATACAAGCCACCTGTCGGTACTTGTGGTTCTCACATTCACAGGGATCTGTGAATAAATGATGCAGCCAGGTAAACAGAGCCCTACACAGCCGATTAAAAAAAAAAATTATTAATTGTGATAGTGAGTTCACGGAGAGGATCCCCTGTTCGCTGTCACAACGGGGGATTGGGGGTGTAGGGGCTGCTGCAACAGTAATATGTAGCATGTTACACCCTGAATGTGGGTGTAACATGTATTGTATTATGAAAGGTAAATGTATTCTTTAAGTGTGTAACAACAAGTATATGCTATGTAACATTGCTGCTGCTGTTGTAGTTGTTGTTACTATTATGTCTATTTCTATTTATATATGAATTGTCATCAATAAAATTGAATATGTTGTGATATACTGTAGCTTGGAGTCTACCTTTAAAAGTCACTTTACTATAAAAAATATAACGAGTATTAATTAATATAGCTGTTATTTTTTTTTTTCCATTTAACACAAATTATTATATTAAGGTGCTGTCACACAAGCCTGTTGGAGTATCACATGCTAAAAAGCCTTAACATAGTATTCCTCACATTAGGGATAAATGTTTTGTTAAACAAGTCAGCGGTAAGCTATCCTGCCACATTAATTACGATCAGCAGTAGTGTATTTTGGTTTTATGCTGCCCTAGGCAAGACTAAAATGGGGCCCCCAATCTAAATTTGTCCTATCCCAGCCGCTTTAAAATTGTGTATGCCTGTGCAAACGGTGTACATTTTACTATCTATAGGCAACACTTTAAAAGCCTTTACAGGTTACCACTTTAGATATACAGAGGATGTCTGGTACTAGAATTACTGCTCATGATCTGACGTTCACGGTGATACCTCACATGTGTGGGAAAAGTGCACACTTTCGCCTTTGCATGCAAGGATGGGGGCACTTAAATTTTTTTAATTTTATCTTTTTTACACTGTTGCTTTAGTCTTTTTTTGCTACTTTGTAAACATCCTTGTGACAGCAATAGGCATGTGACAGGTATACTTTATGGAGAGATCTAGGCTCTAAAAGATCACAAACCCCTCTGCACTTAAAAGCATTCAAAACACCAAGATCTGTGTTTTTTAAACACATTCAAAAACTGGTGCTAATGGTTTCCGAGTAAACCAAAAGTGATGTCATGAGATCGCTTCCGGTTTACTGTTACGAAAGGCTGATCAAAGCCGATCCCAGCTTTGCTTGGCTGCCCGGCCAGGTGGTCACTCGTGCTCTCCTGTCCCACCAGGAGACATGATAGGGCTGCAAAAGGGGGAGGGAGGAAGGGGGACATCCCCTCCCACTGCTTGTAATAGCAATCGATTGGCTATGAAGACACTCCGATTGCTATTACAAGAGAACCAACCGCTGACAACAATACTGGGGTGATACCTGCAGCTGTATAATCCCGATACAGACGCCGCCCCCCCCCCTGAAAAATGCCGCCCAAGGCAATAGCCTTGTGGTAGATACACCCCTGATGATCAGCACCAACATTTTAATATTACAGGATCATGATGCACCTGCTAAAAGCTGTCAACAACTTTCAATAGCACTGTCTGATGTCACACAAACAATTTATCTGGAATCACCATTATACAGGATATGATTATTATTGTGGCAACATTGTATTTTGTGACAAATGTGTTAGTGTCTTCTGAATATGGCACTATGACTTTGGTAGATTGCTTTCATAATTTTATGTAATACTAAGGGTCCTTCATTCCAAAAATGATATTACATGGTACAAATTTAAATGTATTATTTACTCTGCGTGCAGAATACTGCCAGCTCCAGTGATTTGTAAATATATATTTCCATTTCTTTCCTCCACTTGATACTCTAGCCTTGTCTGAGTCCATCTGTTATGGCTTGGATACCTTGTTTTTACCATACATATGTCAAAGTGTGTTTGTTTGCCGTGTGACTGATACTTTGAATAGCCTGTTTAAAAAACTAAAGAGAAGCATTGATGCCAATTTGCCACTAATCTTAACTTAGCAAAACAAATTTTTATTTGTTGACCCTAAAGCTAGCCATACAGGCATAGATTTCTAATATAATAGATTTTAGCATAAATGGTGGAATTTTTCCTTGCTGGCTGTTGTTTTTAGACAGCTACAGTACCCATTGTTCGGCCAACAATTTTCAAGTGCTGACTGGGCCATCCACGGCTTGAACTTCTTGCTAAATTGGCCATAATTCAAGGCATGTGTGGCCAGCTTAAGTCTGGCCATAGACATGTGGCTAGCACTTAGAAACCAATGCCTGGTACACATGATGAAATAATCGGATGAATAATCGTCTGTTTGTTTTGGGCATGTTAATCTCCTATCAAAAATAAAGAGGTTACTAAAGTTATGAAAATTCACGTAATTCTCGAAAATTTGGAAGTGATGTCATGTATTGTATTTGTATTGTATTGTATTTTCGGACAACTGTACTGATTAAACGAAAATCATACGATCTGGTATCCTACGAGAAAGATGTTCGTGCTTGTTCCATCAAATAATTTAGCATGAATTGTCATGATTGGCTCTCGAAAGCTGTGTACTAGCGATCAGATTATCGTAAGATCGCTTCAGAAGCGGTATTTTTCTGATCATTTTCTGATCGTGTGTATGGCCCATAACAGGTAAGGAGACATTTCCCTGTCCTCACACACTCTCACAATATTAAGGACATTGAGACAGTGATACTCATTAAGAGGTAAGAGTGGTGCTCATATAGCACTTTGATACATTCCTTTCACCATAGCATAAAAAAAGATGGGGCACACTTGTAGGGACTTTTACCAAAAAATAAGACAATATTGCCATGTCAGAGACCATGGACTCTTCTGTCAGAACCTAACAACCTATTTGTCAGATACCTAACAGTGTACACTAGATCTTGTAACAGTCACACAACCCCAGGTCCGATTTTTAAATAAGGTGTTCAGAACATACTCACCATTCTGATGGAGATTTACTAATACTGGAGTTTGCAAAATCGAATGCATATCTGATGCGGTTTTATTGTCAAAGCCCAAAGCCATGCTGAAGTTAGAAGCTGATTGGCTACCAAGCACAGCTGCACCAGATTCTGAGTACATTTGTTTCAGTAAATCTCCTCCTCTGTGTTCTGTACATACGGATATTAGAAACCAAAACATATTTGTGTTTCACAGTGAAATCAACCTACTTATTTAATTCTGGTGATTGGCAGTAATAATACGATTTTTTTTTCAAACAAAGGGCATGGGAAGCTGGGCACCACCATGTGGGACAATACCAATGACAAAAAAAAAGTACAATTTAAAAAATAATAATACAAAATTAAAATTAAAATAAAAAATAACTTTTTGTCCATTCTTCTTAAAAGCTCCAACACAAACTGACAATATGACTTCTGTAAAGCCACCCTTTTATAAAAAGAGGCTTTGCACTACATTGCACTGTAGGTTGTTTATTGTTCCTAGTGACAAACCTACAAGGTTTTCTGCCAAAAGTCCTGTGAGTTTGCCCCGGAGGTAGGTTGTCCTAAGAATATATTAGTATTTCTGTTGGTGATCACCATGTGTATAAAATATATTGAATACAAAGTGTTGCTTTAAGAGTAAGCCAGTTGTCCAAATAGTTGGACATTCCTGTAAGACAAATAAGCTCCTCCACCTATCTGAGGAGCTGGTAACCTAGGTGGTCATAAACAGGCCCATAATTGCAAACAATGGTTGCCACTAATTCACAATTACAGTCCCCCATCCAGGTGTGATGCTGCGCTCATATATACTGTACATATGCCTGATAGATAAATCAGTCATACTAACAATAGAATGTATGTTATCTCTAGAAAACTATTTTCTGTACAGTGACGTTAGAAACTACTATATTTCTGTCTTGGCGGTACAGAAACACATTGATTAAATTAAATATGATATTGGATTTGTTTGTATCTATCAATGTTCTTCTGATTTTTTTAATGTATTATCTAGGTCTTTATAAATAAAGTATGATTACCTTACCTGTTTGCCCAAGGGTGACCCTTATGCATAAATTAATAATGCTCATGTTAAAGGTCTCAGGGTTAAATCCCTGCCCATCCTCTGATACCTATATCGCTCCTTCTTTTTGTATAAAGCTAAGGTTAAAGAAGCCAAAACATTTTTTTTTCCAATGAGGTTTTTGTCCTCCAATATGTGGAAAAAATTCACTTGCAGACCGGTCAGGGGTAACCTTACCTTGCTAAACTGCTGTAGACTGAAGCTTGGGAACCACTAGTTTAAATAGTTGTTGGTAATACTTTAATACTCCAGTTAATTTAACAACCCAGAATGCAAGTATTGTTTTATGATGGCTACTAATATGACAAAACAGAAAGATAAGCAGAATGTGGACAGTCTCCTGCCTTCACCTGATATGATCTTGATCTAAATGTTGGTGATCATGATCTAAAGGTTTTGTCACACTTTTTTGTGAATTATTTCGTTTAGTTTTTTTTAGACATACAGATTTGAGATCTTATTTAATTTTTTGACTGTCAATAGGGTTGATATTTGGGTTTGGGTTAAATGAGGGTTGGACCGACACCTAGCCCATTCATGAACTGGCTAACTGTTCTGGCCATAAGTGGCCAGTTCGCCAACTTGGGTCCTCATTTTCTTTATGACGGGAGACGTCATTGACCTAATATGGCCATGACATACTATTCAAGTATGTGTAAACCCATTAATTGAAATATGCTTCATTTTATCGTAATGTAATGTAATTTTAAAAGTCGTGTTTATTTTTTTTTTACATCTGCAGTTTTTATAAAATAATACCTGGTGGTCCCACCAGGAAGTGTTTTATTCAGGCACTTTCTTTTATAGGGTGACAGCACTCTTATCACCGTCTCTCAATTACACTCCTGCATTGTCTCCCTGTCATACGGGCTTCCAATGGAGGCTTCAAATTTGCATTTCAACACAGAATATACAGGCCTAGTGCACTGTTGCCACCTGGGAATCCACCTTGAGAAATGCCTTGCAGCAATCAGTAGAGTGCTAACTATTGGCATGGCAACACTATAATCTAACACAGGATAGAAAAAAAACAAGGGTGAAAGCAAGTATTTTATTTTTTTAAATGGCTATTGCTAATGATGCATATTGATTTAGCAAACGAAATGTAATTTTGTTACATTTTGTATGTACTTTAATCAAAAACTTGTCCTCTGTATGGTAAACAATGGGCCAGAACTCTGCATGGCCAATATAGGTCATGGCCTAGTGTGGTAGACCTATCAAATAGCTTCCCAAACTTCATGCAGCTAACTGCCAGTAACACATTCCTGTGTATAATACATTGTTCCAAACTGCTTTCCTGCCTTCCATTTCACTCCAGCTGGGTTCTCATTTTTGCTATCCCTGCAGAGTGTGTACCTCAGTGTACCCATGATACCTGACCTGGAACAGAGCAGAAGACAGAAGGTGTAGAGGCAGGAAAAATAATCTGTCCAGAGGTGCCCATAAAATATAATCTAAAGCACACGTATTGAGCCAAACCAGCTAATATAAAATAAAGGATTTTCCCTAGTTGAGGTACTGGGATCAATTACTTATAGACATGAGGCTTGCCACAAAATAAATGTCTCGAATACAGGATGCAAAATCCACAAAATTACTGTTATTTGTTTTGTGTATATATTGTGAGGCACTGAATGGTCATACAGTATTATGAGCAGTTTGTGTATGTCACCTGAGTTTTTCACCTATACATGGTGAAGGGCTCCAGGGTTTTTGACTTATGTGAGCAAAACAAACTTTTTGTTTTCTGAGATCTTAACCTCCTTGGCGGTAATCCCGAGTCTGGCTCGGGTTCAGTTTTTTCTGCCAGGAGCGGTAACCCCGAGCCAGACTCGGGCTTGCGTTGCAGGATACAGGGGGGAAGTTACTTACCTTTTCCCCTGGATCCTGCGATGTCTCCCCGCTGTCTGTGCGAGCCGTCCGCTCGCTCGATTCACACAGTGCCGAGTGCCGCTGATCTCCGTTCCCTGCGACATTACGACGCACGGGAGCGGAGATCGGCGCCAAATTCAAAAAAGTTTAAAAACACAACACACATACAGTACTGTAATCTTACAGATTACAGTACTGTATACAAAAAATACACATCCCCTTTGCCCCTAGTGGTCTGCCCAGTGCCCTGCATGTCATTTTATATAATAAATAGATTTTTTTCTGCCTGGAAACTGGAGATTGTCCATAGCAACCAAAAAGTGTCCCTTTATGTCAAAAGTGGTTTTAGACCAGCTAGAAAACACAGATTAAAAAATAGAATCACAATTTATCATCAAACAATAAATTTAATGACAGCGACTATTCTGCAACTGAGCAAATTTCAGTGTTTTTGATTTGATTACATTATTGAATCATTTTTATATATATTTTTATTATTTTATAATTTATGATTTTGTGTTTCAAACTTTATCATACCCTTTATCATACTACTAGACTCTGTTTCGGACAGATTTAAGTGAGTTATTCATAAGAATTGCAGGCCTACAATATAAAAACGCCAAATTTCCATGCAAAATAATTGTACCGCTTTCAGCACTAAATTCCGGACAGAATCATACCGCCAGGGAGGTTAATCGGATTCTGATCTGGGTTCTGGAACCCAGGGACTTTGTAGAGCTTTGGGTGGGAATAGCCTCAATTCCTGGATCCACATCTCACCTGGTAGCCAGACTCTCTTTATTAACCTCATTATATACAGTATGTGAGCTAACTAATGATCTCCCAGCTTCTTTGCTGTGTATGCCTAGTGGATGAAAAGGCTCAGTGCTGACAGAGCACTCACTAAAAGATACAATAGCTGCCTATTTGTTTTATGGAATCTATTAGGGCAAGGGTAGTGAATTAAAATTTAAGGAGGTCCGGTAACTAAAAAACATTTTCAGCCGAGATCCAAATTACAAGTATGTGCCATGAAAGATTGTACGTGTCTCCTCTCCTTTTTTGGCGCAAGCTGTGCTCTCTGGTGCTTTTCTTACTGTTTGCTCCACACACTCTGCTAATACTCTGTAAATGTAAATGCCCCCATTACTGTTCCCCCTTACATAAGGCGTCCCTACCACAGTAATTCATTACATTGGGTGCCCCCATCAGATTACCCCCATAAATCAGTTGCCACCATTAGAGTACCCTCTTATATCAGGTGCCCCCATCAGAGTGCCCCTTTACATCAGGTGTCCCCATCAGAGTGCCCCTTAACATCAGGTGTCCCCATCAGAGTGCCCCTTTACATCAGGTGTCCCGATCAAAGCTCCCCTTTACATCAGATGTCCCCATCACAGTGCCACCTTATATCAGGTGTCCCCATCAGCGTGCCCCCTTAACATAATATGTGCCTATCATCATGACCGTTTAACATAATATGTGCCCATCACTGTGCCCCCACTAACCTATGTGCCCATCACTGATCCCCTTAACATAAAATGTACTCATCTGCATGTCCCTTTAACATAAAATGTGCCAATCAGCATGCCCCCTATTTTATGGTAAGGGGCACTCTGATGGGTGCATTTACATTAAGGGGCATGCTAATGGGCACATTTTGTTGTGTCCATCAACGTGCCCCTTAACATTAAGTATGCCCATCAGAGTGCCCCTTTAACATAAAATGTGCCCATCAGTATGTCCCTTAACATAAAATAAGGGGTGCATGCTGATGGGCACATTTTATGTTAAGGGGCACAGTGATGGGCCCATTTTATGTTAAGGGGAACTCTGGTGGGTATATTTAATGTTAAGGGGTACTCTGATGGGCATATTTAATGTTAAGGGGCACTCTAAAGGGCACATTTTGTTGTGCCATCAGAGTGAACCTTACATTAAATGTGTCCATCAGTGTGCCCCTTATAAGAAAATGTGCCAATCAGAGTGCCCCTTAACATTAAATATGCCTATCAGAGTACCCCTTAACAATAAACAGCCCACATACCTCGTGGCAGGCAGGGATCAGGAGGTAACAAGCTGCAGGGGATGAGAGCTGGGCCGGGAGTCTTGCTGAAGGGGTGTGAATAGTACATCATACCACGCAGCTCCCGCTCTCACTCAGCGATCACTACTGCAATAACAAACAGCAGGGGGTGGGGGTGGGCACATGATGTCATGGCTTACCTCGTGGCTCCGGACCGGGAGCCACGAGGTGAGCCATGACATCATGATAGTAAGCAACGGGGGCGGGTGCACACGCAATGTCATTGGTTGCAGGGCTCCCGCAGTCCCAGCAACCAATGACTGCTGAGCGTAGTAGTGGGGATATGGCAATGTACACTGGCGGCCTGATGGCCCAGACAGGAGTGTCGCTCGGTTCGTGCTCAGACCGTGGGCTGCCATTTAGTGACGGCTGTATTAGGGGTATCCTATTAGTCAGGGACTGGCCCAAGTTTAGCTAAAGGCTTGGATGTTGTTTGTTATCTTTATGCTATACAAAGCCCTCCTGCATTAAAACAATGTTTATTTGCTGGCTTGCTGAATAAAGGTGCAGGAGACATACCTGCTTGGGCAGTTACTAGGTGTCTCTGTCACTTGCATAGTTTTCCACTACTGATACCAGTTGAGCCTGTTTCACTTACAATATACTGTATAACTTCAAACACAGTGGGATTTTCCACCATTGCTAACAAACCACCTTATTTAAATGGCATTCGTGACAATGGATTCATAATGGCTTTACAGAGCAAGAATGATGCTACATTTTAAATGCCAGGATGGGTTCCTTGTCAGTGGTTACTGCTTGTTTTCAATAAACATTGTTATATCTCCACCCACTGCTGTCATAATGTGCATATTGTTTTCTTCTGTGCTCCTGGGTGATTGAATTTTCAGCTAAGGACGCTTGCAAACAAAGACAACACTGATGTAAAAAAATGTCAACGAACATAAAAATAAAAACGTTCTTATTAATGTACATCAGATATTTTTTTTATACAAACAGGCAAATGTGTGCCTGTCCATTGGGTGGAATTTAGAAGTCTCAGGGTACCAATAACTTCTGTCTAGCAATATGACAAAACTGTGATTATTAACCATATGGAGTATATAACACAGAGCACAGCATTTAAAGAGGAATGGTGAGGAAAATGTAATTTATTACACATCATACAGAATAGGGAAGACTGGAATATGTCTCATGCAATGCAGTATTCAAAGAGGATGTGTTCTATATAGCAAAGTGCATGAAATGGAGCAGTCCAGAGTATGTCATAAACAGCATAATGTGACTGGGGTAACCTGGAGTATGTCATACATAGTGCAAGGGTGGCTTATTCCAAAGTATGTAACATACAGCATTCAAGTGAGGCAGTTCAGCTCATGTAATATACAATACAGGGCAGGTTCTGTCCTTTACAGAACAGAGAACAAAGTTGAGCATTCTGGAACATGCAATGTACAGCACAGTGTATAGAGTGGGAAAGTCTGGGGTATTTAATGTACTACAAAACATACAAAGATTGGCCACCTGGAGTATGCCATTGTATGTAACATACACGTAAAAAACCTTTGTAATGTAAGTGTGACTGCCATGTTTATTTATTTATTTGTTTTTAATTTTATTATTGGTATTTCTTTAGTGCTGGCAATTAATGAAGTGCTTTACATATACAGTATAATAAAGATTCACATTAGTCTCTGACCTCATGAAACAGGTCCCTAACTTACATTTATACATACACATACTAAGCCAATTTAGACAGTATACAATTACCTACCAGCATTTCTTTTGAGTGTAGGAGGAAACCCACTGGAGCACAGGAGAGCATGCAAACCTCCGGCTGGTAATGTCATGGTTGGTATGTTTGGGTAGCGTAATGGAATCAGCAGCCGCTATTAGAGATTGCTATATTGTGCAGGTATGTGCATAGTAGCAATGGACAATGGCCATGCATACTTAACATTTCCCCTAGCACTCCACATTATTCACTTTAATTTACACAACACACTGCACCCCAGATATATTCAGCACTCCCCACTATGTAACCAAAATGTCAGCACTTACACTCCTCATATCTCATTCTCCTGTCAGAGCTTCCATCGGTTGATCAGCATGCTACCTCTTGGCTGACCAAAGGCAAACCTGTACTTTCTGGCCATAAACCTTTATTTTCCTTGGCCTTATGTTTAACAAAACGCTCCAATAACTTCTTGAACATCCTTTCCTTGCTCTCCTAATGCTGGTCTTGATCACGCTCTATTCTGTTATGTGAGAGAGAGAAGGTTTGTCTCTCTTTAAATATCACTTCCTGTTTTTTCTTAATATTAGTAGGGAATGGAATAAAAAAAGTCACAGCACATTAAGGAGTAACTGTATATAAACCATTCTGTCAACCAAGGAGCTTAGTATATAACATTCATGTCCCATTCATACAATCACTTTCCAGGGTCAGTTCTGGAGGAATTTATCCTATCGATACTTATTTAGACAATGGGAAAAAGGATGATCCACAGGGAAATGTTATTCAAACTCCATGCCAAAATCCTGGGTGGGAATCAAATCCAACACAACAACACTGTGAGATGGGCTAACCACAAATGTTCTTTCTACTTTTCTACCTGTGTAAATGTATACGGTACGTGAGTTTAGAGAGTCTTCTCTGATGTGCATACTAACCCCACAAAAAATTCTTAACTGTGGGCTCAATAATAACCCTTTCACGGCCATGACATAGTATCTACGCCCCTTGCTGCAGAGGAGATTGTCAACTGTCCTTAGTATAATCTACATAGCATTGAAAGGTATGTCATTTCAAGAGTCATATAAGGGGGAACAACTAGGATTAGTGTTCCTTTAAATAATTAAAAATGTTGGCAACCTTGATATATGCACATGTGTACATGTTTACTTTTCTTGAACTGCATAGTAGGATATCAGCTACCTCTATAAAATGTAGATTGTTTATTTAGTGGGCAGCTTGCCTAATTTTGCTTCAATGAGTCTGAATGAGCTGATGATGATAATATTGCATACTATAATTAAAATTACAATGTTTAATTTAAAACTATACAACGGGAAAATGATCACTGTCATTACTTTCAGGAATTTCTTGAAAAAAAGGGCTTATATGTTGAGATGAGTTTAACTGTAGCTGTGGTATGTGGTGAACTCCATTATGCTTCAAGACCCAAAATATTTGATGTGTGTTTAAAAGAGTTTGGTCGAACATTCCCTGGTTCGGTTCGCACCAGAACTCCTGAACATTTAAAAAATTCGGACCCGAACCGCAAACCCTATTAAAGTCTATGGGACCCAAACTTGAAAAATCAAAAGTCCCCCTTTTGAAGGCTTATATGTAAGGCATTGGTCATAAAAGGGGTATGGGGGCTTGGGTACTGCCCTGGGGGACAATTTTCAATGCAAAAAATGAAAAATTATTTTAAATATAGTGTCTGGGGGGTTCCCGTTAGTCTGCCTGTACAGTGTATACAACTTGCTGTAGCAAAACTGACGTTTATAAAGAAAATAAACTGACATTTAAATTGCCAGCAATACAAAACTATTGCTGGAAATAGAAAAAATATTTAAAAAAACGGAGTGGGTTTCCCCTCAACCCATACCAGACCCTTTTGGATTTAAAAGGAAACCCCATGCCAAATTAAAAAAAAAAAAAAAAAAATCTGTGGGATCCCCCCCAAAATTCATACCAGACCCTTATCCGAGCATACAGCCTGGCAGGATCTGGGGGCTTCCAGATTCCGATAAGCACCCTGCCTGCAAACCCCCACTTCCACATCCCAGGGTTGTGGAGAAGAGGCCCTTGTCCCCATTATCATGGGGACAAGGTGCTTTGGGGTGGGGGGTGGGGGGCAGAGACTCCCTGCCCTGAAGCACCACCCCATGTTTAGGGTATGTGGCCTGGTATGGTTCCTGCATGCTCGGATAAGGGTCTGGTATGGATTTTTTTTTTAAATGTTGGTGTGGAGGTTCCTCTCAAAATCTATCCCAGACCTAAGGGTCTTGATTGGGGGGACCCCCACACCTTTTTTTTTTACTTTTTTTTATTTCCGGCAATAATTTTTTTTTTCCATTCTGTTGTCAGTGGGAAAGCCCTCTGTTGTTAAGGACACTGTGGTCGGCTTCCCGGCCCGCTCCATAACAACCAATGAATACCTGTGCCTTGATTTGGCAAAGCTTCGGAGAGTGCAAAATCTGGTGCAGCTCTGCGTAGAAACCAATCAGGGTTTTGGTTTATTGTCAAAGCTTAACTGAACAAGCTGAAGTTAGAAGCTGCACCAGATTTTGCCCTCCGGTTTTAGTAAATCAACCCAATTGGACATTTTTTTTCAGGCTTATTTCCTTTATTTTCACCTGGTAATCCTACAAGAAACACACTGTTGTTGGGTCATTACTCACTCTACTCTATCTATGTGGAGCAACATTGTCAGCAACTCCCCCTTCTTCATAGAATAATGTGGAGTGCTCTGTAGTTAAGAGCAAAAGCTGGGAACAATGCTAATTTAGAACAGTGCAACAAAGGCAGAGCGCATCGAAAGTTATTTGCACAAAAGGTTTCTGACAGGATCGAATGGTAGTTTTATTATTTCCCTTGACAAACAAATATAATAAAACACTTTCAGTAGCATATGTAACAGACCAAAGCAGAAACAAATAAGAGGATTTCATAGTTACTGTTTACATACACTTTCCTTTACAGACAGTCCCCGAGTTACGAACAGGTTAGGGACTGCCTGTTTGTTCCTAAATCGGATTTGTTCGTAATTCGGACGCTCATGCACAGAATGGTGCTTTCCAATGTTTTCTGCTGTTTTCCAATGTCGTTTTCTGATGTTTTCCTAAGTCATTTTCCGATGTTTTCGGATGTGCCCAGCTGCGCCACCTGCCGTTCGTAAGTAGGAGTTGTTCGCAAGTCAGAGGTTCGTAACTCGGGGACTCCCTGTATAGTCCTGGCCATCCTCCCCCCTTCCCCAAAGCATTTTGGAATATTTCAATCCTCTCCCACTTTTTTATGAAGCACTCAAAGCTCAACTTTCTCTGTGCATCAAGAAGTTGAAGCCCTTACTGCAATGAGGGCAATGAAATGTAAAGCCAAAAAAGTGCTATAATTCTGTGTTAGACACTTAGATGCGGAGCAGCTATATGTTATTGTGCTGGACCAAAAAACACTCTTCTTACTCAGGCAATCCCTTTTTGGAGTACCGTGTTTAGTGAAAAGATAAAATTCATGTTACAATACTTGAATGTTGAAAAGCTGAACGATTACATAGTAAATGCTTTCTTTTATTTTCTATTAAAGTGGTTGTAAACCCTCACATATATCCAGTGATTTGACTGGCCTCAGATGATACACAGAGATGAAACAAATCATCCTACATAAATTCTACCTGTTTATCTGAAGTCTTCTCTTCTCTACATCCATTCAAAGTCCAGAGTTTATTTAGCTTGTCTGAGCCGTCAAAAAACAGGGGGCGGAGAGCTAATATCACACTCTACAGTTAGGAGAGCTATGAGAGCTGATTGGAGGGAAGGGACACACCCCCCTTCACACAGCACACAGGAACAGAGCTGAGGCTATCAATCTGCTGGAGGTCCCTCCCATTTTTATCTTCGTGTCAGGAAAACTTGTCAGAAGTAATTCATGCTGATATCAGAGTCACAAGGCAGCAGACAAAATGATAGGTGCTCGTGATCAAGTACACACTATAGCTGGATATGCTTTGTTCATATGTCTGAGGTTTAAGGGGCAACAGCTCCTTCCCTGTCAGAGAGACATACTTACGGGTATTTCTTTGGCTGTCAACAGTCCCCTAATGTGTTCTCCTTACAAAAGCAGGCTGATACACCCCTCCTCCTGCATTCCTACTGCATTGTGGAGTTCAGTCAGAGCTTGCTTTCAACCCCTCTGCTGTTACATGCCCCCTCGCCCTGTGCTGTGATGGCTCTGATCTGGGGCAAGTACCTGGTGCCAATCAGTGCTCTCATCAATTATTCATCTCCTTCAAAACACTGTCAGAGAGCGGTGGTGGTGATGGCAGGGCATACTGTCAACCTTGCCAGCACTGGATGTTCTGCACATATAAAGATGGGTGAAAGTGCAAAATGCACTTTGTCTAGTGTGGAACAGGATAAATAAAATATACATAGTTAGACTTCTTCTTAAAGCTAATATTTTTTTATTATGGTCTGTGTCTCCTCTGGGAAGATTGGCTCCTCTATTGATCCTAGGGACCATAGTCATTGAGACAGAAAATGTTAAAGTTGTTCTGAAAGTAAGAGTTTGGAGGAAATCTACCAATGGGGACAAATATTCTGCAGACAACTAAAATGTAAACTTGCCCCTGTTTGGGGAAATTTTCTTTCACTTCTTGTTGCTTCCCTAACTCCAGAAGTGAAGGGAAATGTCACCAGTAGGACGCAGAGATCCTAATATAACCTCAAAGAGGTCAAAGCCCTTCTATATGTTATAAAATAAATTTTTGGCTATACATAGAGCTTGTTATATCCATCAAAGGGTTTACAGTCTACATTTCTAATTACATCTGCAGTTATCTCATCATATCAAACCTGCATTAAAAATGTGAATGTGATTAAAGGCTGTCGAATAATAACTCCTGAACCAAAGCATTGGTTTAAGCAGCCATTCTCTTACTTGCATCATACGTCTAGGGCAGGGATCTTCAAACTACAGCCCTCCAGCTGTTGCAGAACTACACATCCCATGAGGCATTGTAAAACTCTGTCATTCACAGACATGGCTAGGCATGATGGGAATTGTAGTTCCTGAACAACTGGATGGCCATATTTTTAAGACCCCTGGTCTAGGACATTGACTAATAAATAGCTTTAGCTTCACTGCTTCAGAATTTGCAGTGGTACATGAGTCTGGGAATAGCTGCATCCATAAGTGCCTTCTCACATAGGTGTTTTGTTTCCCTTTAATTTGTTTTGTCCTTTATGATCCTTTATTTATATGTTAAAAATGTATGACAAGGTAATGTAGTTGGCTCCGGTTAGCGTAAAACTGTAAAAAAAAAAAAAAAAAGAAGCTAGATAATTAAACCTAGGTAGTTATATTACAAAATGAAAAACTAGGTCAAAGTTAATTGCCTTTGGTTATTACACAGTGTTTCCTGCTAGTATATCTTTTGATGTTCTATGATATTCATTACAGCCTCTGCACATCACATGCATATTATAAAGGAGCCAAGATGTTTGCTTGCAGTGTGCCAAACTCTTTTTTTTTTTTTTCCATTTATTTGAAAAAGAAATGTGCAAATTGCAGCAGCCAGTTAAAATTTGTATTTACGAATCTTACTTTAGTCAACAGAAATATGATGAGGCAGAATGGAATGCTCCTTGTTGCACATATAGTATAGCATGTCATGTATATTGCAAAAGATCAACATATAACATATTCCACAGACATCATAATTCTTGTTTTTACTTTTTTGAATTGAAAAAAAAATGTAGATGGTACACCTGTTGCATTTATAGAGCAAAGAATAGAATGAAAGTATCTATTTTTAATTAAATAACTGTATTTTTAATAGACTTAGTATTTCTAACTAGACGTATTTGCCATATCATTTCTACAGTTTTCTAGATATAAATGCAATCCTTTTTTTTAGAAGATGTTAGTTTAAAACTGGCCAGCCTATAGTAGTTCCATCTCCTCTCTTCGACTGCCCTTTGGTTATAAGCTGAAATTTGTCAATGGGTATCTACTGTATGTTAAGCCTGGTACACACTAGCAGTTTTTTTTTCGTTCAACCCAGCAGGGCTGAAGAAAAAAAACTGAGAGGTGATCTTCCCTGCTGTGCTATTGTGTTCTGACAGGGGGACAGCCCCCGTCTGAAAACTCCAGTTAGCGCTCTCAGCCATTAGCTGAGAGTGCTGATTGGGAGCCGATCAGCAGACTTTTTCCGGTCATGCCTCTTTGAAAGAAGCCAGGAGAACGACCGGAGAACGGATCTAGCTGCAGTACACATAGGCTGAATGTCGGCCGGTTTTAATTGAACTGGCCAATGCCACCCGACATTCGGCATGTGTGTACTGGGCTTTAAATTATCCATGGACTATTCTGCCAACACTGGCTGATACAATGGTTGCTGCTACATTGATTCCTGTCCATGATACTAGCTGTCTTCTACTTCCAGATGGACCTACATGATATAGTGATGATAGCAATAATATAGTGTATTCCATTGGTTTGTGATTACCCTTTCTGGTCTGTATTAAAGGACAACTTGTTGAGATAAGTTCCCATTGATAGTTAGAATGACTGAAGTACACATGGGCCGAATGTAGGCCGGTTTCTGTTAAATGCCGATGCCCCCTGACATTCAGCCCATTTTTACTAGGCTTTAGGGTAGCTTGAGAATAAAGTCCAGACTGATGAGGGCCCCACCTCCCTGTATTTAAAATGGAAACAGAGTAGACACAAATAAGGAGATGAGCATTCTTAGCATGTTACTTTGCAGTGGGACCCATACAGGCCAGCCAGATCTAAACCAGCATCTTCCAAAAATAGGTCTACTATTTAAATGGAAATGTTGTAAATAATGTAACGCTTTAAGACCCAATTGTATTAACCATATTATACATATCGAGGCAGTACCCCCCTCCTAGATGGCCAATGAGTTATTCATTTCTGATGAGTTGGGAGTTTTAAAATGTTTTTAATTCTAAATGTGTTTAGTATTGGCATGCTAAAGCACCTCAACAGTATAGGGCGGATAATTCAAACACTTTGTTGGTGGAAAAGTTATTTCACAAGCCTGCTACGCATTGTAAAACCTTTATCTATAATTCCTTTTTTGTTTCCAAAAAAGTGATTTGTGTATATTGCCCAGGTAGCATTCTCTAAAGAACCAGGGAAGTTGCTGCTATAGTGAGCTCCTGCAACCAGTGTTGCAAGTAGCATTTGTCATTTATGTTGTTTCGATTCTGGATATCTTAAATACTCTGTGCAACAACATCATACAGCAGTGAATGAAAGTTTATTTTCTCATTTCTCTAAAGTGAGCCTTGTGGCAAAACTTATTTTTAATTGTGCTCAGTGTTAAACATTTGCAATATCAGATTACTTATTGCTAGAACTGGAAAAGAGGAACTTTTTTTTTTTTTGACGTGTGGTTCTTGAGAAAATAAACCTTGAGAGGGGAATTCTAACATTTGTATAAACAGTGTGAACTTGAACTGAAATTTTATAAGAATTTATTTTTCATCTTATGCTATTTTTAATTCTGGATTTGAACACTTGTCCTGTAAATTCTGTGTAGAACATATTCATTTTTTTTATACTTACAATAGTTTTATTACCTCCCTATGTTTTAATTCAAAACCCCAGCCTGTGAACTTTCTGTATGTGCTCATTGCTGGAGTGTATACAGGAAACCACTTTAGCTCCAGGCCTATTCTGATACTTTTCATATATTTGTAAACATCGTTTTTCTTGCTAGAAAACTACTTAGAATCCCCAAACATTATATATTTTTAAGCAGAGGCACTAGAGAATAAAATGGTGGGTATTGCAATCTTTTTTATTGTGACTTTATTGCTATTACAAGGGATAAACAACATCCCTTGTGATAGCATGGGCATTGACAGGTACTATTTACTGAGAGGGTCTGCCCTTAAAAGCATCAGATCAAACCAAGATCAGATGCTTTCCAAAGCCAGAAATGGCTTGTTTACATCCTGGGTGAACCATAGGTGATGAAATACTTGTTGTTTCCAGTTTCTTAGACCATAGAGATGATCAGGGATGTTCCAGTCCTCAGTCATCTCTATGGTCAGCTGACAGAACTGCGGCGGGAGAGGGGACCCCCTTTTACCACCTATAGAAGCCATCCAGTGGCTATTTAGCTGCTAGATTCGCTTTTACAGCAAAGAGCAACAAACAGCAAAAAAAAACACATATCAGAATGATGCCTGTAGCTGCAGGCATCATTCCAGTATAACCACACATGCTCACCGCTATGCTAAAGCATTGGTGTGATGCTTCAGCTATCTCATGTCTTCTCCAAGCCAGAGAACTGTGCAATCACATGACCGGTGATCACTCAATCTGTCAGTCACCGCTCTCCACTTTGCTCCTCCAGCACTCACTGGAGCACCAGGCTGGGGAGGGGCACACACAGCTGGCTACAGCACTCAGCCATGTTCGCTGTCAGTAAGACAGGGCTGAGAAAAGTCTGTCATCTAATGGAATTGCATTACATGCTGCTTTTTGGATCACACACTGTGAGTGCATATTATCTTCTTTTTTATGAAAGCTAATAAACTACTTAGTTGGTGGCACTGTTTCTCTTTCCTTGTCTTTTACATGCATGTGAGTCTGCATGCTGGAGTCACCCCAATCCTGTCATCTGGAAAGAATCTGGGGTGTTCATCCTTTACATTCATGGAGAAATATGGACTTTTGGATTATGGACTTGTATAGGATTGTGTCACGCTTATAATTTCCCTTATCTCTGGCCTCATTTGTACACAATTTGGTTGAATTTTGAGCATTATGGTGTTTTGTTCATATTTGCCCTGGGGAGTTGTGCATTTGTATGTGTTTGCATGTACATACATTTTTTTTTACCCACAAAAAAATGTATGTCCAACAAATCTTTGACCATACTTCTCTTTTAAGGTAACATAAAGGTGAAGAAGGAGGTCCTTTGCTGCCTCCCTTACATGGCCCCTCCTATTTCTATGTAAGGCTAGCCAACCATAGAAAGCAATGCTCTTCATAGGTCGCTGATTTAGTTCTTTGCAAAGGCTAAGTATGGGAGCTAAGACTGCTTGGTTTTAAATAGTAGCAGCGAGGTATGTGCCTTATAGAGAATAAAATAAGTAACACTGGAATCTAGCTCTTTATGTTGACAGTTTGGTTCATTCATGGTTCATTCACACTTTGTTTGGAATATATATATACTCTTTTGTATGCTATAGACTGCTAAGACAGTCCATAAAGCAGAATATCAGACAGATAGCTAAATATATATATATATATATATATATATATATATATATATATATATATATATATATATATAAATGATGAAAAAGGAGCTATTTTACCTGTCAAACGATTGGCAGTCAGCTGACTGGACAGTGAAAGATAACTTGGACCTGAAAGAAAAGGGGTACACCCCAAAAGCTTGTCCTGAAAATGTGGATGTTAATGTGAAAAAAAAAGTATCATAGACATGGCTGTAAAACAACCAAGGGCCCCTTTGGGATACCAATTTTTAGCCCCCCCCCCCCCCTTTGGGACAAGTAAGCATATTCACTGTATACCAATTGACTGCTAAGTAGTAGTAAGCCATGTCCAGGTCTATGGGACTGTGGGAGGGGTAACATTAGCTATCTGATCAACATCTAGTAGAAATAGTCCCCTTGGTACCAAAGGACCCTTGTGCAGCTGTACAGTATGCACATATGGTATGCGTGTACTATGTTGTCCTACTATAGATTGACTTTTTTATCCAAATATATTCAAAATCGTTACTTATCTGTATCTGTATGTTACAATATCTGTAGTGACAGGACCCTGAACTAAATATAACAAATGTATTTCAGCCTATGTGCCTCTGCGAGCTATACTTGGATGGCCTTTGGCTTGTCTTAAGATTCCACAAGTCCTGGGAGGCCCCCAAAAGTATGTTCTGCAAGTACGTTTATCCATTGCTAGACAGAAATGTCAACATAAGCTTCATTCTAAAATAACTAACTATAGTCTACAGTGGTCATGACAAGTAACCCAGTTTATTTCTAGGATATCTATTTGCAGTTTGTTCAGAATTTGACAGCAGCATGGAGCATTAGTGATAAATGATATCCCCAGATCCCAGAACTCATGTAATTTAAATATATACTGCAGATATTATGAAACATTTTACTTAACATGCTATCCATTTTCCTCCTTATTTTTTGTGTGAAATACAAACTTATTTTAGCTATTACTTTTTTTTTTAATAATTTATGAAGGGCAATGTAATTGGGTCAGGGCTGTTCAAGTATTTGAGATTTATTGGATTCTGGTTTCTAAAAATGTGGAGATTATTATTCAGATATTCTATACATACAGATTCATCTCATGCAGTTAGTGGTCAGGTTGAAATCGATTAAAAGACCCTACCTGGGTAAAGTTGACCAAACCTGATACAATCATATTGCACAATCACCTGCATTTGAACATCTATGAAATACAAGGGCCTACCTAATTGTATACACATAAAATAGTTTAGGTAGAACTTCAGTTTCAATAAATTACAAAGAGATTATGCAAAAATTGTATAGTCCAGTAATGTGCATAGTGAGCCTAAGCACCATTCTCCCCTGAGCAATGTTTTGCTTGTTTCCCTATGACTGATCTTGCAGAATTTCATTTTTTTCAATTTTTCTAATTGTCCCTGGTACACGCAATTCGTTTTTTCTGTTCAACTTGAATAAAAAAAAATCTATCAGCTCTGGTCAGAGCCACTGTACTAATGATCTGAAATTAGTGTAGCGATCTCCCCCGCTGAGCTGTTGTGTTCTGAAAGGCGGCGGACCCTGCCAGAACACTCCAATCAGCGCGCTCTGCCATTGGCTGAGAGCGCTGATCGGAAGCCAGTTGCCTGCTGTTTTTTCAGCATGCTCATCTGACAGAAGCTGGCCAAATGTTCAGCTTCTGTCAGACCAGCTGGCATACACACAGGCACAATGTCGGCCCTTTTTTTTTTTAAATGGCCGATGTCACCCGGCATGTGTACGGGCCTTTAGGCTCAACACCCTACACTTGAAAAAGTACATGAGCATTTTTTCGAGCATAGTCTGACATTTTTGGCTCTATAAACTTCAATGGGAACACCTGTAAGTCTTTTTACACCTGATTAATTACTCTCCTCTTATAGAACAGTTATCCTACCCTTGCCCGGCCCAGGAAACAAATTCTTGAAGCTTTATACACATGCAAAAATCCCTGTAATATGCCTGAAAAATCTTTGTAAAATGCATGAAAATAGCTTAAAAATCACCAGGAATACAGGAGTTCATTCTGATCAGGTGTGAATGCAGGCTAAAGCGCAAGTAACCCCCAACAATTTACTTATCTAATTTGCCCCCTTTTCATCTGTTAAATGTACAATTAAAAGCAATTTTGTTACCTTTGTTAAATAGGTGTACAAAATTACCTGTTGATCATATTGGACATTCAGAACTGTGTCCTGTGTACATCTCTGTGTTATCGAAAGGAGTGTATTTAGCCCTACCAGTTCTTATCTTGACTATAGAACAATGTAGTGGCGATGATGAGAGGAGGACAGATTCAGTAGTTTAGCAAAAAACAACTGGGCAGGGCTGACACTATTCAGATTACAAAAATGATATGTGTTGTCATTCCACAATAGGGCAAATAGGAGTTGAGTTAATTTCTGGCAGATCAACAGGTATTTTTCATTAATCATCTAATAATCAGATAAGCATTGCCCTAATATAAAATAAATAATAAAAGTGCTGCTACTTAAAAATCTAATAATATGCAAATCAGGTGAAAACAAATGTAGTAACAATCTACACATTCACAGTAGCGCAATGAAATAATGTATATAGACATAAAAATAAGAGTATTTAAAAAATAGTGTCCATATTCCAAAAATGTCCATATCAAAAAACGTATAAATCAAAAGTCCATTGTGAAAAACTGGTGCAAATATCCATACTAAAACTTAAAATCATCATAAATCCTTCACCAGAGTGATCAAGTGCCAGTTCCACACCCTTATAGAATGAGGCTCACCAGATTGTATACAATTCAATCGCATGTCCTTATAGTGTTTTTTACACAGATTAGCCTACTAGCTGTTGCCTCTCACCTTCTGACTGTGTTATAATGTAATGTATGTGTGATCACTATCAGAGACTTTAAGTTGGCCATAGATGGATCTAAATTCAGCAGGTTCATCACGGACCAGCCAAATTTCGATCCATCTACTCGTTCCTGCTCAACAGAAGTTGACCTAACAATTGACTTCTGTTAAACAGGAATGTTGGAAAATTTTCATCCCATCAGTGGCTGCAGCCAATCAGCTGCAGTGTTGTTCAGTGTATTCTGACAGAGGAGGAGGACCTGCTTTAAGAATACAATAGCACATTGGGAAGGATTCCTCTATCCACCTTGTATGAATAGGGAAATCTGTTTGTTTTTCTTTGAGCCGCCTACTGGCTAATCGAAAAATACAATTACCTCTTTGTGGGAAGCCTTACAAAATGCTAATTGCTGCCATCAGCAGTATCAGACTGCTCTTCTTGGCCTAGAAACAGTTACTCTCCTTGGATACTCCCCTCGGATTGTGTTATGAAAGTGCAACTAAAGGCAAATCTTTTTTTGTAATTTTGGATGCAGCATAGGAAAGGTATATCCCTTCTCCGTTTTTTTTTTTTTTTTTTTTTTTTTTTCCATCTGTGTTCAATAGGGAATATTCTCCTTTACTTCCTGTTCTATAGCCAAAACAGGAAGTGAGAGGAAATACCAGGGTGTCACCAGGGTCTCCAGAACCAGTGTCTCCATTTCCCCTCTATTACTGTTCTCGTGTCAACCCAAAATTTGAGATATTGACTTACTTTCAATGATGATCATAATGGTGAACAGGACAAATAGAGAGGGTGAATCTCCCAAACGGAGGCACCGACAGCAATAAAAACTGTTCAATCCCCCTCCAAAACAAAAAAAGGTTTGCCTTTCGTTACACTGTAAGACCCCTTTCACATGGGGCGGATCTGCTGGATGAACTTTGCTAGCTCAGTGGGGGATCGCTCTGTTGATCCCCGCTGAGCAGGGGAATGACAGGTCCATCTCTGCTCATTGTGCAGGGAAGGACCTGTCAGAGCCCCGCTGTTCCCTATGGGGAGATCGGATGAAAACGGACAGCCTGTCCGTTTTCATCCCATCCCATCCGTCGGTTTTGAGCGGATCAGATGGCAGGTGGATGTCAGTAGACACATCTCCGCTGACATCTGCCTGCCCATAGAAGTCAATTGGTGGCCCACTCGGATCCGCCTGAAAAATGGATAGGCGGATCTGAGTAGGCCGATCATGTGAAAGGGGCCGTAAGATACATATTTTTTTTTAATAAATATACTGTATGTGTATTGTGAGATATCATGAATTTATCATCCAGACTATATCTATAACTAAAAGTTATTGATAGGTCAACTTTATGGTACTGTACATGGCATTCACATTTCACATATAAAGACCTTTCACATATAAAGGTCTTATATACATGAGCACCAAAGCAGAAATCCTGGTTTATGATCCTAATATACACCAAATGATTACAGTACAGACATGCACTCTGTGAATATTCTGTTCTCATTTAATAAGCCAAAAATGATTGTAGACTGCTGTAACTGTTCTGTGATTCTTCAGTCCTTATTCAATATCAGTTTCTCTCTGGAAAGCCTTTCTGTCCATCAAGAGAAGAAAGCATGAGGACAGACACACATATGTTCATTCCATAATTTGTGCCCTGTATGAGTATACCTTCAGTCAAACTGCAATTAAGTAAGGATTTTTTTATATAATTTTTCTATTTATAGTCCAGTTTGCAAAGGCAAAGCATAATGGGCTACTATGCATCGCATAGTAGCCCATTATGTGCCACTTACCTGACACAGGAGCCTGTGATGTCCCTGATTTCCTCACCGGCTGGAAGCGTCCATCTTCCTTCTAGGGTCACGGACTCTGGCTCTGTGACCGGCCAGAGTCGCGTGACGTCACTCCAGCGCGTGTGCGTGGGAGCCGCCAGTCACAGCATGTCCTTTAATGAAAACGGCATGCCGTGACCCTTCTAAAGTGCGTATGCGCCGAATACATCGGCGCATACACAGAAGGAATCCTCGTATGGGGAATTGTAAATATCTCCTAAACCATGTAGGTTTAGGAGATATTTACAGCACCTACAGGTAAGCCTTAATCTAGGCTTACCTGTAGGTGAAAGTGTGTTGTAAGGGTTAAAATTTTATGCAATGCCAAATTTAGCAAAGCAGGGAAATCTGTTATTGTCCAGTATGTTTCCGTCATTTTTGTTAATTCTGTACATTCCAGCACAGCCTTTTAACATATAAAACGGTAGTAGGTGACCACTGGTCTTCCATATGAGACCACTAAGATAGTCTATGATACACCAAATACAAAAAGTAAAAAGTGAAACTTTTTAGTGTCAGAGTGTTACAGGTATATGGTTTGATTTACTATGAGCAACTGGACTGTGCTCATTAGTACAGTTGCACTAATTTTGCCAAAAACTTGGAATGAACAAAAACTTGGAGTGAATGTGGAAAAATGCTGTTTTTTATTTTTATTTTCTTTGCACCTGATTGGGCATTTTTTACAAAGTGAAGCTTCACCACATTCCATAAGCTCTGGGGAAAATGAGCGCATCTGCACTTGTAAAGTTCACAGTCTATTCGCCTTAAGTAAATCTATCCAATGATGTTTCAAGGGCAACAAACAAACATAAATAAGATAATAACAAGAATGCAGAGATCTGTGCACCAGGGGAAAAAAAAAAAAAGAAGAAGCTTTATGGCTATTGGTTTTTAAGTTGCAATTGCCATATTTTTTAAAGCTGAATATATAAAACACCACTTATTGCAGTTATTTATGTGTTATAAAAAAAAAAAGAGCACATTATTTTTCATGCAGTCACCCCTCCAATGGATATGGTCCAAGTAATGTAGGCTTTGACTGTATTGTGCCTTGTTGTGCTGAAGACATGTATCACTGTATATCTTTGTTCAAGATCTGCAATCACTCTGTGCTGTCTGGCCTAATTGTGCTGCCTACTCCTGTGCATGTAAAGTGGCAAACATGCCATCTTCTGCAAGTGTTATTGAACCTGTTTGTGCAAGTGATACTGTGCATTTTACCACAAGTGTTCTCCAGTAATCACAGTAGTGCTGGTGATTGTTTCTGCAAAAATCTGTGCTGTCATTAACTTGCAGCCTTCCAAATACAACCACTGCTAAACATTATCTAGACTTCTTGTGTGCTGTTCCCCTAATTTGGCTACCATACTCCTGGCTCCACCCACATTAGTGTACCCCCGCCCTCCCAGAAATGTAATTTCCTGTTTGTGTGATTGGCTCACTGATTTTCCCAGAACTCTGCGCAAAGTTACAGTTCAAATTTTAGGCATCCCCTGTAATAAAAAAGTTCAGTGAGATCCCTCTTGATGAACGAGCAGAGCTTTGCTTCCTCATGCTAAAGCTGCCCCCCAGAGTTATGAGTCTCAAGGAATGAGAGCCTGTGCACTACTAATTTTCAGGAGGAATTCAAGACAAAACATAGATTTTTAGGGTACTGCTTAGTTGCAATGTATATTTCTATAATAGCCCCATCTACTTTCCGTCCCGCCACAGTACATATGCCTGTTTTGGGCACGCGCCCCCGCCGCCTACTCCCCTGTGATTTGACAAAGCAGGGGTTTGTCAGCAGATCACAGCCAATGGAGCATGGCTGGGACCTGCTGATCAGCTGTGTCGAATCACAGCCCAGAACCCTGTGTTGACAATCAACATATGGCTCTGTACAGAGGGAACAATCGCTTTGTTTCTTTTCCATGCAAAGCAGGAAAAATAAACAAATCAATTTGTAGTAAAAAGCAGCACATATTACACACAATACACCTTGTTAGGTGCACACTTAACCCCTTGATTGGGCCTAGATGTTAACCCCTTCCAAGCCAGTGTCATTAGTACAGTGACAGTGCATATTATTAGTGCTGATCACTGTATTAGTGTCACTGGAGATGTCAGTGGCAGTTAGTCAGTTCCCACAACATGTCAGTTACTGTCCGATTGTCTGCCACACTATCACAGTCCCATTGTGAAGCTAGGTTCACATATATGCGAATTGGATGTGTTTTAAACCACATCCAATTTCCATGACATGTGAAAGAACATTGCTTTCTATTGTGCCAGTTTACATATGTCTGGTGTAGCTGGAGATTCAGTGCGAATTGAAAAAGAGTCCTGTCAGTTTTCTAAACAGTGCTGTCTGACTCAGGTGTGAATTCAGGCCCATTGACTTCTATAGGAACGCTTTTGAATCACACATTTCATTCAGTTGTGAACAGGAGAATCCTCCCCTGATCCTGAGGTAAATCTGCTCTAATACTGATGCAAACCTGACCTGATCCTGATCAAAAACTGATCGGAAAAGCTGAACGACTACTGTCAATTAGCTGTGAAAACAGAGCTTCAATTTGCATCGCACATGTGTGAACCCAGCCCAAGTCACTGATTGCTGCCATTACTATTAAAAAAATTTAAATGAAAAAAAAAACGTAAAAATCCAGTATACATACCATCATTTGTAGGCACTATAACTTTCACGCAAACCAATTAATATAATTTATTGGAGGTTTTGTTTACCAGACATGTAGCAGAATACATTTTCTAAATTTAAGAAGAAATTCGATTTTTTTTCAAAATTTTATTGAATATGTTTTATAGCAGAAAGTAAAATATATATATTTTTTTTTTAATTTTCGGTTTACATAATAAAAAAAAAAAAACCCAGTGTTGATCAAATGCCACCAAAAGAAAGCTCTATTTATGTGAAAAAAATATATAAATTTAATTTGGGTACATTGTTGCATGACTGCGCAATTGCCAGTTAAAGTAGCACAGTACCGAATAGCAAAAAATGGCCTGGTCATGAAGGGGGTAAAATCTTCAGGAGCTGAAGTGGTTAACCGCTTAAGGACCGCTTCCTGTAAATTTACGTCAGCAGAATGGCACAGCTGGGCAGAAGCACGTACCGGTACCTCCTCCTTTAAGTGCCCAGCCGTGGGTCGTGCGTGAGCCATGTGGTGATCCTGCTCCGCCGGCGTCGCGCTCGCGACCCGGTCCTGAGCTATGTGACCGCGGCCGCGGAACCAGCGGACCCGATCGCCACCAGTGTCTCGCGATCGGGTCACAGAGCTGAAGAACGGGGAGAGGTCTGTGTAAACAAACCTCTCCCCGTGCTTCCTACACTGCCTGTCACTGATCAGCTGTTCACTGTCATCGGGAAAGCCGATCAGTGACATCAGACGTAAAGTCACGCCCCCTACTGTAAAAAAAACACACACACGTCACACTAACCCCTCCCCGCCCCCTAGTGGTTAACTCCTTCACTGCCACTGTCATTTACATAGGAATCAGTGCATTTAAATAGCACTGATTTCTGTATAAATGACAATGGTCCCAAAAATGTGTCAAAAATGTCCGATGTGTCCGCCATAATGTCGTAGTCACAATAAAAATCGCTGATCGCCGCCATTACTAGTAAAAAAAAATATTAATAAAAATGCTATAAAACTATCCCCTATTTTGTAAACGCTATAACTTTTGCGCAAACCAATCAATAATCGCTAATTGCGATTTTTTTTTACCAAAAATATGTAGAAGAATACGTATCGGCCTAAACTGAGGACAAAAAATGTTTTTTTATATATTTTTTGGGGATATTTATTATAGTAAAAATAATTAATTTTTTTCAAAATTGCCACTCTATTTATGTTTATATCGCAAAATATAAAAATCGCAGGGGCGATAAAATACCACCAAAAGAAAGCTCTATTTGTGGGAAAAAAAGGTCGCCAATTTTGTTTGGGGGCCACGTCGCACGACCGCGCAATTGTCAGTTAAAGCGATGCAGTGCCGAATCGCAAAAAGGGGCCTGGTCCTTTGGCTGCAAATTGGTCCGGGGCTTAAGTGGTTAAAATTCCAAAATTTCACTTTATATATTTGCTAAACTGCATGTATTTTAGCAAAAAAATGTTTTAGGCAAGCATGGATTTGCTTCTTTACCTAGTTATTTGTTACGCTCATTCCTAACTGATTTTGCATTGGCAGAAAATAAACTTTTACAATTGCATTTTATCTTTGGGGCTCAGTTGAATCTGACCTGACATATCATATTGTTTCAGTCTGTTTTGTGGGTTATCAGTTCACACACACACACTACCGGATTGCCATTCTCTATGCTATTTTGTATTCTTTTCAACTGCGAAACTAGATCTGGCCTCTTTTTCTATTGTATAAATGTACCTTGTCAGGTTGAAGATTTAAACCGATGGAACAGTCCACACATTTTTTGAGTTCAGTGAACTGCAATAGGCACATGACAGTAACTAGCAATATATTATGCAATACAGCAATGTCAGCTCTTTCTATAATCTGGCAGTCCTGGAATAGCAGCTATACTGAATATTTTAAACATACAAAGTTAAAGTAAAGGGAAATCTTTTTTATTACAGTACAATGCATTATTTTCTTTCATTAAATATAAAAAGAGTACAGTTTTCAAGGCCAGTTATTCTGATTTACAATTTGGTTTAAATTAAAGAGCTTTTAATAACATTTATAAATTATTATATCAATCTTTTAGTAGATTATCTTAACTAGTATTGATAAAAAGATATATCTTCCTTTTTGTACTGGTATCCTGCCCAATAAACCCAGTTGTCTTCAACCAGCCTCTTTAATAACAAAACAATACAACACATACAGTAGTCATGCTACAGAATGGGCAGGTTTACACTAACATTTGCGAATGTTACTATATCTTTTCTTCTTTATCTCTAGTTAAATCTTAATGCAGAACTCCAAACAAATTGTAAACTCCCCTTTAATCAAACTATCTAATTATTAAAATTATTAAAACATTTTTTTAGTTTAAATTAAATTAAAATAAAAAAATTAAAAATAATTTAATAATTAGACACTTACTTGTCCCAGGGTCCATCGATGCGGGGGAATGAAGCTCTTCTCCCCTTCCTCTCTGCGGCGCCGGCATTGTCACTGTGGGTGCGCACTGCACATGTGTGAACCACACTGCGCGCTGTGACTGGCTGGGCAATCATCTGGGACCTGTGACTTGTCCCAGATGATTGCCAAGAGGGAGGGGATAGAGGTAATCTCCCTTCTGGCACTGCAGTGTCCCAGGAGGAAGTGGGAGCTGAAACCCTCTAAAAAGAGGGTTTCCGCTCTCCCCCCCCCCCCCCAAAAAAAATTACATGCCAAATGTGGCAAGTTAGGGGGTCACCTTCCCTTAAAGTGGAAGTTCCATTTTTGGGTGGAACTCCGCTTTAATAGTAGCTCCTCACAAGTACCCACAGAGCAGTACTGAAAGAACTGAGAGAGTTCCCCGTGACTAAGCTTTGTGGGTGGGGTTGAAACATATTTCGGGGGGTAGCCTGGTTGGAGCCTGGGTTGAGGCAGTCATACACTTACTTACGGGGTTTTGCAGAGATGTGCAACTTCCAGGACTTTTCCCTTTTCAATTACATGTCTATAGCAGGGGTGAGCTTTGTCCTTGTCTGTACTCCAAGCAGTTGCTACATAAGGGGACCCGGTGGAGCTTTGAGTGGCACCTATCAATTTGGTTTGGATCACACTGAGCGGAGCGTTAATACACTGTCAACACTAGTCAGGACTGTGTTGCACAGTGCTGTCAGTCTATCCTTGTGAACATACTTACAGGGAAACACATGTATATCATAATAAACATAAACAACATATAAAGTGCATGACAATAGTGCAGTCCATTTCAAAAGTGCATCTGTATATTAAAGTGTATAACAGTTCATTCTCCAGCGGTGATGTGACAGCTATAATTAATCACTTGTTTCTAAATAAAGTGCTTCTTGTGTGAATATATGTAAACAAATGGTGTGCTTTCACCTCTTGGTGACACCTTTGTGCTCCCAGAACTCTCACCTAAAAGGTAATTTAAATAAGCCTTTTGATTTCAATGCCCAGGGCGATGTTCACCAATCTTAGCCTGGTTCCAGGTCTCTCTGATGTATTTAGATAATCCTTGGTAGTGGTCCCTTTAAAGCTCCATCCACCACGTATAATCCATATGTTAGGGTAAAGCAGAGTAATCTCCCATAGTGTAGTAGTTAAAATCAATGTATTAAAATAGTAACTCTTACATTTAAATCGGTAAAAAAACACTTATACTAGAACATAAAGCAGTATGCCAGTCTCTGTCATTACCTCCGGTCTGGGATGCCCTACACGTTAAGTCACGGCATGTGACTTCATCATCAGCAATTTGCACTGGGATAGAATAGAGGTACATATTTGACCTCTCTCACTGAATGGTAACCAAAGCTAGCCATATATGGGTCATTTTTTAATTTATTTTTTTCAACCAGCAGGCTAAGTGAAAAAACAAACCTGATTCCTCATCCCCACACACAAAAAAGACTTCCCCGCCATAAGAATACACATATTACTGCTGCAGTCTACAGCCTGAAGTGCTGATCGAAGAAGAACATACAAACAGGGCAGTTGAACAGTAGTCAATCGGTGGATCGGCATCTGTTGTACCACCATGGCCACACATGGATCAGAATTTTGCTGGTCCCTGCTGAACCAGCTGAATTTCGATCTGTGTATGGCCAGCTGGGGAAAGCCTAACTTTATCAGAGATTTTTTTCTGTAGTAAACTGTGAGATGGGTGGATATGATTACCATGATTGGATGTTTACATCTATAAGAGGAGTATGGGTTGTAGGTGTCATAAAACTTAGACCCTGAAATTAAGATTTCTGTTTAAAGTTTTCCTTTTTACATTACATGTTTTGTCATTCTTATATACAGGAACAATTCACTGAAAAATACTAATGTTAATAAGATACATAATGAGTTTTTAGACAGAGTAATCTAGTGCTGTTAAACTGGATCACATACAGTTCTCTTACAATACCTACCTCATAATCATAGTACAAAAAAAGAGTGAACCTCTTGCATCATAGCTTTATAAGGTGGAGTTGGGAGGACAGAACCTTCAAAATGTTCCCTCGTACATTTTACTGGATGTAAATGCTGACTTATACCGTGCAGATAGTGCTAGAGCCTTTTTGCACCTTAAAGCAGAACTGCACTGCATGTGAGCACTACAAACCAAAAAAATGCTTATTCATTAATTTTCTATTCATTCATCATTCATTTTTTAACATTCAAACCAAACCTGCTCACCCATCTCTGTCTCAATTTTGCTGAGAAATCAATTCACCAAAACACCCCCTAGCATTCCTGGCAGTTTCCATCTTGAGTAAGGGCAGATGATTTATGTTAGATAGGTTGATAAGGTTGTCAGCGGGCTGGTCGGTGCGTTCAGGTGTTTTGTCAGATTAGATGACCCGTCAGAATTTGTAACAAAAGTGACGTTCCGTCGCTGCCATCTTGCTACACCCTGCACTCTTTCACAGAAGGGATACAGTGAGAAGGGAGCAAACCGACATCTTGTTACACCCACTGTGTTATTTTTAACACTAAACTCTGCTTATATAGTGAAATAGAGTATTTAAAAATCCATCTGACTGTTGAATTTTAAAAGCAGCGGTGTTCTGTCAGATTAGAAATCCTATGAGATCAGCAGGTTTGCTGCTGCTTTTAAAATTTAACATCTAAACAGACTGACAGATTTTTAAATACTGAATTTCACTATATGAGCTCCATTTACTGTTAAAAAATAAGTGTTAAATGCATGACTCCGGTGGGTGTAACAAGATGTCCACTTGCCGCCTCCTCACTGTATCCTTACTGTGGATGTATGCGGGGTGTAGCAAGATGGCGGCAACGGAATGTCAATTTCGTTACAAATTCTGACAGGTCGCCTAATCTGACGAAACACAGGCAGGAGGGTGTGATTAGCTGAAAAAAAAATTAAAAAAATTATAATTTAATCATGTATTATATATTACAGCACTGATTTATTTTGTGTTTTTTATATCTAGCTGACATTCAACATTGAAGTGTTAGTTCACCTTTTTCAGAAACTGCCAATGCAGGTAAGGGGCTACTGTAGATAAAAACAAACAAACTGTGCAGCTTTGACCAAAGTTGAATAATTCTCTTGCTATGGGTGTAGGCCATTTATGTACTTCCTAAAACTACCAGAGATGGCATCAAGCCATCCTGCCTTGTTAAGACACTTCCAGCCAATTCAAACCCCATCATATGTGCTCTCCCTTCCCTGCTGCAGCAGCTCTGAGCTCAGCAATGCTGCATTTTAGAGATAGTGGACCATCCATGTGCAGGGGTCTGAGAGCTTGCTCCTGTGATGGTGGGGGTGAGCAGTCATGGTTGGGAGTGTCTTAGCTACAGTACATTCAGCACAAGGCAGAAGGTGATGACATCATCTCTGGGAGTCTTTCAACCAGGCTTTGGGAAGTACGTAAATGGCCTACACCTATAGCAAGAGCATTATCTTTAGCTTTAATCAAAGCTACTTGGGTTATTTTTATCTACAAATGCCCCTTACCTGAATAGGCAGTTTTTTGTAAAGGTGAAATAACCCTTTGATATAGTTCACTGCACTGTGTGTATGGAACTGATCCACTTTATTATAGCCTATTTAATGTAAAAGTCATAAAAAGCCCACCTTATCTTTTGTTTAGTGTGACACTCTAAAATACGTATGAATTAAATTAGGACATAATGTAAATTCCATGTGATGATTTGGAACTGTAATACAAGTTGTCTCTTGTGAATGTAATAATACTCTAGATATTTTCTTTCACAGATGTAACTTACATTAAATCCAGCATTATATGTGTAATTTACATTATAATCATATATCATGTGGTGCTAAAACTAGATTAACAAGCTGTGCAACATATTTTTCAAAAATAAGGATTCTTTTCACAGTAACTAATGCATAATATAATAGAAATTTGAAATTGAGAGAGAGAATGTGTCTTCACATTCAACATTGGTGTTTAATATATGCTTATTCAAAAGGGTAAAGGGCAATGTGCAAATGCAGTAACCCTAAACATTAAGTACGGACAGATCGATATTCGGCTGGATCTATGTGTGGCCCTCCACTTTGGACAGAAGTCGATCATCATTAGCGGCGTGGAGGCACGTTGCATTAAAGTAGTCCATTTATTTTGAATTGGCTATCAATGTGTTTCAACGCTCAAAAAACACACATATTTTTGACAATGCAGAGCACTTACATCTCTGCATTGTTGTGTGTTATTATGTATCTGTGTTTGGTCCTATGTGTATATGTTGAAGTGCAATTCAGAATTGATTTAAAAATACAATGCACATTCGCTGGAGTTGATTTACTAAAATTGGAGAGTACAACATTTGGTGCAGCTGTGCATGGTAGCCAATCAGCTTCTAACTTCAGCTTGTTCAATTAAGCTTTGACAAAAAACTGGAAACTGATTGTTTCTATGCAGAGATGTCAGATGCTGTCCAGTTTTAATAAGTTAACCCCATTGTGTGTTATTTCATGTTAAAATGTGGGTTTTGGGGCACTTTAAACTGTGTGTGAATCAAGCCTTAAAGTTTGTGTAAAGTAACAACCTTTTTTGTTTTAAATAGAATGTTGAAGAATGTTGAATTTTAAGTAAAAAAAAAATATCTGAATTGTCACAGGAATGAGGAACTTTAAGAGGAAATCTTCCAATGAAAAAAACTGTTGTGCTGATAACTTTCTAAGAGGGGACATCAATTTTGAAGAGATATTCTTGTACTTCCTGCTGTGTCTATAGGACTGGAAGTGATGGGAAATCTCCCCAATGGGACACTCACAAAAAAAAAACCTGACAAGGGTCTTAACCATTGTGTAATCGAATGCTGCGTACACATGATCGGAAATTCGGCCAGCAAAAGACCGATGAGAGCTTTTGGTCGGAAAATGCAACCATGTGTATGCTCCATCAGACTTTTGTTGGCCGAATTACAGCCAGCAAAAGATTGAGAGCAGGTTCTCAATTTTTCGGTCGGAAAAAGTTCCGGTTGGAAATTCCGATCGTCTGTAGCAATTCTGACGCGCAAAATTCCTACGCATGCTCGAAAACAATTTGACGCATGCTCTGAAGCATTGAACTTCATTTTCTCAGCTCATCGTAGTGTTGTACATCACCGCGTTCTTGACAGTTGAAAGTTCAGCAAACTTTTGTGTGACAGTGTGTATGCAAGCCAAGCTTGAGCGGAATTCCGGAAAAACCATCCAAGATTTTTTCGACGGAAAATCCGCTCGTGTATAGGGGACATTAGGCTGGGTGTATATTATACAATTTTCTTATTCAATTTCTTTTAGATTTACCTTCAACTATGCATAGGCCTACCTGATTGCATACAGATTAAAAGTGCTTAGATTTGACCTCCTAATATATGGTTTTGGTAAATCTAAAGGACAATTGAAAAAGAAAATTGTATAATGTTTGGCCAGACTAACTAAACTATTGACCTAACTTTTGACTTTACATATTGTAGACCTTAAGGTTTCTCTTTTTTTATCATTAACAAATATGAAATATATGCACCTATACATAGCAGTTTCTTGGTTATGTGGACAAAATCCAGTATGCCCATCATTCATCCAGGACTCAAATACTTTATGTTCAATAAAGTTTGGTATTTTTTTTCTTCTGCATTTGTATATGTTTATGAGCTTTATAAAAGCAAATGCTAAAAGCAGCTTCCAAAGGCAAGACCATTATCCACAGGCCATGCCCATTATCTAATCTACAACAGTTTTTTTTTTTTTTTTTACACAAGAAAGACAGAAATCTCGTTTTGAATACAATATTTTATTAATCAGTGTTATATACAGTATACTGTAAATAAGTATAACATCTATTAAACTCATGCATATGTTAAACCATGATATAAATATACTTTCTGCCTGTCTGCTTGATACTTTTTCATAAAAAGCCTATTCTTGAATGGCATTTCACCGTATGTGCAATTGTTATTCAGTATTTTTAAAATCTGTTAATTTCTTGTTCTTTAGAAAGTTATTTAAAATATATTCTGAAGAAAATTTCCCGGCATTGATTTTTTTATAGGTTAGAAATAGTTAAATGTCAATAGGTT
Organism: Lithobates sylvaticus; assembly: GCA_028564925.1. Taxonomy (NCBI): domain Eukaryota; kingdom Metazoa; phylum Chordata; class Amphibia; order Anura; family Ranidae; genus Lithobates; species Lithobates sylvaticus. The sequence continues at coordinate 160,295,949 of CM053027.1, read as the reverse complement.
TTACTTTGCCTTTAACCACGTTTATCTTGTCCTCTCACTGTCCTCACTGAATTATTCACAAACTTAACAGGTATCTTTTCAGTGCTGCAGTGACAGAACTGCCATAAGGAGGAAGAAAACCAGCCTTATTCTGTTTCTTTATTGCTACTTAACTCTCAGCCCACAAAAAAAAAGGTTTTAGAACCAATTGTTTGTGCTTAAAATGAAATAATTGAACATCTTTTCAACTGAAATAATTCCACATTTTTGCCCAGTTACTATCTGACAGGAGATTACATTACCAAATAGAAAGTACATTTTCTGAGAGATCTAAAGAACATTGCTTCCTGTCAGTTGGTGGTGGCTGCCAACTGAGAGTTGGTACCTGGAAAACATATGGCTAGTAAAAGTGGATTTCTATGATCTTCGTGTGCATTTTCTTTAAAACCTCAGTCCTATAAAAATTGAAATTTTAGTTAAAGGTAAAGTCAATCAAGGGCATCCTATAATTTGGATTCTCCAAAAGTGTGATTTGCCGCCTCCTTTCCTGTTCATCTGAGAGTTTTGGGTGTTTTCATTTACATTTGCATATTCTAGAATCCTGTAATATAATTATTTTTTTAAAAATCCAGCACAGTGGGAATCTGTCATTTTAAGCGCAACAGATGTGTAGACCCAAAATTGGCAAGTAAAAAATTTAATTAATCTCTTAAGTGATCAAATCTACCAAAACATGAAATATTAGTTTTGGGTATTCTGATCTGATTCATGATATTTTACAAATTATATGAATAATATATATATAATGGTATATGTGTGAAGTTATGTTTGGGGAGAATGGTGCGTTTGCATGTGCATAGTGCCCATCATCCTGTATTTTGGGATGAACCAGGTAAAACATTGTGTAAACAATAAAGTGGTTGCATTTTTGATGTTTTATAAAAGTCATAATGTTTAATTATATTTTAGGGGTAGGCATGTCAAATGAATTAACTTTATTTTAATAGTGGCAATATACACCATTTTATCCAACAGAAAGGCTCTATAGAAACAAATTTTGGCAAATATGCAGCATGCTGAAAGATCTATATGACCAATGTTTTCATATTGTACCTTTGCAATGCCTGCTGTGAGTGATTATCAAAACATCTAAAGGTGACCGCAAAACTAAAATGATTGTATCCGGATCCAGACAGTTACAGTCAGATCAGCAAGCTTTTTATTTTGGGTCCTCACTGATGTTTTCAGTCCCCTGGCCAACCTTTTTAAGGAGAAGAATAAATCAGCAGCTTCGTACATTTGTAAGTTCTTGGCTTATGTTATTAGGCATTACCAGGCACATGTAGCCAGCCAATCTGCATATTTATTGACATATCTTCCTTTAGGAAGATTTTTTCAACAGTTGAATTGTGGTCTGAGGTCTGTGTGTCATCTGATGTCTGGTGGCACCCTAAGTTGCACTGTATATTGTTGGCTTCATGATTACCTTCTTCATCTACAGGCCTTTGTCTGAAAGCCATTGTCTCACAGTCTTGTAAGAATGTATTTTCTTCAGGTTACATGCTGCTAGTGCTAATGTTACTTTACAGGCAAGCATGGCAGTCTCAGAATGTCATCTGCTAATCCTATTGTTAAGTCTGAAAAACATGCAAACCTGTACTTCTGTTTGGTATAAGTAATAATTTATAAAGACCCCTCAAAAAAAGACCCCTCAAATATCATATATCTTTGTTACAAAATCCTCAGAAGTACTTAGTGCTTTCGTCCACTATAAGAGGTCTCTAGTGCTTTAAAACGTATTCTGTTTAATGTTATTCCATTGGTGAGTTATTGTGAAATGCAAAGGGGAATAGGTGCAATCTGATTGGCAGCTCCAAACTAGCCTGACCTTTTAAAAGCAAATATTTCTTGGTGTATGAGACAGTATCATCCTTTGTTATTTTCCTAACTTTCCAATATATTCCTGATTTCGAAAGGTCAGCCTTAGAATTAACCTTTTTTTTTTTTTATTAATTTATTCATAAAAATGTAGGTTGTGATAATATACATTTAATAACATTTAATAACAGCATAATTGCTGATAGGATGTGTATTGTTTTAGCACATCAATAATATAAATAGGAAACATTTGTGCTCTTGTGCTTCTACCAATGTAAGGTTTTTACTTTACAAAATGTGTTGGATTACTATTAGTTTGTGGATTCATCTCTCAAAGCACCAGGAGTATGGCAATAGCTGTGCTCCCAGTGCTCAGTAAAACTGTCAGTTGGGCCCATAGTAATCTTTGCATACCCCCCCCCCCCCCCCCCCCCCCCCCCCCCCCCCCCCCCCCCCCCCCCCTAGAATTCCATACTAGCCCCTTATCCAGAGCATGCAGCTTGGAAGGCCAAGAAAAAGGGGGGTCGTATGGGCTTGGAGACCCCCCTCCTGAATTATATCAGGTGACAAACCCTCAACAACTAGCAAAACACCTTGTCCCCGTGTTGATAAGGGCCTCTTCCTCACAACCCTGGTCTGCTGGCTGTGGAGGTTGATGGGCAGGGGGCTTATCAGAATCTAGAAGCCCTCCTTAACTATAAGTTGGCCCCAGGCTTAGCTTTATCCCAATGTGAATGAGTAAGGGGTACAGAGTATCCCTACTCGTTCACAATAAAAACACAGGCAATTTTTGACAAGTCCTTTAATACATTTTAAAAATATCCTACAATGTATAACTTTCATCAATAACATCGATGTAACATGAGATGAAGCATAAATTGTTGACGTGGCACCACTTCCAATACATATTGACTCAAAAACAAGACAAGGAATAAGGACTTTAAAGGTTGCAACTTGCCACCAATACCCCTTGGATGAAGGAGATGAGCACTAGAATGTTATGTTTAAAAATATACAAAGTTTATTCATAATCCAAAAAACATTAACATCAATGTAAATAACTATATCCATCCATAATGGATGCCAGCTATATTCCTGAATGTGATGACAGTGCATATAGCCCATACAGATCTAGCCCATAAATGTAAACAGCATAATTATCTATACATAAGCAACACGTTTCAGACAAGTTGAACTGGGCCAGATGATATGTGAATAACACCATTGATGCCTGACTCCCTCTGAAACGAACAAAATGCCACCCACCAGCACACATTTGTTTATATTGCTTCACTCCCACTGAATGACAGATCTGGTGGATGAGAACTGTTATAAACAAAGGGGCAGGGTCTCCCAGGTGACGCCATTGATTATATATGGACATGACCATGTTACGGGAAGTCCATCTGAAATGTATTACATTGCTACAAAAGGTTTGTTATCCTTTTTGAACTTGTACCTTTTTTCAATAAGGCAGTTTACTAGCCATGAGAACAGTATACATGTTAACATGTTAAGTCTTTATTTCCGAATTGCTTCATGCAAATGGAAGATGTATTGTATACTGTAGTAAATGTTCATCCAGATAAATGATTAAATGGCAGCTACTTGCTTATAAAATGTCTATAACAAAGCTACAAAAAAGCTATATTTCATGTGGTTACTTTTATTTTAGAAGAGCAGTTACCATTTAAGTACTGTAAATATTGTATATAAAGTTTAATCTCTAGGCAAAACCTTTTAAATGTTTGGACATGTTGGGGGCGGCTTAAAACCTACATCAACCTTCTGTCCAGCGTAGGGCAGAGACAGCAATAAATGCTGGTAAAAGTTTAGAATTGTTGCTGTTAGCGGTCTTATATGCCAGATTTCTTCTTACTTCCTGTCCAGGTGACGGGTATTAGGAAAAATAGAAAATGAGACAAAAGTTCCATGGGGCCACAGACAGCAATAAAAACAAAAAGTTGTTAAAGTGGCTGTAAAGGTAGAAGGTTTTTTACCTTAAGGCATTCTCTGAATTAAGGAAAAAACCTTCTGTGCGCAATTTCCTCCCAGCCCCGACTTATACATACATGAGCCCATTCTCGATCCAGCGCTGTTCTTGTGAGCAGCAGCTCTCTCCTCACAGGACAGATTGATAGCAGCGGAAGCCATTGGCTCATGCTGCTATCAATCAAATCATATGAAGAGGGAGCAGAGGAGGGTCTGAGCTGCACTGTCTGTCTGGATCAAGCCCATACAGTATGTGCGCTACCATAGGAAGTGGAGTCCTATGGTGGCACACCAAAAAGAGGAAAAGACTGGAGTGCCAGTGGGGGGCCTAAGAAGAGAAGGACCAGGGCAAAACAGGTATTGCACAAAGCCCCTAAAGTAAGTATAACATGTTTGTTATTTTTTTACAATCACTTTAACCACTTCAGCACCGGGCCATTTTACACCCTTCCTTACCAGAGCACTTTTTGCGATTCAGCACTGCGTCGCTTTAACTAACAATTGCGCGGTCGTGCGACGTTACACCCAAACAAAATTGGCGTCCTTTTTTTCCCACAAATAGAGCTTTCTTTTGGTGGTATTTGATCGCCCCTGCGGTTTTTATTTTTTGCGCTATAAACAAAAGAAGAGCGACAATTTTGAAAAAAAACACAATATTTTTTACTTTTTGCTATAATAAATATCCCATTTTTTTTTAAAAAAAACTATTTTTTTTACTCAGTTTAGGCCGATCGTATTCTTCTACATATTTTTGGTAAAAAAAATCGCAATAAGCGTATATTGATCGGTTTGCGCAAAAGTTATAGCGTCTACAAAATAGGGGATAGATTTATTGCATTTTTTTTTTTTTTACTAGTAATGGCGGCGATCTGCGATTTTTTTTTTTTTTTCGTGACTGCGACTTTTGAAACATTTTTGGAACCATTCACATTTACACAGCGATCGTTGCTATAAAATTGCATTGATTACTGTGTAAATGTGACTGGCGGGGAAGGGGTTAACACTAGGGGGCGCTGCAGGGGTTAATGTGTTCCCTATAGGAGTGATTCTAACTGTGGGGGGAGGGGACTCAAGGGAGGAGACCGATCATGTGTTCCTCCGTACTGGGATCACATGATCGGTCTCCTCTCCGCTGACAGGACGTGGAGCTGTGTGTTTACACACACAGCTCCACGGTCCCGCACGGTCCCGTTGTTTTAACGGGCAATCGTGGGTGCCCGGCGGACATCGCGGCCGCCGGGCACTCGCACCGGGTCCCGAGCGACGCCGCAGGCGCGCGCCCCCCAGGCAACCGGGAATGGGAGGACGTCATATGACGCCCACCCAGGATGGGAAATCCACCTTGTGGGCGTCATATGACTATGGGCGGGTAGGGAAGTGGTTAAGGATTAGAACCTGTGTCAGCTTTGATTTCTCCTCACTTCCAGTTCAGGTGATGGGTATCAGTTCCCACTCCTTCCAGAAAAAGTGTTGGATGGAGTTCAGCTTTAAGCCTCTTTCCTCTAATTAAATATGTAATTTTCCTTTTAAAAAAAATATTTTTTGTGTTATTAATACCTGTGTAATTTTTACTCTGGCATGGTTTATCTACTAGCAGAGAAGATTTGAGTGTTACATTGATCTCACTGATCTCATGATGGCCAAGTAATCGACTGGATTTAGGAAAATATCTGTGTACAATCCAGACATACAGTATTTAGTCCTGGACCAATAATGACAATTATACTGCAACATTTGCAAATAAGAGCCAGACAGAAGTAAAATGTGGGATATCCAGTAAACCAAATGTATTCAGACTATCTCCTGTCCAGCCCAGAAATACATCTTCTGTGGCTTTCCTCCCAGAAATACAGGTGTCCTTTGAGAGAAATTCTGAAAATTCAAAGAACTTGCACTACTGGTGATACTTGAGGTTTGAGATAAACTAATAATCAGGAAACCTAGCTAGACAACACCAGACTAAAGCCCCATACACACGGTCGGACAATCCGCGGACCAGGTCGGTCGGATCCTGTCCGTCATACTTTGTCTGATGTTGGTTTTGCGTACACACGGTCGGACAAAGTTGTCGGAAAATCCGATCATTCTGAACGTGGTGATGTTTGTTGCCTACGACGGGACTACGTAGAGGCTAGTAGCCAATAGCTTTGGTCTTGTAATGTGATCTGAGCATGCGTAGCACTTTGTCCGGTCGGACAACCGTACACACGATCGGATTTGGTGTGATCGGACCGTGTTGTCGGCAAATCTTTCCAGCAGGAGATAAGACTTTGTCCGTCGGACAATCCGACGTACACTGTCCGATGGTGCATACACACGGTCTGATTTTTCAACAACATTGTCCGATCGGACAGAATCCATGAAAAAGTCCGACCGTGTGTATGGGGCTTTACAGAACAGAGTTAAACTACACAGAACTAACCCACAATTTTCCTATTTAATAGAATGGCGTGATATTGACTGAACTGATATTATAAGAAAATTTGTGTTCTCTGTGAGTGATAAGCTTGATCGTCATCATCACATTTGATAATGCAGGTAAAAAGGCTTGCATGGATACTGTCATGTGATTACATTTATATCCTGGCTGAAAGATAGTCCAGAATGTTTGCCAAATTTGGGTGGGAATGGTTGGATTTTTTCTTGGCCTTGTATACCCAGTACTGTGATATAGTCAGCTTATAGACTGGGAAAAGTTCACATCTCTGTCAAGTTTTTTTATTGCTGTTTGTGTCCCCACTGGGGGGCATTGTCTCTACTTCCATTACAAATGACAAGGTTCTTTAAAGATGATATATACATCAAAAACATTTTGCAACCGCTTCCTGATCGCACTATAGCCAAAAGACAGCTACAGTGCGATCGTCTAGTTCTGGAAGAGCATCCATGGACGTCCACCCAGAATCATCCCCCCCCCGCCTGCTGGGGTGCACAGCAGGCGCGCTCTGTGATATTTTGGACACAGCTGATCACATATCAGGGTAAAGGGCCAATCACAGCAGCCCTTTACCATGTGATCAGCTGTGTCCAATTACAGCTGATCATGCTTTCTGGTTATCGGCATTCCTTTCCTCACCCACTGTCACTGCGTGAGGAGAGGAGAGCGGGTAGCAAGTAACCAGCAATTGAGACAGGGAACTTTTACACTGTGTCCTGATGATCAGTGCAGCCCCGACAGTTCCAATCAGTGCCCATCAGTGCTGCATATTGATGCTCATCAGTACTGCCTATTAACCTCCATCAGTGGTGCCTAGTAGTGCCCTTCAGTGCTGCCTAGCAGTGCCCATCAGTGCCACCTATCAGTGGCTCTTTATCAGTGCCACCTGTCAGTGTCCATCAGTGCCTCCTATCAGTGTCTATCAGTGCTGCCTTCAGTGCTGCCTCATCAATGTCCATCAGTGCAGCCTCATCAGTGCCCATTAGTGCCGCCTCATTAATGCCCATCAGTGCTGCATCATCAGTGCCTATTAGTGCAGCCTATCAGTGTCCATCAGTGCAGCCTCATCAGCGCACATCAGTGATGGAGAAAAAATACTTATTTGCAAAATTTTCTAACAGAAACTAAGAAATAAAATTGTTTCCAACATTTTCGTATGACCGAGTAATTGTCATTCAAAGTGCGAAAAGCTGAAAATTGGCCTGTTCAGGAAGAGGGTAAAAGTGCCCAGTATTGTGTAGTGGTTAATAAGTTGATGAATTTCTTTCAGGCATTATTGATGCTTGTATTCCTGTTGACGGGTTTCCCTTCACTTCCTGTCTCACTTTTGCCCTGTACACACGGTCGGAAATTCCAGCGGAAAATTTCCGATCGGACCATGTTGTCGGAAAAAAAATCCAGCCGTGTGTGGGCACCATCTGACTTTTTCCGTCGGATCCTGATCTCAAATTTTCAGACAACAAAATCCGATCTGACTTTTTCCCATCGTGTGTAGAGAATTCCGACGGACAAAGTGGCACGCATGCTCAGATCAAATTACGAGACCAAAGCTATTGGCTACTAGCCTCTACGTAGTTCCGTTGTACACAACGAACGTCACCACGTTCGGAATGATCGGATTTTCCGACAACTTTGTCGAACCGTGTTTATGCAACACCAGTGTCGGACAAAATCCGTTGGAAAAAATCCAACGGATTTTGTGGTCGCAATTTCCGACTGTGTGTTCGGAGGCTTATAGTGGTCACCAGTACAGGAATTTTTAAAATAAATCTTCCCAACTATTATCCAGCCAACAATAAAAACCTGACAGACATTCCAATTCTTCCCCAATTCTAACCAAAACTCATGCAAAATGTTTTGGCTGGAGTTACTTTAAATTGTTCATGTGTTATAGCAAACACATACCTAAAGTGTTACTAAAACAGTAAAATCAGTCGGTATATGCAGTTAAGCATGCTTGTTATAATCACTATAGAACCTAAGGGGTTAATTATCTGCATTGTATATAAAGGCTATGTGATCCTGCCTCCTTTGATGCTTTTCTCCATCCACTGTCCCCACTATATTTCCTAATAATACAGAGCCGGGGACAGGCTGCACATGCTCAGTTTGGTGTGTATTGCTAGAGAGTTTTTTGTTTTTCTTGGGAGAGTGCATGTGATCAGCACAGGGCCAATCAGCACTGTCCATATAGAGGATCAGGGGAGAGGGAAAACTCCTCCTACAAGCTTTACTAGGAAGTGATACAAGTCACAAGGCTGCTATATACTGCTGAAGAGAAAGGTATTTAGTGGTTCATATTTACTAAAATAATTGCATTTCCATGGTGTGTGTACAGTGGGAGACCAGATATAGTGAATGCATGCTCTGGGTTTAGTAAAACTTTAAAATCAAAAATTTAGCTATCTAAGCTCATTTATTAGCACAGTTTCATGCAACAAAGTAAATAGTACAAATATGTCCCATAAGCAATCCATGAGGAGTTTTTAGACCCATCTGTCCTTTCAGCCACACAGATGATCAGAAGTTTGATGAGTATATCCAACTCTTTCTTGCTTTTGAGTACTGAATTTACTGTACATTGATCGTCATAAGGGGGTGGGGTCTAGGAACAGAATAAGTTGCCTGGTGATAGCTTTTATCCCTGCAAATATAGTCACACCATGCATTGAAACCAAAAACGGATAAGGGACAGGAGGGGGGCAGTTGGCCCCTGTGTAAAATCAAGGTGTTAAGCCCTGTTTGAAGGAGATTTACAGTCAGAAACATTACAACCTCTAAATCCTCATTAAATAGAGTAGTCCATTGCATTTTGAGTGGTGTACCAATTTTTTGCTACTTATTTTGCAAAAATGGTGGCTGCCTCACAGACACCACCGTACTGTGGAATGCTAAAGTGAGCCTAGAAAAAAGAGCAGCTGCAGAATGCCTACTGTAGTATTACATCATTCAGAGTTGTTTGTTAGGAAAGGACATTGGGAACCCCATAAAGTGTTTTCATTAAACATACAATAAAAAAAATAAAAATAAGGTTTACATCTATTATGCATTTTTAGTAGTTTTGGTGGTACAGAAATGTAGCCATGAATGTATTATTTAGCAACTATTTCCACTGCAGAGACTAAGACATGAGGATTACATAATAGAATAATTCTAAGAAAATAAAGAGTCTTTGCTTATTTTATATTTCAGTGCAGTCTGAGCCCAGAACATAAGTATGCCAAATTATACTCCTGGATACTTAGAAACTATTATGTTAATTTAAAACTTGCTGGGAGGAAATCATAAATGTTTTGGTGAAATCCAGACAGTTACGGGCATTATGTAGGAATCACCTTACATAACTTGCATCTGAATTAGTCATTAAGGTTCTCAAGGGATCATCTTTTCAAATTCATTTCAGTTCATGTGTACTGGGTAAGTCTGTATTGAATTCTTCTGGCTTTGTCTCTTTTATGCAAATGGTTAGAATTGCAGTATGTTTATATATTGAATATTGCACAGGTTGTTTTAGGTGCTACCATTTCTAAAAAATAAAATCCCTACCTAGCTGACTTATGTTTTAATTCATACTTTTCTAAATGTACTTGAAATGCTAGAAATTACCTTTGAACTTTGTATTACTTTTCTATAGTCCCTTTACACTAATAATTAGGCTGCTTGGGGGCAGGGAGGGGAAGGGGATCACAGATAAAGATAACAGAAAAAACCTTAAGTCTAGTACTCACTACCATTCTTTTTTCATTCGACCCATGTGATGTTAGTACAGCGAATTCCCCCCTTGAGCTATTGTGTTCTGACAGCGGGACAGCCCCCGCCAGAACACTGCTGGTTGGCTGCTGGTTTTCCAACATGCTTGTCTGACAGAAGGCGGCCAAGAAGGTGGCTTCTGTCGAACCACCTGCCATACACACTGGCCGAATGTCGACCTTTTTGTTTTAAACTGGCCGATGCCCCCCTATGTTCGGCCGGTGTGTACTGGGCTTTGCTTTATGTATCTTGTGTTTTGTGTACTACTCCTGTTCCTTCTTTTTTAGGCTGTGCTGTACATTAAATACCCTTGGCAATGTATACTGTACATTGTAATTTATGTTGTAAAGTCCTGACCACTGCACTCTGTCAGTTGTGGCCTACAGTACATACTACTGACCATGATGTTTATCAAGCCTTCTGCTCAGGCTGGTTGTTAGGAAGGGGGGCCTCCAAAAAGTCTCCCAAATATACATAACAGAACTTCAAGGGTCTGGTATGTATTTTTAGAGGGTTCCCATGCTGTTTTATTGACAAAGAAAACCAAACTGGTAGGAATATAACTTTCAACAAATAACTTGGCATTTTTTTCTATTTCAATTTCACTTTTGTTATAGTACATTGTATAGGTGGTGCAGGCATGCCACTTCACAGAAAAGTTAAGAGCATCCTCCAAGTATGTTATTTAAAGGATTTGGGTATTTTTTATGTTTCACATTAAGCATTATTAAAATTACTACTCCCCACCAAATTGTATTTTAAATTATTATTATTATTATTATTTTTTTGCAATAGTTCATGTCCTTCAAAACAGTGCTCAGTTTCCCTTTCCATTTCTTTGATAATCCCTTGCCTATTAGCTTTAAAAGTGGATATAACTGATTTAACAATTTTGCCCCTTCAATGGGGTTCAAAAACATTCAGAACTTCAGCACGCTTCACTCAAACCAAACCCAGGTATGTTTAGCTCATTCCTAGTGCAAAGGTTTATGTACTCGTTGTGTTGCATGTTGCACTATAATTAAAATATTTTTTTTTAATACAAGGAATGCTGCAAAGGGTGTTATGTATAATGCAAGGAGGCTCAGGCTCTATTAAGGCATGTCTAGTATTTAGCATAATCTAACCACACCCACAATTCACAGCAGAGTGCAGTTCAACTTTCTAAAGTTCGAAAGTTTATGGGCTACCTTTTATATTATCAGGCAAAAAAGTGAAGGGAGTTTTGTCTGAACACCTTTTTCACACACCCCAAGTGAATTCATCAGGTATATTTGCTCACCTCAGGCATTCTTCTTTAACTACTTGCTGACCGCCATCAGTCTATTTACTGCTAGCGGGTGGCTCCTCCAGCCATTGCAATGTACCCAAGCAGTGGTGCCATCTGCATTGCGGATCTGGATTGCATACTGTCACCATTCAGTATTCCTGATCACTGCCACACCAGTGATACAGTATCTCACAAAAGTGAGTACACCCCTCACATTTTTGTAAATATTTTATTATATCTTTTCATGTGACAACACTGAAAAAATGACACTTTGCTACAATGTAAAGTAGTGAGTGTACAGCTTGTATAATAGTGTAAATTTGCTGTCCCCTCAAAATAACTCAACACAGAGCCATTATTGTCGAGGCCTCTCCTGTTAAACCGCTGTATGGTCTTGGCCACCGTGCTGCAGCTCAGTTTCTGGGTCTTGGCAATCTTCTTATAGCCTAGGCCATCTTTATGTAGAGCAACAATGATTTTTTTACGATCCTCCGAGGGTTATTTGCCATGAGGTGCAATGTTGAACTTCCAGTGACCATTATGAGAGAGTGAGAGTGATAACACCTAATTTATTCATTTCACTGGTATATATTCATTTATACCAGTGACCAGTATGAGAGAGTGAGAGTGATCACACCTAATTTCACACCTGCTCCCCATTCACACCTGAGACCTTGTAACACTAACGAGTCACATGAAATCGGGGAGGGAAAATGGCTAATTAGGCCCAATTTGGACATTTTCACTTAAAACGGGAGCTTGTCTCTTGGCACTTTTGTTGCCTGCGGTTTAGACATTAATGGCTGTGTGTTGTGTTATTTTGAGGGGACAGCTAATTTACAAGCTGTACACTCACTACATTACATTGTAGCAAAGTGTAATTTCTTCAGTGTTGTCACATGAAAAGATATAATAAAATATTTACAAAAATGTGAGGGGGTGTACTTACTTTTGTGATATATTGTATATACTGTACTGCATTGGTGACAGTATGTTAAAAAAAATTGTGAAAGAAAAGCAAACTTTATTACATTTCTTAATTTTTCAGAAATTGTGACAAAAAATTACAACTTCAAAAACTTGCCATACCTGTAATAATATACAGGAATTTGTTTATTTATTCTTTTGTTGGGGGTTGGTATTTTTTCTTTTGCCAAAAAATAAAAAAAAATACAGTGGCGATTAAAGCGGTTGTAAACCCATTTCAACCACTTTAACCTACAGGTAAGCCTAGATTAAAGCTTACCTGTAGGTGCAAGAAATATCTCCCAAACCTAAAGGGTTTAGGAGATATTTGCAGAAATAACGGCAACGATGTCTACGGCGCATGCGCCGTAGACATCGAGCGCAGGCACACTGAGCGTGCCATTTCTAACGGCGATCATGCCGTTAGTGGCTGCACCAGCGCGCATGCGCGGGAGTGACGTCATCGCGGCTGCGGCCAGTCACAGTGCCGGAGCCGCGATATCCAGAAGGGCCGATGCTATGCATACTAGCTCATTATGCCTTTGTCTTGCAGGGTGTATTTCTATTTTTTTTCAGAGGCTTTACCTTCTCTTTAAATATCACCAAAATACATTTTCCAATCCAGTCAAGCCTCACTGCTCACTCTGTCTCACATTCAACAGTACAAACGTAGTGTCTCAGCCAGTGCTGCTATCCTTGGATGGGGAAACTCCAAAGCAATAGAAGGTAATAAAGAAGGGCACGAATGCCTAGTGAATTATATTTAACACTATAAAAAAAAATAATTAAAAGCCAAAGGCATACTCAAAAACATGAGGAAATCACAAGCATATAAATTCACATCTCCAACATGGTGGATACCAGATCGCTATGTTGGGAAAGCTGATGTGTCTCGGGAGACAAGGTCCCTTCCTCTGAAAAAGGGAGCATGTCTCGCGAAAAACACATCAGGTTCCCAACACAACGATCTGGTATCCACCATATCTCCTATAGTATATATATAAAATGCCCTGGTGATAAAGGAGGTAAAACCTTCCGGAGGTCAAGTGTTAACTGCCCACCTAAGATTGTTCTCCAGACAGATCAAAATCAATATCTATGTCCTATAGAATTTGTATATATATATATATATATATATATATATATATATATATATATATATATATATATATATATATATATATATTATATATACATATATATATATATAGATAGATAGATAGATAGATAGATAGATATACATATATATATTTATATATACACACTGAGCTAAATTATAAACGCAACACTTTTGTGTTTGCCCCTATTTATCATGAGCTGAGCTCAAAGAGCTACGACTTCTAAATTTGTGTTAGTGAGCACTTCTTTTTTGCCAAGATAATCCATCCACCTCATAGGTGTGGCATGTAAAGATGCTGATTAGACAGCATGATTATTGCACAGGTGTGCCTTAGACTGCCCACAATAAAAGACCACTACAGTAAAATTTGCAGTTTTATCACACAGCACAATGCCACAGATGTCGCAACTTTTGAGGGAGCATGCAATTGGCATGCTGACTGCAGGAATGTCCACCAGAGCTGTTGCTCTTGATTCGAATGTTCATTTCTCTACCGTAAGCCATCTCCAAAGGCATTTAAGAGAATTTGGCAGTACATCCAACCAGGCTCACAACCGCAGACCACGTGCAACCACACCAGCCCAGGACCTCCCCATCCAGCATCTTCACCTCCAAGATCGTCTGAGATTAGCCACCTGGACCTGGAGAAATACTCACTAACACAGATGTAGACAGATTTGTGAAAAATATTTGAGAGAAATAGGCCTTTTGTGTACATAGAAAAAGCTTTGAGTTCAGTTCATGATAAATAGGCGCAAACACAAAAGTGTTGCGTTTATAATTTTGCTCAGTGTATGTATATATATATATATATATATATATATATATATATATATATGGATATACATATACACACACACAAACACTAAGACCCCTTTCACACTGGGGCGTTTTACAGGTGTTTATAGCATTAAAAATAGTGCCTGCAAACCGCCCTAAGACAGCCGCTCCATTCACTCCAGTGTGAAAGCCCGAGGGCTTTCACACTGGAGCGGTGCGCTGGCAGGGTGTCAGAAAAAGTCCTGCCAGCAGCTTCTTTGGAGCGGTGAAGGAGCGGTGAACTCACCTCTCCTCCACCGCTGCTCCCCATTGAAATCAATGCGGCAGCACTGTAATACAATTCAATCCAGTACAATTAATGATCATTGACTAGGAGGAATTTAATGGGTCTTGTTTATGTACTTTGACTTAACAGCAGTTTTATGTATATGTCCCAAGGAGGACTCTTACACACATTAAGTATGTATTCACAAAAAATGCAATACAGATCCTTTGAGACACTAAAGAGGTTAAAGGGATTATTTTCGCTTACATGTAAATTAAAAATAAGAATTCATTGTTGTCTGAAGGCACTGTTCAATTTAAAATACACACACTCATAAAAGAGCCAATATGATGAATGCCCAAACCACATTTCCATTTTAAATGTAGGATACAGGTGAGAGATAAGCCCTGGTCAGGTGGAAGAATGCATGTTTCAAGTAATAGAGAGCAATTTAGACTATTCAGTAGAAACCACTTCAGCAAAGTGTCTGTTTTTTTAGGGCAATTGGATATATGTCTATCCATCAGATACAACAGCAAAAGCAACAAACAAATAAAAGGCAAATAGATCAGTTGAATGATTGTCCAATATGTTGCAACTGAGCATCTCAGTACTTAGACTGTGTCTACAATATATGTATTGAATGTTAGTCTAAGTTTAAATTAGTTACTTACTTTATTTTTCAATTTAGAACAATTGTACTTTCTCTAAAATGTGTGTACCTCAGCACAATAGTCCTGTGAGAGGCAGTCATTAAGTTTTATTTTAATCATTAACTTCATAAAAGAGTTCAACCATCACAGTAGGATTTTTTTTTTGTTTTGAAAACCAACAGCATTTCTAGTTCACAGTTCTTTTTATTACAATTAGTGGTAATTGACTACGAAGACTTTAATGGGTTTTTTTAATGTACCTTGACTTTACAGCAGTTTTACGTCTGTATCCCTAGGAGGCCTCTTTAATAGCAAAGATGTTACTATTAATTAGACGTTAAAGTTAAATGTAACTTTTGGTACAGGGTTTTTCCCTTTTTTCCTCCTGAAAAATATACAATTTGACTATTTGGACTATTTCTCATAAAAGTGGTGTTTCCCCCAAAAAATAAAAAATAGCTTAAAAATCCTAAAAATATAAAAAAAAAAATAATTGGAAAAAAAAAAAATGTAACTCACCTCTAAATGCCTGTTGCTAGGGGGTCCCTCGTAGTCTGCCTCCTTCAGTGCCCGGGCACTGAGATCACTTCCCCTCGGCGCAGTCAGTCATCTGGGACACGTGACAGGTCCCAGATGACTGTGTGGCGTATCACGGCGCGCATGCGCAGTGGGTGCCCGGCTGTGCCACAGCCGGGTGCCCACAGTAAGAATGCTGGTGCCATGAGCGGAGTGGGGCTTCGTTCCCCTGCATCGCTGGACCCTGGGACAGGTAAGTGTCCGATTATTAAAAGTCAGCAGCTGCAGTATTTGTAGCTGCTGACTTTAAAAAAAAAAAAATTTAAGGGGCACCCCACTTTAAATAGAAAATTCAGGTAGGGATTAAAAATTCTATTTGTGAAAAAAAAATTATTATGAAAGAGCTGTAAAATCCTCTAAAATCAGGTCACATGATCTGGCTGTCCTGATTCTTATCGTAGCTTTGGAAGTTGGACTGTTGCAAAGGTTCAAGCTCATAACGCTTTACAAAACACAAGAGCAACATAACGAAAGTTAAGGCATATTAAAGTGGTAGTAAAGTCTTTTTTTTTTTTTTTTTAATCTGCTGACAGGCAGGGTTTTTATAACAAAAGTGGTCTCTTCTGTTATAAATGTCCCTCCCTGCCTGTCAGTGATAATGTGATTTGAGTCGCGCATACGCAGCTCATATCACATTTATGGTCCACTCTGTGTGCCTATGCGATGTGACTCCCATGCACATGCGTGGGAGTCACATTGTGACATGTGTGATGTCACCACAGCCTTGCCATTTAAGTGGCCGGAGATAGAGAACCTGGAAGGAAGACCGGGTGAACATGGATGTGCCAGTGACCTAGAGGAGCTGTGATAGCGCAGCGCTGGAGGGTTCAGTTTGCAGGTAAGTCTGTCATAATGTGCTAGCATGCGGTGCATACTAGTACATTATGAGTTAAGCCTACAGGGGGACCAACTTTCTTATTTAAAAAAATGACTTTACTAGTACTTTAAGGATAAGGATTGCTAAAGCTAAACTTAAGATACGTAATGGCCTTAGCTGTACTTTAATTTGAACCATAGTTAGGTAGATGTATTATTTTTTTCACCATTCAACTTTTCACTCGGAACCCTTTTATGAAATAAAAGGTTAAGCGCAGTTGGGAACCTAGGCAAAGATTCCACCACCTGAGTCCCTGAGACTTAAGAAAAGCCTCTACAAAAATTCAAATAGCACTTTTGGGTTGATTTGCGCTGGTAAACAGAGTCAAACCCCCATCTCTGCTTCCTATATCAATTGGAAACTCAATGGACAAGCTCTCCTTTTTTTAATTCCCTTCTCTAGTCCTGATCACTTTAGCCACTTAAAGAGGTGTTGCTCCCCCTACTTTTTAGTGGAACTCCGCTTTAAGTGCAATACGTGCTATACGTAATCTAGAGTATTCCAACAACTCTTGTGGTATTTTTCATAAGGCACAGCTAAATTAGAATATAACAAAGCAAAGCAAATCCCTTTTATTATTTCCACATCATGTGTGCAAATCTTAGCACATATGTTGAATTTAAAAGAGCCAGGACTGGAACAAGTTTACTTTAAACACAACGATATAACCTGGGAGACATAACAGTTATGCATTTTCAGCTCTCTCTAGCATCTGCCAAAAGCTGAAATATCACTGACCCGTTAATATGTCATTGAAGATATGTACAGTGTAGTTAAATGTTTGATATTAAATGATTTAGACATGATATGTTCACAAGCAACATTACCAAACCATTTTAAGCAAATGATGTGCTTGGGTAAAGCTCTGATAAAGATAAGAACTATAGAGCTAATATGTTTGCTATCAAAATTATAACAATTATAGTCACTACGAGGAAGGGACGGGGAATTAAAAAGTGCTCTGTTTTTTCCCACAATTCTCTTCTATTTATGCTGATCTATTTATGTTATGTTTCTGTATTAACAGTGAGCATTTATGCCTATTTTCTGTATTGGTAAACTCAATAAATGTATATTTAAATTGGCATTTCTGCTAGTTACTGCCAGTAGATTTGTTATTTCACCAGTTCCTTTCATCGACCAAGCTATTTCCTGTTCTGAAACTGGAAGTGAGAGTAAATCTCCCCAAAAGTAAGGAAAAAATTCCAAATTTGACAATGGTTGGCAAAACAATTGTCTATTCCCTTCTAACCCTGTTTCAAAAATTGTACGATTTTACATTTCCATTTTTTGTCTGTCATTGTGATAATATTTAGTAGGACAGAAGGTGGCATTCCATCTCTCCAATGGGTTCACAGAGATAAGCAAAACCTTAGATTTCAACCCTTCACAGTCTACATTTTCTCTAAACAAAGACCAATTGGGACTTTATTGGTGCTATAACTCTCAGGAATGAATCAACCACGTTTGAATCAACCACGAATTTCACAAAAGATTGCTTCCTGTAGGAGGGGCTATATATCAATAAGAACAAAGACATCATAAATAGGGATGGGCGAACGGTTCGGCCTGAGCATTAGTTTGGGCCAAACTTTAGTTGTTCGGACGTTCTGCGAACATCTGAACAAACGGGTCGTTCAACCATTTGTTCACCCCCCCAAACAGACCACAATACATTGTGGTGTTGAACAGTGCATTGCAAGCCCTGATTGGCTGAAGAAGTGTAAGCTTCAGCCAATCAGGGCGCAGAGCGTTGTCATCATGACTTTATCCAATCATGGCTCATTCCCGCCCCACAGTATACAAGTATTCTTTCAATGGCAGCCATTTTAGTGTGATTTTGGCGTGAAGAGAGATATAACAGGGCTCAGTCCAGTGCTATTAGTTAGTGTGTTATACTGTGCTATTTTGCTTCAATTGTCAGTGTAGAATATTAGTTTAGTGTCAGTCTAGGTATAGTGTGAGTGTAGTAAGGAGGACGATCATTCAGCTTTTCATAGTGTGCAGCTAGAGTAGGGACAGCTCAGATAGTTTCAGTGTAGTGTAGTGAGACCGTGTCAGTAATCTTGAAATTAGTATATAGCTAAAGTAGGGACATTTCAAATAGCTTCAGTGTAGTGACGGTTGAACACCGTCTATTTGATTGCATTACTGCCAGTTTAACTCCATATCGTATTGCGTGCATTACTGACAGTTTAACGCCATAAAGTTTTGCATGCGTTACTGCCAGTTTAACACCATATCGTTTTGCGTGCGTTGCTGCCAGTTTAATGCCATACCGTTTTGCATGCGTACTGCCAGTTTAATGCCATATATTTCTGTGTGCGTTACTACAAGTTTAACGCCATATAGTTTTGTGCGTTACTACCAGTTGAACGCCATATCGTATTGTGTGCGTTACTGACAGTTTAACGCCATATAGTTCTGTGTGCATTACTACAAGTTTAACACCATAGAGTTTTGTGCGTTACTGCCAGTTTAACGCTATTTACGTCTGTGTGCGTTACTGCCAGTTTAACGCCATATAGTACTGTGCGTCACTGTACGTTTGGCGCATTATATTGCAGTATATTATATTGTATCTGTGGAGTGTGTCTGTGTAGTGTGAGCACTCAAATTAAAGGGCACCAAACACCTCTTTACATTGATTAAAGTGCATCTACGTACAGATTTCAACTTCTCCTTTACATTTGCTTATAAACACGGCCCCCTCCCTCCCAATAATGTCTGGGAGAACAACAAGGAGAGGCAGACGTTCCCTTGGCACTGTAAGGGGGCCAGCAACAAATGTGCCCACAGGTAAAGGTGGATGTGGTGGTCAGTCCTCAGGCAGGGCATCATTTCCTCTGTTTAGTGAGTTTGCCTGTGCTATCCAGCCACAGCATGCAGAGGAGGTGGTGGACTGGCTTACTAAACCTTCCTCATCCTCTGTCACACAAGCAGAGACAAGTGTGGATAAACCTGCCTCCTTGTCCACATCTATTCCTGCCATAGCCCTAACATCAGCCATTGAGGAGTCAGCTGAGATTATTTGACCACAGCGTCAGCCACTTGCTCCGGATTGCTCTGGATTCAGATGCTGGTTCTGAATTGGTTGAGGATGACAGGAACATGAGCCTAGAGAGAGGGAGGAACACTGGTAGACAAATTGTCATTCATGTTCCCCAAGCCGCAGCGTATTGCCAAGTTGTCTCCAGTGGTAATGATGAAGATGGAGGAGATGATGATGATGAGGATGAGGTCACCGATGCGACTTGGGTGCCAGATAGAGCAGAGGAGGAAACTGAAGGTGAGACGGCACAACCCCAAGGAGGCTGACATCAAGAAAGAGTAGAGAGCAGCCACCCTATTCCATCACATTCTGCAGCTGTTATCTCCCAGCCCACTCCCCAAAGCTCAGCTGTTTGGGATTTTTTCAGCACACCTGCAGCAGATCGCACTGTTGTTATCTGCAAACTGTGTTTCAGGCACATCAAACGTGGCAAAAATACCAACCATATGCATATGATTGCAATTTGTTTGCCTTCATCAAGAGTACCTCTATAGGGTTACGGTGGGAAGGCGCCCCCAGCACCCAAAGACCAATTTTTCTGCCCCTGTTTGACAGGTGCATATCATTGCACATTTTTACTGCAAGGCAAATTCTTGCTTTCATCAAGATTATCTCTATAGGGTTATGGTGGGAAGGCACCACCGACATCCAAAGACCAATTTTAACGCACCCGTTACTTCGATCCAAAGTCAAAGTGACACTAGAATGTATCCAAAAAAGCTCTAATCTTGTTCCCAGTGCACTACATTGTGGCCTCATCATACACACTGGCTCCCCAGCTGTTGCTGAGCAAAATAAAGGCAGCTTGCAGGAAAAAATTCAATTTTTTTGGCTTTATAAATTCAAATATTGCTGCAGCAGATTCTAGACATGGTACAGATCTGCCACTTTACAGTTAGACTAAGGGGACCCCCCTGGCACTATATTGTAAGGAATTTTTCATTTTTAGGCTTTCACTTTAAAAATCAAAAAATCACTGCTCATTTAAAAATAACGTTTTTCACAAACTTTTCTTTTATTGATCCATGTCCCCCAGGGCAGGACCCGGACCCCTATCCTCTATAACCATTGTATGCCTAATTACTTGCATTCAAGCCTTCAAAATGGGCACTTTTGATATTTGACGGTCGGGTCCCATTGACTTTAATGGGGTTCGTTATTCAGGTCTAAACTTTCGCGGTGTTCGGACGTTCTGGTCCGAACCGAACAGGGGTCCGTTCGGCCCATCGGTAATCACAAATATACACACAATCCAATGTGTATGTGTGACTTAATTACTTACAAACCACATTATGCAAGAAGCAGATGAGGCCCCAAGAGAAGAAGTAAGGCCGAAAAGCAAACAAATGGAAGTTCCATAAGTACTCATAGTTGCATGCAAAAGATTGACTCAGAAGTAAATAAACTTCCCATGGTTGAATCATACCTCTTCACATAGTGAGTAAACACCCTGAAGATAACCATCATCCAAGGCTAAACAATGGCTCTGCTGTAAAAATCATTAATAATTACAAAAACATGGCCATATTAATTGGACAACATATTCTAATCTGAGGCCTCAAACCAAAGAGTCAAATGGAAGAAATCACACTGTTATACTTACCTACACCTCCTTTTCAAAATGCAACTGAAAATCCTTAATAACTATATAGAATAATATAACAAAAGTTCATTGTTAAGAAACATAAGAAATTGGCTAGGGTCACATTGACCTATAGCAGGAGACATGCATAAAAATGGCATAAGCCCCCAGGAAAGAGATCTCCTTGCTCCTTCTCCAGGCCCACCTCTCAATTGGCACCTGATATAGTAGATTCAGACATGGATCTTCATCTGTTCTTCCTTTTTCGACACAGTCACACAAATACATTAGATTATGTATATTTTTATGATGTCTTTGTACTAATTAATATATATCCATAGCACCCTGATGTCTCCTCAGGAAGCAATCTTTCCAGGAAAGTGTTGAGACTTATATCTTCATCCTACATATATAATTCAACGGAATATTGAAGCTCTCCCAACTGTGGTTTGGTTCTTTATATGCAATACCTACTACCTGTATTTCAGTCTGAAATGGATGAAATATACGGGATGCTAGACCTACTATACTTAGGGTGATATATTTAGCATTTTTAAAGTTTGTTTTAACATTAATTATGGACTAAAATATGTATTTTTATCAATTATTCTATAGTGGTTGATTCATTCTTGAGAGTTATAGCACCTATAAAGTCGTGCTAAGTCTTTGTTTTGTGAAAATGTCAAAGTATTTAGGGATGTGGTGCCAAGTTATACCTACCTACACCTCGTTTTGAAAAAAAGAAAAACCTTCCCCATTCTACTACTAAATGTAGAAAAACAATTCCACAGTGTTTATTACTGTGAAGCTATTGCTGAAGTTTCCAGGTTCCTTCTCTGTAGTATGCTGGCAGTGGACAGACTTTTATACTAAGGGGGTGGCTGCTTTCTAAAGAAAATAAACTGTATGACTTTAACACCATTTTTTTGATGGACCTTAATTGTATATAACTGATTTAAAATAAAAAATTGCAGTTGGCCTTTAAAAAACTATATAATAATGTAATTGATTCTTTAGATATGCACATACAAAACATCAGTCTGATGCTAATAATCTTATCAATGTGTGCTTGAAGCCCCAACTCCAGCTTCAGTTGTTTTAATGGCTTTCAATACATTTTCCCCCTCAGAAGTTAGAACGTACTTTTCAAATAATACAAAATCTGGTAGCAGTGACCATAACATGATTTCATTTATTTTAGTTGCAAACAACAAGCACACACTGGAATAGATAAACACATAATTTAAATAGAGCAAATGTTCCATTGCTGAGGGCTGCTCTCTGCAATTTACAGTAGACTGGAATGGGATTACCTGTAAATACTTAAAAAGGGTTTTCTTTGCCTTCCTATGGATCAACTGTGGGAATAGGTGTTTGTGTGTGGAGATTTTCAATTTATATAGGTTGTATTTTTTATTGGTTAAATTTGATAATTTTTTTTATACCTATTTAATGCTTACCCTTTTCCGTGCCCCTCCCTATTTGCTGGGTTAATAAGCCCAAACCTCTTCAATGACATTCAGTAAAGAAAATTTGGACAAATCGTATTTAACTTAGTACAATTAACCACTTGTTGACCTGCTCACGCAGATATACTGCTGCAGGTCGGCTCTCCTGCGTGAATCGCCGTACCTGTACGGTGGCTCGTGCAGGCGCAGACTCGATGTCCGCCGGCGACCCGCAATCGTATATTACAGAGGCAAAATGGGGAACTGCCTTTGTGAACAAGGCAATTCCAAGTTCTGACCGGGGACATGACAGAGATCTACTGTTCCCAGTGATCGGGAACAGTGATCTCTGTCATGTCCCTGGTAGCCCATCCCCCCTACAGTTTGTTTATAGCGCAAAAAATAAAAATCTCAGAGGTGATCAAATACCACCAAAAGAAAGTTCTATTTGTGAGAAAAAAAGGACGGAAATTTTGTTTGGGTACAGAGCCGCATGACTGTGCAATTGTCAGTTAAAGTGACGCAGTGCCGTATCGCAAAAATGGCCTGGTCATTAGGGGGCAAATCCTTCTGGGGCTGAAGTGGTAAATGAACATTGTAAAGCTGTATATAAACTACAGAAGAAATATATATTTTTCAGACTAAATGTAGCAATAGACTGCAAACACCATGAGTAGACCTTCACAATGCTTTGATTAGAGAAAACGCTGTTTAGAAACTCTGGTTCCCAGTGCTTCTAGTGACAGGACACTTAACTTGATGGATTGCAGTTTTTAGTTGTGTTCATTGCAATGACTGTGTAGAATTTATAAGTGGTTCAGCTAAAAGGAGAAGTACCCGGTGATGATCTGATCAAGGTAAATCCTATCACTTTTAATCTTTTTTTTTTTTTTTAATAGAAAATAGAAAATAATGGAGGCCATTATTCTGAGGTAGTTCATTACTGACATAAATACTGACATAATCTTGGCAAAATAATTCATAATAAAATGTATTAGTCTGATATTTTTAACAGCAGTGCATATTAAAATATTTTTGTAGCAAAACATATTTAGAAAGATGTAAAAAAAAAGTTGGCTGATTTGGAATCTCACACAAGGTTGATTGATTCTAACAAATCTAAATTCATATATATTCATCATATTTTCCTTTTAAAGGATTATTTTATTCATTATTCATATACTGTATTTTAATGACTAGAGATCAGTAAACCAATCCAGGCAAAACCACATTTGTCCTAGATCCCCTTAATTAAAAGACTACAAATCAAAGTCAGAATAGGTTTGTAAATGTAAATTTGTTGCTATTAGTATCTGTCACAAGATTTGTCAATAATTTGTAGTGTTTTGTTCTCCTCCAGATATAAAAGTGATTCCTAATAGTAATAGCCATGACCTCACATTAAAATAACTACCGTATATACTCGAGTATAAGCCAACCCGAATAGTTAATAGCCGAGGCACCTAATTTTACCACAAAAAACTGGGAAAACGTATTGACTCAAGTATAAGCCTAGGGTGAGAAATGCGCAGCTACTGTAAGTGCAAAAGAGGATCAACAATGCCCATTTGCTGCCTCATTGTGCCTATTTGCAGCCATAGGTCCCCTGAACTTCAAACTTGGTAGTTAAGGGTTCCTAAATGCCCCCTAGCTGTAGCCAAAATTTGGGGTATCTGGACCCAAAGGCTCCCGAAATGACATTGCTGCAGATGGACACAGTTGACCGACTTTGGGGCCCCGTATCTCGGGGTCACTTGGTACATTTGGATATGTTGTAGTGCTGGCTCCACTGGGTTTGCACACCAAATTTGGGGTTCCTAGCACCAAGTGCCCCAGAGATACAGGGCCCCAAAGTCGGTTTGGAAAATGTCAAGCACTTTTCTGCAGCAGAGAATTACATTTTCCGACCCGACTTTGGGGCCCCCTATCTCGAGGGCCACTTGGTGCTAGAAACCCAATATTTGGATATGTTGTAGTGCCCCAAAGTCGGGTCGGAAAATGCCACTCTCTGCTGCAGAAAAGTGCTTGATTCGAGTATAAGCTGATGGGGGCATTTTCAGCACACAAAAAATGTGCTAAAAAACTTGGATTATACTCGAGTATATACGGTATGCCTTTTGAGAATAAAAATTTAGGTGGAACAAGGGTCACAGCAACTTTTAAACAGTGATAAATATATATTTCTGACCTGATGTTTATAAACGTCAGAAAACACACTGTCACCTGTGAATGACTGTGATCTGAGCTGTCTTCCATAAGGAGGCTTGGAAAATGTACATATTGCAGATTTTTGTTACTGTTTGCTAGGAAAAGTCAATTGCAACTTTTTCTGAATGACCGCCTGCTAGCCCAGGCCATAATTATGGTGCTCCCTGGGCTTTTGTCAATCAATAAATGTCAAACGTGCAGGCATATGTTTGAATGGACAATGTAAGAATTTTGTCTACTCCATTAGATCTAATATTCATTCTGGTTTATGATGCCGTGCTATATAAATTAGAGATTGTCATCTTTAAAATGTCAGGTCATTAGTTATTATAGCACTCTGCTTAATGTTTTACTGTAGTAAATACTGACTATTGCAAATCCTGGTTCATGAGCACACCATGAATTTTGAAACTTTACAAACTGTAAATAAAATAGCTCATGTTATGTGCCCATGTAGTTTCTTCTAAAACAGATGTAGCTTTCTTTAATGCATGAACATAAAACAGATGTAGCACACAATAGTATTAAGAAGCTGGTCTGTCAACATTCACAGCAAGAGTATGACTGCTGACAACCAGGCTAGGTGCTTCCAGCTGATTCTGTGATGATTTTTTTTTTTTTTTTAGAATAAGCTATTTTTTATGAAAAACACAACCTCTAGGAATCTTTAGACATTTAATGTTGAAACATATACTTTAGAAATCATTTTTTTATATTACCCTTTTTTATATTCTTTAACCACTTCAGGACCCAGCCTTTTTCTGACATTTGTTGTTTACAAGTAAAAAATCAGTATTTTTTGCTAGAAAATTACTTAGTACCCCCAAACATTATATACTTTTTTTAACAGAGACCGTACCTAGAGAGTAAAATGGCAGGCGCTGCAATTTTTTAAGTCAGGCAGTTTTTGCGCAGTGGTTTTTCAAATGCAATTTTTTGGGAACAAATACACTTTAACTACTTCAATACAGGGCACTTTTTTTCACCAGCCCAGACCATTTTTCAGCGATGTTGCACTTTGAATGACAATTGCGTGGTCATGCAGCACTGTATCCAAATACATTTTTAATCGTTTTATTCACACAAATAGAGATTTATTTTGGTGGTATTTAATCACCGCTGTTTTTTTTATTTTTTGCTAAAAACAAAAAAATACCAAAAATGTTGAAAAACAAAAAAACATTTTTCTTAGTTTCTGTCAGAAAATGTTGTAAATAAGTCATTTTTCTCCTTCACCGATGTGCGCTGATGAGGCTGCACTGATGGGCACTGATCAGGCTGCACTGATGGGCACTGATAGGCTGCACTGTTGGGCACTGATGAGGTGGCCTGAAGGGCACTGATGGGGAGGCACTAATATGCAGCACTGATGGGCCTTGATATGCAGCACCGATGGGCACTGATAGGCAGCACTAATAGGTGGCACTGATGGGCACTAATAGGTGCCACTGATGGTCACTGATATGCAGCACTGATGGGCAGGCATTGATGAGCACTGAAAGGCAGCACTGATTGGCATAACTTATGGGAACAGATTGGCCTCACCAATTGGCACAGACTGGTGTCAATGATGGGCACAGACTAGTGTCACTGGTGGGCACAGAGTGTCATCACCAATGGGCACTGCTGGGGCTGCATTGTAATCAGGGCACTAATGATCAGTGGCCTGATTACCTTTTCCCTGTGAGGAGATGCCACTGATTGGCTCTCCTCACCTCATAATCTGTCAGTGTGAGGCGAGGAGAGCCAATAAACGGCACTTCCTTGTTTACATGTGATCGGCTGTGATTGGACACAGCTGATCACATGGGCATAGAGCCGCAAAGAGATTGGAGTCACGCTGTGCCCCAGGAACAGAGGAACAGAGGAGGTCTAGTGCTACAATTATTGCTCTTGCACAGACCTTTGCAGAAAAACCTCACATGTGTGGTGCAAACAGCGTTTACATATGTTGGCATGACCTACGTAAGCGTTCACTGCTGCTCGCGAGCACACAGGGCTCCTTTTTTAAATTTATTTTATAAAAAAAAAATATTTTTACGCTGTCCCTATAAAAAAAAAATGTAATTACTTTTATTGCTATCGCAAGGAACGATACGGAATGACAGGTCCTTTTTATGGTGAGATCTGGGGTCTAAAAGACCCCAGATCTCTCCTTTACCCTTATAAGCAAAAGATAAAAAAACATTTTTTTTTACTTTTGCCTTAATAAAAAAAAACATGTTTACACGGCCCAAAAACCGGAAGTAACATCATGACATTGCTCTAGTCCTCCAAGGGCATAGAGATCAGTACCATCGCCCATCTCTGTGGGGAGACACTGCCTGATACCGGATGGTTCCCGGCCCACCGATCAGTAACGTAAGCCTGGGAACCACTGGGAAGCAGTGGGAGGAACGGGGCCACCCTCCCACCACTTTTAAAAGTGGTCCTGCGCCAAATATGCTGCTGGGATCACTTTTATCGAAAACCCAGCCGCCTGAAGGGAAAAAAATACCGGGGTTATGGCACCTAGCTTCAGCCATAACCCCTATATTTAACGTCAAAGTAATGATGTGTGTATATATATATATGTATTTATATTATTTTTTATGGTATTTAATAACCACTAGATTTTTTACTATTAAAATAAGAGAAAAGGGAAAACATTTTGGAAATTTTTTTTTCCCTTTTTTCATTTAACCACTTGACCTCTCGAAGATTTAAGAGGGGCTTCATGACCAGGCCATTTTTTTTATACAGCATTGCATTACTTTAGCTGACAATTGTGCAGTTAGACAACGCTGTACCTAAATAAAATGTATGTCCTTTTTCCCACAAATAGAGCTTTCTTTTGGTAGTATTTGTTTTTTTTTTTATTTTTTGCGCTATTTAACAAAAAAGGCCAACAATTACAAAGAAAAACTATCTCTTTTACTTTCTGCTATAAAACCTATCCAATAAAAAAATTGAAAAATCAAATTTCTTCATCAATTTAGGCCAACATTTATTCTGCTACAAATTTTTTTTTAATTCCCATCAAGCGTATATTGATTGGTTTGTGCAAAAGTTATAGCCTCTACAAGCTATGGGATATTTATTTATTTATTTACTAGTAATGGGGGCGATCAGCGGGACTGTGATATTGCAGTGGATATTCTGAAACTAACTGCCACTTTTGCCACTTTTTGGGGACCAGTGACACTAATAAAGTAATCAATGCTAAAAATATGTACTGTCACTGTACTAATGACACTGGCTGGGAGAGGGTCAAGCATCAGGGGCGTTCAAAGGGTGCTTGTGTGCCTAGCCAGTGTTTTACTGTACTGTGGGAGGTTCTTTTACTAGGGGAAGAGATGGAAATCATTCCTTGCTTTGCAGGGACTCAAATTCCATCATTCCCTCCTTGTTTATATAGACAGATCGCAGTTCTGTGTCTTTTCTTCACAATCAGTGGGTGGCGGTGTTCATTGAGTCCATGGTACCCATGGATCGGCTCCTGCTGTGTGTAATCACAATGGGAGCGAGCCCCCACATGCAGGCCCCTACCCGAAAGTGTTGGATTGCGTATATATACGTGATCGGCCACATAGGTGCCATCCTGTAGCAGATAAAATTACTATAGGGCGGACCTAAACTAGTTAAAATGAAAATTCCAGAATAGTACGAAACCCCCCCAAATTACTATTTTTTGGAAAATGTCCCCACTCACAATTACTACAGTCTCTACAGTCTCTCTCCTTCCCCTGATGTAAGGGAAAGGGAAGGGATCAACACTGTAAACAGTACCATGTTACTGCTATAATGACCAATCACCATAATCCTATTGTACCTAGCCCCTTTGATCAGCTCAGTATAGTTTCTCTGTGTACCTAGCCTTTGCATGATAGCTCAGTACACAGCGACTGCTGAATAGATTGACTGTTCCAATGGCTATTTATCCAGTATCATGTTTTTTTTAGATTTTAATAGAATAGGGAAGGGTTAGAATTGCCAGATAATTTTTTTGGTGCGTTACCATTGGTGAAATTTCCCTTCAATTCCAGTTCCAGAGACCCCAAAAAAGTTAAAGGACATCTTTCAAAGTGAGGGAAATTCTCTTCTGAGATGGCTGTATCTTGAAAAGTTGTCCCCACTATTTATGGGCTTCCTCTAAGCTCCAACATTGTTCGATTCACTCTGTCTTCCACTGTATGATTCCCAGGAGAGCAGAGGGCACACATTAGGGAGAGGGGATTGAAAGAATAGAACATAAAAATAGCTCCTGCATGATATTATATGTTTACCTAAGATGGAGATATTTCAAATTATATTGACTTGTTTCTTTGGAGTTTAACTGGTTACGAAACAATGAACATCATGATTGCTTATGCTTTATCTCAAAGAGCAGTTTTCATATGGGGCATTACAAATAAAGTTGCCACTGGGTGTCAGGCTCACGATAACATAGCATTAACAAATGGTTTCACATGTTTCACTGCTTTGGTTGTAGGTTTTTAAATGTTGTGTTAAAATATGGTCTAAATTGCATATAATGCCATAGTTTGTAATTGATAATAATAATCAAATAAATGTTAAAAAAAAACACCTTATGAGCATGCATAATACATGCAATATTAAAATGTATTCAATTCTCATAAGCTTGAGAAAGGGCAAGGATCCGTTAAAACTATTCCTAGTAATACTAACTTGGAAAACCGATTTATTGATGGTGTTAAAAAGATCTTCACCTGAATGGTTCAACTCTCATTTACTGAATACATGTTTACTTTCTATATCTAAAGTGTCTCTCTGGCTGGGGGGGGGGGGGGGCTCTGGTTTATTCAGTATATTTGTGCAATCCTGCATCTTTTCCTCTGGTAAGTAGCATGGAGGCTTGGTGACTACTAAGGCTTCATGTACACTGGCCTTGCCAGGGATTGTCCCGCGATCTTGCTGCGTTTTTCGTTTTCCCACGGCCGCCGGTCAAAACGTTTCTATCCTAAACATGATTCTTGCGCGTTCAGGAGAGGGAGATTGAAGCTAACTAAATGCGGCAGCTCCTAAGCTCCGCTAAAAGCATATGTGTACATTGAAAAAATTGGAAAAAAAAATATGCCAAAAGCTCTTAAACTCAAGTTTAGGAGCTGCCAGTGTAGGCTAGTGTACATGAAGCCTTAGACAAATTTTGCACAGGCATTTGTCTACAAAATATGATGTCCGTTTAACCACTTCAATCCCGGAGCTTTTTTAAACATTGCGCACACATGGTAAAATGCACATTTTAGGCCTGTTAGTTAAAACCCCAAAACATTATAGCCTGGTACACACCACTAGTTTTTTTCTTCGTTCAATCCGAGAAAAAAATTCCCACCAGTGCATGGCAAGGCATACCATCTCTTTATTTTGTGCAGCTACACAATAGCACCTTGAAGCTGAGAGGCCTACTTATACAAAATGTAAGTTGGATGAGATGTAAGTTGGATGAGTGCCCCCTTCTAATTTCACATAGTAATGAACTACCCACTTCTAGGACAGTTGAGAAGAAGGAGGAGACATTTTCATTTTTTTATTTTCCCTGGTTTGAAATCTCCAAGTGTTGTTGGGCAGCAAGTTGGGCTCCTTCACGCCTTGCCTGACCAGTAATGAGCAGGGAAAAGCAAGGTTTACTTTAAATCGGACTTTATCAGCAGCACATACATCTTTTTCTTTTACTCTCCCACCACTCCATTTAGTTTCTGAGAGCAAGGAAGAGGCTCATGGGGCTTATATTTTGCCCCCTGTGACCGCTCTAGGTCAATCATCAGGCAATGATGCTCACAAGAGAGAGGAAAGGGAATGAATGCTCCTCCATATCCAGAAGTCCTAGATATTTTTTTCACTTCAACCTTTGAATGGGGCAGCAGGGGGAATACAAGAAAAGGGGAATGCTTACTGCTGGAGAGTGAGGCATTAAAGCTAATATCTTTTTTTGCAATGTATGAGCAAGACACATATTCCAGTGTACAAGAACAGTTTTTATGTCATTTGTTTTCATAAATACAATGTAGTTTTACATTGAAAGCTAACTTCTGTGATACATGAGGCTCGTCTTTAAAACACCCTCTTAATCTGCATCTGTGATAATTACATACTGA
This sequence comes from Lithobates sylvaticus, assembly GCA_028564925.1. Taxonomy (NCBI): domain Eukaryota; kingdom Metazoa; phylum Chordata; class Amphibia; order Anura; family Ranidae; genus Lithobates; species Lithobates sylvaticus. The sequence goes on along the minus strand of CM053027.1, from coordinate 160,265,021 downwards.
GCTTTTTTAAACTATATTTATTGTGTCTAACACCCAGAAGAATTGTATTTTCTTTGTAAGTTAATTAAATGTTAAAATAATTATTGTTGTATTTCAAACTTTTTAATGCCCTAGAGTCTACAAATTTGATTATTATTTTTAAACATTTTGAATAGTTACACATTTTTATCCTGTTTTAACCAGTTTTAAAATGTATGCTCATTTGCATACTTATGCTATTGGATATTACCCAGGTTTGGTTTTCGCAATCAGAAGATCAATTCACTAAACAAATTTAAGGTGCACAGAATTATTTTTAAATTAATTTTAATTATTATTTTTTCTTTCCTTTTTTTTAATGCAGGCCCAAAACCATTTGCTACTCAGTTCCCTTTCCCATAGACAGTCCCTATACATTTACTAGATAAATGAGGGCTCCAACTGTCATCTGACATCTTAAGGAGGGGGTTGCATATAATATTAAGTATATGTAACGCTAAAGAATATTGTCAGAGATTGCTGACATACTGCAAGAAAGGGTGAGAGACTGAAGACATGCTACAGTTGTGGTTGTAGACTGGAGATATGCTGCACGAAAGAATTAGAGACTGGAAACATGTTACATGACACTGGAAGGGATCACTTTTCAATCACTATATTTCCTATTTTACTATAAATAAACATCATAATGTCAAGGAAAACAAATATATAATATAACTATACTGGCATTTGCCAGTAAGACTTGAATATAAAAGTACAGTAAAAGAAAATTCTTAAATTTCAGACAAGGTGAACACAAATGTAAAAATAAATCTAGATAAAAAGTAGATACATTTTCATAACATCTAAGAAACTTAAATGCATCAAATAAAAATATTTAAGATAACAATTTATTAATATCAGGCTTTTGTTGATCTATATAAAAGTAGACTGGTGAAGAAACAACAAAGTAAATTGCCATTTCTTTCACAATATGTTTGATGCTGACTGTACAGGAAATAATACATGTTTAATATCTAGATGTGTACCATATTTTATCACATTGAAGTCTGATATTCTAGGGTGAAGTTGAAAATAAATGCATGCTACAAAAATGTGGTTAATTTTGAATTTAGATGCTAAAACTTGACCTTATACTTAATAGAATTAGTCCTATACAGTACATTACTATATTTATTGCAGGTAACTGTGGTGCCACATTCTTATTTGGACTATATATAGTTATGAAATCATCTTCTGTCTTTCAATGTGACAGGTGTAGTTACAAAACTCTATTAGTAAATGTATCAGTGTGTCTGGAGTTTCACTTTATTATCTCCTTTCCATTTAGTCCCCTGTAACTCTTTCAACTTTGTTTTCCTGTTACATTTTTCTGTAATGTTTTACTACAGTTCCGTTCTAGGTCACTGGAAGCTATGCTTCACATTATGCAAAAAAGTGTACCTTTGATCTACATTCTACCCTCTACTCTACACTTATTGTAAACAACAGGCCCAAGACGATTTTAGATTGTTTGATCTGAACAAATGGTCTGCTGTTAAGCCCCATTTTGAAGGTATGTTTTAGTCTCTACATCAGTGTTGCCAACCTATCAGTTTGAAATTTAGTGAAACGACACCCACAATTTACTGACACAGCCAAGTTTTTACTGGCTTTTAACAAAAGTTAAAAAATTACAGTTTTAAGTGCAATTTTCAGTATTTAAGCCACAAACAAGTGCAATATGTAAATAACAATGTGATTTAAGGTAGATAGTAAGGTAAAAAACATATTCCTGTTATTTTCGAGCTATATATATATATATATATATAAAAATGAACATAGGTTTTTTTTTCCTTTTGATTATTTAGCCCATAAGTTTTTGTCATCTATGTCCAACTGGAAAGATTTCCCCTTAATTTCTGCTCCATAGACACCACAGAAAGTGAGGGGAAATCAGGATCACTAGAATGTATGTTCACAATTCTAAAGACCTCCTGTCTCCATCACACCATTCCTCTATCATACTTTTGCTGGTGGCATTTTCGCCCGCAAAAGATTGAGAGCAGGTTCTCAATTTTTCGGTCGAAAAAAATTCTGATCGTTTGTAGCAATTCGGCGCGCAAAATTCTTACGCATGCTCAAACAATTCAACGTATGCTCGGAAGCATTGAACTTAATTTTCTCAGCTCATCGTAGTGTTGTACATCACCGTGTTCTTGGCGGTCGAAAGTCGTCAGAGAACTTTTGTGTGACCGTGTGTATGCAAGCCAAGCTTGAGCGGAATTCCGTCGGAAAAACCATCCAAGATTTTGTGTGTACGGGGCATTAACCATTTCTTATTTTGATTTGTTTGTGTTTTTTTTCTTTTATCTATGCCTATGAGAATATTCATCTATTTTAATTCATATAGTGTGTATTGAAAAATCAACAAAAACATGTGATCAATATTTTTAGTTTTCTTTTTGGTAAGCTTTCCAGAGAAACTATTTTATATTTCAATATTTTTATTGAGGTAGGTATAAACAGTAACAAACGTTTCACAGGTAACCAAGTAATTAACAGTTCAAAATAATAGTGTTGCAACAGTGCAATAACATTGTAAACAGCATTTCCGTAAAATGGCTCATATCTTTAATTGGGGTCTGGTATTTGCTAATACTTGGATGAAGGCCCTTTTCAGGACTAGTGGTACCAGAGAGAGGGGTAGGAAGGCTTCAGGGCTCCATGTGACCCTGCAAAAAAAAAGAAAAGTTCCAGGGCTGGTTCCCCTTCCCTGTTTGTATTGGCCATTCTGTCTTATCTTCAACATTTTATTCAAGTATCTTTACCAGGTTGTACGAATTGTACTTTCAATTAACATTACATTGAAATCAAATAAAAACAAGAAGTAACAAAGAGAAAAGAAAGGTGTAGCGGAAGGAGGGAGGAGGAGAGGAGAGAGATCGGGTAGAAGGGGAGAGGAGGGGAGGGAAGGGGGAGGAGGGTCACCTGGAGTTCCTCTTTATGTAGAGATGTGCTCAATCCAAGGGTCCCAGATCTTGTTAAACATCTCTGATTTATTTTGGAGAGTATGAGTGAGTTTGTCATTAATCATGATCCAGTTGAGTTTGCTTTTTACTTGGTCTAGAGGTATGCATGAATGTTTCCAGTTTCTTGCAATCGTTATTCTTGCCGCCAGAAAGATGTAGGTTATGAGTTTCAATGATTTTTTGGGGACCTCATCTGGCAGTTTGTGAAAGAGTGCACTTTCTGGGGACCGTCGTATGTTAACACCTGTAACTGAGTTGATCAGGTTATATATTCTGATCCAGAATCTGACAACCAGTGGGCATTGCCACCAAACATGGTGCATGGTACCCATCTGTCCACACTGCCGGAAGCAATTAGGTGAGGAAGATGGGTGCATTTTTGCTATTCTTGTGGGGACTAAATACCATCGCAGCAACGTTTTATAGTTTGCTTCGATAAGGGTGGTATTAATAGAAATTTTTGACAGTTTATGGGCAATATCTTGCCAGTCTGACATTTCCAGGGAGAGGTTCAGGTCACTCTCCCATTGTGTCATGTATGATAGTTTGGATTCAGGTTCAGTAAGCGAAGAGTAGACAGCAGAAATTCGCCCTCTCTGGTTGCTTCTGTTTTGGCAGCTCAGTTCTAAAGTGGTGAGAGTGACAGGTCTACCTCCCTTTTTGAGTTTGGAAGTGATAAATGAAGAGATTTGATTGTATCTAAAATTCTCGGCGGGGGGCATTGAGAAGTTGTCTTTAAAGTAATCTCTTGAGTGCATTTGATTGCCATAGAGGCAGAGAAACTATTTTAATGTTTGTAAACTTGATTCCAAATATGCAGTTTAATGATAAATTATGTTTTCTTTAATTTTAATGATTGGTGAGAAAAACTGGTCTTGGCAGTAAAACTGTAGAATGGCTTCTATTATATTATTTTGCTGCCAAAATGTTACAATTTCAAAAAAGGACACTAATTAAAGTTAAAATGTGAGTGTAGAGGACCATTATACAAATAGTTTATAAAATACATTACCTTTGTACCAATGGGAGACTTTCAAAGATAACTGAAATTATTATTAGGAATTATTTAGACCCAGATAGTTTTTCAAGGATCTAGGATTTGTGAGTTAAAACTCTTGCAGAAAGACATAATTCTATTTCATTAGTATTTGTTTAGCAGTAAATATATGGAGTAAGTTAAAGTGGTAGTAAGGGCTTTTTTTTTTATTTATACTTAAAGCTAAGCTTATAATAAGGCTTACCTGTAGGTACAGTAAATATCTCCTAAACATGCACCGTTTAGGAGATATTTACTTTAGCAGCGCTGATGATGGCAGCATGCTGTCCATAGAGAAAGCCGTACCACAGCTGTGACTCCCATGTGCATGCATGGGAGTGTTGTTTTTGGGGCTGTCCGGGAGAAGATGGAAACCCTGTCAGTGCAATGCTGGATGGCTTCATTTTCAGGTAAGTTTGTCCACCCATGTGAGCGCTTTAAATTGTTATTTTTATCAAATTTATTGCTATCACAAGGGATGAACAACATCCCTTGCTATACTATTGGCAGTGACAGGTACTCTTTACTGAGACATCTAAAGTCTATTACCTCTAGATCTCTCCTTTGCCCTTAAAAGCATCTGATTCACCGGGAAGTGACAAACTCCTTGTCGTTTCCAGGTTCATAGACCATAGAGACAATCTGGGAATATAAGTCCCTCCCTCATATCTATGGTCAGCTGGCGAAACTGGTGGCTTCAGTCCCGGGTCCCTGATGGTACAGGGAAGCCTGGGAAGGCAGCAAAAGGTGGCAGGGGGGACCACCTTCGGCCACATGTAAAAATGATCCAGCGGCTGTAAAGCTGCTTGGATCACTTTAACATTACTCAGCATCGTTGACTGAAAAAAGGATACTGGGGTAAGAACAGAAGCTGCAGTAATGACCCCAGTATAACCACTGAAACCCAAGGATGTACAGGTACGTCCTAAGGGTGACAAGTGGTTAAAGTGTGCAATTCCATGATGACCATGTAAATGTTATATTCAGGTGAATCAAAAACTGATAAATCCGCAGTATTACTGATTTTATCACTTCTATTGCCTTTATGTTATAGAAGCTTATATTGACCTGCACTTGCCAAGGGAGTCATGAATAATGTCTTGCTTTGTACCAAGCTAATCAGTTTGGGAGGAGTCACTAACTTTTTTTTTACTTTTATTCATTATGATTATTATTATTATTTTACAGGATTTATATAGCACCAACAGTTTGCACAGTGCTTTACGTCAGGGCAGACAGTACAGTTATAATACAATTCAATACAGGAGGAGTCAGAGGGCTCTGCTCATTAAAGGTTACAATCTAAGAGGGAGGGTCAAGTGAGTTCAAAAAGATAATAACTCTGGGGGATGAGCTGATGAAGAAAATAAAAGTACAGTTGTTAGGTAAGGGCAGGATAGGCTTCTCATAAGAGAAATGTTTTCAGGGATAGCCAACAAGTGGATAGAGTTGGAGATAGTCTGACAGTTTGGGGTAGGGAATGGTGATGAGGGAGCTGGAGAGCAGGAAGTCTTGGGAGGTACAAAGAGGATGATTTGGTTGGTATTTTGAGACTAGGTTAGTGATGTAGCTGGAGGCAGAGTTTTGGATGGCTTTGTAAGTTATTGTTAGTATTTTGAATTCATTTGTTGGGAGAGTGGAAGCCAATGGAGGGATTGACAGAGAGGGGTAGCAGATGTTGAGCGGTTTGTAAGGTGGATGAGTCTGGCAGCAGCATTCATGGTAGACTGAAGGAGGGATAGCCTTTTTAAAGGTAAGCCAATGAGGAAGGAGTTGTAGTAGTCAAGGCGAGAGATAACCAGGGCGTGAATCAGGAGCTTTGTGGTTTCATTGGTTAAGAAAGGACATCATCATTATACTAATGGCACTACAGGTATTTAATTGCAAAAGCCCCTACTTGAGAACTTTCTGTATAGCAACATGGAGAGGGCTTAACTTCTTTCATCCCTATATCCAGGTCATATTTAAAGCATTATTTTATCCAAAAAGAAAGACTTTATCCATAGAGGCAGCAAATGCACAAAGGCGATAAAAGACATGCTTCAGTTTTATTACAATTAAAAGTCATTTAGAACTGGTCAATGTTTATAGATGAACTCCAGGCCGAAATTAGGAAAAAATAAAAATAAATGCAGTTTTGTATTTATTATAAAATCCTGAAATGGTTTTAAGTGCAACTAGTATAAATACCCAAATCTGAGTTTATTTTAGCATTATGTAATCCCCAGTACAACAATATTCAGACTTGGAGAGGGAAGGACAGTACTTGGGAAGTGTCCTATATGCACATGTGCTTAGAAAGAAGTTGCTGATTTAGAGACGAGTAATTAAATGACCAATGTGCTGTTGCTTTTTCACTGTCCATTCACAGCCTTTGGGAAGGCTGGTAACCTACAGCATATGTGTTGGTTATCTGGGGTAAAGAAAAGTCAGGTTACAAAATGACTGTTTTTGTGTAAATCGTAGGACTAAATCGACTGAAATACAATTCCTTTGGCAAATAAAACAGCTCACGTATATGTACAAGGTTTATGTATATGTTGTTTTTCCTGTTTATTAAAATCATGAATACACTATATACAAACTTTAACATACCTTTGTAGGAGTGGCACATAATACCTAGGTATACTGTATATTATAATCAATTTGCAGCTATGTAGTTTCTCCAATTTAAACTAGCATATTATGGGTAGGATTAAATGGATTTGATCTTCTCCACTAAAGTCGTGTTCAAAACTGACTGAGTGCAGGGCAAGCTTCTGATTTATAGCAATGTGACAATCACTGGTTTGTTACTGGACAGCAGGCAAAAGGTCAGGTCCATATATAATTTGTTTCCTCAGCAAATCCATGGAATGTTTGGCCAGATGGATAAATGAGGTCATATAGTAAAAGCTTATGCAAGGGAAAGCAGCAGTCAGCCGATGTTAAGCATGTCTACTTCGAGGCAACATGCCTGTCTAATTTGTCTAGTAGTCAACAGGTGTAATTTTGTGCTAGGGCTTTTTAATCAAAGACCATTATTTAGCTAAGTATGCAAGAATTTTGTCACATGGAATTTCTTTTATCACTTAATTCATATATTGCATATTTTAGTAAACCAAAGTATTAATTTTTGATTATTATTTGCAGTAACCAGTCAGATCGCCAAATGGGACTTTGTCATTTTGCAGTGCAGATTTGAATCTCATTTGTTGCTCTAGTGCAGTGTTTCTCAACCTTTTTTCAGTCAAGGCACCCTTTAAAGTTATTTACAATCTCAAGGCACCCAACAAAATTGTGACCAGTCTTGAGGCACCCTTTAAAATTATGGACAGTCTTGAGGCACCCCATTCTAAAATGTAAAAACTATTCTAATAGTTTTACATATTGCAGCAACATCCACACACGTAGGACACTCAACATTAGAGGTGATATATTCTTCCAAAGCAAATACATGTGTGACCCCAAAGCTGATGAAGAGAGGCAGAGGAAGGTCAAACAATGATGCAGGCGACTAACATCCTCCTTATCAACTGATGATGTCATTGGTTGTTAGAAGGTCTTAATGGTGAAAAACCTGTGACTTTGTGTAACTATACGGAAGGCTTTATCCACCCGCCGGCTTGTATACACATTTTTGGCAATTTTTAGGCATTTTGCCAAGGCACCCCTAAAGAAACAAGGCATCACAGGGTGCCTGAGCACCCTGGTTGAAAAAAGCTGCTCTAATACAATACAGACAGCTTTTATTTTCCCACATTATGCTAAATGAGCGTTCAGGAATTCAGGAAATTGATGGAGCTTGGAAGTAAAAAATAAATAATTATTTGACTTTTCAGAAAATGTCTAAACTAATTTTATAAATACAGTGCCTTGCGAAAGTATTCGGCCCCCTTGAACTTTTTAACCTTTTGCCACATTTCAGGCTTCAAACATAAAGATATAAAATTTAAATTTTTTGTGAAGAATCACCAACAAGTGGGACACAATTGTGAAGTGGAATGAAATCTATTGGATTTTTGAAACTTTTTTAACTAATAAAAAAATGAAAAGTGGGGCGTGCAAAATTATTCGGCCCCCTTGCGTTAATACTTTGTAGAGCCTCCTTTTGCTGCGATTACAGCTGCAAGTCGCTTGGGGTATGTCTCTATCAGTTTTGCACATCGAGAGACTGAAATTCTTGCCCATTCTTCCTTGCAAAACAGCTTGAGCTCAGTAAGGTTGGATGGAGAGCGTTTGTGAACAGCAGTTTTCAGCTCTTTCCACAGATTCTCGATTGGATTCAGGTCTAGACTTTGACTTGGCCATTCTAACACCTGAATACGTTTATTTGTGAACCATTCCTTTGTAGATTTTACTGTATGTTTGGGATCATTGTCTTGTTGGAAGATAAATCTCCGTCCCAGTTTCAAGTCTTTTGCAGACTCCAACAGGTTTTCATCCAGAATGGTCCTGTATTTGGCTGCATCCATCTTCCCCTCAATTTTAACCATCTTCCCTGTCCCTGCTGAAGAAAAGCAGGCCCAAACCATGATGCTGCCACCACCATGTTTGACAGTGGGGGTGGTGTGTTGAGGGTGATGAGCTATGTTGCTTTTACGCCAAACATATCGTTTTGCATTGTGGGCAAAAAGTTAGATTTTGGTTTCATCGGACCAGAGCACCTTCTTCCACATGTTTGGTGTGTCTCCCAGGTGGCTTGTGGCAAACTTTAGACGAGTCTTTTTATGGATATCTTTGAGAAATGGCTTTCTTCTTGCCACTCTTCCATAAAGGCCAGATTTGTGCAGTGTACGACTGATTGTTGTCCTATGGACAGACTCTCCCACCTCAGCTGTAGTTCTCTGCAGTTCATCCAGAGTGATCATGGGCCTCTTGGCTGCATCTCTGATCGGTAGATTTGCAGTGATCTGATACTCCTTCCATTTCAAAATGATCGCTTGCACAGCGCTCCTTGGGATGTTTAAAGCTTGGGAAATCTTTTTGTATCCAAATCCGGCTTTAAACTTCTCCACAACAGTATTACGGACCTGCCTGGTGTGTTCCTTGGTCTTCATGATGCTCTCTGCGCTTTCAACAGAACCCTGAGACTATCACAGAGCAGGTGCATTTATACAGAGACTTGATTACACACAGGTGGATTCTATTTATCACCATCAGTCATTTAGGACAACATTGGATCATTCAGAGATCCTCGCTGAACTTCTGGAGTGAGTTTGCTGCACTGAAAGTAAAGGGGCTGAATAATTTTGCACGCACCACTTTTCAGTTTTTTATTTGCTAAAAAAAGTTTAAAATATCCAATAGATTTCGTTCCACTTCACAATTGAAGCCCCACTTGTTGGTGATTCTTCACAAACAATTAAAATTTTATATCTTTATGTTTAAAGCCTGAAATGTGGCAAAAGTTTGAAAAGTTCAAGGGGGCCGAATACTTTCACAAGGCACTGTACTATGATGATGTGTGGTAATCAATCATGTGTTGCTTAGTATCTGGAGACATGACACAAGTGACTTGCTGCTGTATCACTGTATACTCTACATTCAACAGGAACAAAATAGCATAACCTAGCGTAAGCTGTACTCTGAACAGCACAATAGACACATTGACCAATTACAGTGTTGTCCTATGTTTACTGTAGGATGTGTCAAATCACTTTCCGACAAAAATTGCAAAAGAGACACAAATTTACAGAGAAATGTTTAGCCCAGTTAGTAATCACAGTATGATGCATGTTCATGCGTCAAGACATTTGGGTTAATTTACTCAAGGCAAATATACTGTTCATTTTATAAGGGATTTTTTTCCCCCTGCTAAGTGAATATGGTAAAAAAAAAAATTGCCTGCACATGATTGGATGATGGAAGTCAGCAGAGCTTCACCGTCATTATTTAACTAAGATAAGTGCAAATTCCCTTGCAAAGTGAACAGCTTATCTTTAAATCTTTAAATGTGCATGCTGACGTTTTCTGGTGCCAATGCTTGGGTATTTGTAAAAACTGTTTCCATTTCTACTGTATAGAACCATCTAGGCTTGCCTTTTTTATGTTTATGCATGATACATTTACTCTTAGTATTACAATATATAATATGACATGGATGGCAATGAATGAAATTCAGGAAAACCAAAACTGTGTTTCTTACAAGTTTAAGCCACCCTTTTTAACAAAAGTGGAGTCCTATGGGGATTGCCCTTTCAATGTGATATGGCTGTTAAAGAGGATTATGGGGTGCAAATCCCCAACATCTGTTATGTGACTGCTCAAATATAAAAGATTCCATGAATACCATAATACTTAGTATAGTACTCTTTATTAGATGCATTACACTTCATGGAGAATCCCACCCAATAATCCCCTTTACCCCCTGGCATTCAATAAAATAGATCTTCATTTGATCCCAGTCACTGGCTTCCCATAGATTTGTGTCTCTGAGGCAGGAGAAGACAGTGCAAGCCTGGCAAGACTGGGCTGTGTTTTATTGAAAAAGATGCAAAGCTTGGAGAGGCAGTTATGCGCTTCCATCTCTGGTGGACACACAAGTCCCTCCTGACTGCAATAGTCAACACTCATCCACACAAGGGTTAATACGAGCATAGAACTAATCCTCCACGCCACTGAAAACAACATTTGCAAACACGAAACTCACACTGCTACCACTACAGTAGTACTGTAGAGCACTGTCACAATGGTCATTCCAAAAATCATACAAAATAGTTTATTTCATTTTTTTATTTAGTTTATGGACTAATTAATATTTGATGCCTACATGATGATATATACATTATGGAGCTCAGGATTGAGTACCTTAGGGAGTGTAGAAATTTAGAAATACACACCTCCCTTATGGGCATGACATAATTATCCTTAGTTTTACATAAGCGTTATACAGCATAACAATATATTAAGGCCATGGTGTACTCTTTTAAGTCACGTTGACCTGTGGCTGCTGGTAGCTTATTGTTGTGCACTTCCTAGAAATCAGATACTCAGAACTGCTTCTTTTGTTTAAACATTTTGATATCTCAAGTGAATAACAGGCTTCCTAATGCAATATACTTATTAATTATCTAACATGTTGGACATTGTGTTCCCCAAGATACAGTTCCTTTTCATTATGAAACACACTAGCTACTGGCAGATTTATATAAAATGATACTTAATATGCTGATTTCATTAATTAGTCACACACCGAAAAAAATAACGCTAAGGTAGCTTTAGTAGCTTGCAAGAAAGTGACCTTTTGTTCTGTAGACAGGAGGATAGGTCTAGATTTCACTGACAATAAAGTACATTGAAAAACTGCTTGTTGCTGTGCCTAGTCATATGTCTCTATATGTGTATATGTTATTGACAATTTCAAAATAACAGATAAAAGCATTTTTCTAAGGAAAGGCATGTTCTTGTGATAAGATATGATGGACAACCTTCTTTTTATGACCAATTCACATAAAAAAAGAGTTTTGTTTGTTTTAAGATATTTCTAAGGCCAATGTTGAAAAAAATCAAAGTTGCCTCAGAGCATAAAGTTATTAATAGTCTTTACAAATAGAGTAAATAGCTTCCATTGTCCTGTTGCAGGCATATGTAACTGCAAGGAGGTCATGAGGAAGGCCCAAAACAAGGTGGAGAAGTTATATAGTTCAGGATTCATGAAACTGGTAAGGTTTATCTTTTGCTCTATGGCTCTTTAATAGAGAAATAAATGTATTAGGAATGACTGTTCCTAGGAGCAATGATTAATCCACGATGGTACATTTTACTAGGGGAAAATCGAAATGGGAGTGTGTATTGTGAATTGCTGGTTTGCCATTATAGTAGGCCTGATGAAGTCTATCTATGGTCATTGTTTTGTAAATTTTTCAGTGATTCCAAGAATAGCAATAGGGATTTCCCATCTCAACAAGATTACCAGACTGCCAAAATAGCTTTGATATATCTACCTGATTAGAGTGCCCTTAAAACCTGTTACATGTAAATAAAGATGAGAACACTGACCTCTCCTGATTCCTGTGATCCTGAACATTGCTCCATTGAAAGCATCAACTTAATTCATAGGGCTCATTCACTTCCATGTGCCACGCAGGGCCCTGTTTTGCCAGCATGGGGATGCACAGGTGTTGTTTGCATCCCCGTGCCAGCAGTGCCATAGCTGTCTATTGGGACACGCGGCTGCACGGACACACTTGCTATGTCCCCTAAATCACCCTGGATGTCTTTGGGGTCCTACATCAGCCCCCGCACGAATGTCACATTGGGACATAGTGGTGGGACATATTGGGGCAGCCATAGATGTGGCCCAGTAGACATCTATGGGACTGCAGACATAGGGATGCATCGCTAACACCGGTGCATCCCTGTACTGGCAAAACATGGCCTTGCATGGCACACGGAAGTAATCGGCAGTCGGAAAAAGTTCCCATTTAGAAACCTAACTGTCAGGGCTCCACTTGCGACGTACGGTCGAATCGGCGCGCGCGCATGCGCACACGCGCCGCTGATTCGTCCGGGCGTCGAAACGAGGGTACGCGCCGTCGTACTCCTCAGGCGCGCGCGCGTGCGCAGCGAGCGCGGGCACGTGCGTCGCGGGCGCACACGTGACGCGTTAGCGCTGTTTGGCGCCAGTTGGCCTTTAAAAGAATGACAGCTGCACATGTCAAGTGCTGTTCGTCTGCAGTTTGCCCCTTGTTTAACCTGCCTCTGTTGTGTACTCCTGTTTACCTGATCCGGCTTCCACTTGACTCTGCTGCCTTCTCCACTCCTGATTCCGGCCTGTTGACTCTGCTTTGGACTGATACCTGAACGCTGATCTCCTGCCTGTCTGACCTCTCCATTGCCTGTGCCCACTTACCTGCCTGCCAAAGTGTATCCAGACCCGGCCTGCCTGACGACCCCTCTGCCTGCTCCCTGCATGCTGCATACTTCCAGAGTTGCTGACGCCATCTCGGGGTCACCCTACATCCGGACCCTGCTCCGCTACCTGCCAGTCTCTGCTGCTTCAACATCCAGGAGATCGCTACTGACCAGCTGCGTCTCCCACAGCATCCATTCCAGGCACTCCTACCCCGCTGTGCTCACGGGACCACTGTCTCCACTCCAGTGGGCCCTGAACCAGAGCCGTAAGAGAGGCCCTCTCCCAGCGAAGTCAGGCTCACCACTCAGGTACCTAACAGTACGAACAGCCATGACTGAGCCTGCGGGAGAAGCCTCTGCCATGAAGGAGTTCTGCTCACACCTGGCAGCCCTCACTCAGGCGGTGCAATCCCTGCAAGAAGGGTATACCAGACTGGAAGGTCGAGTGCAGCAACTTGCTGACCCCAATGTTGCGGCTCCTACATCTCCGCAACCTTCTGCAACACCTGCTACTCCTCCTGCGGTGGTGATGCTGCCTCCTGAACCCAGAGTACCTGTTCCTGATCGCTTCTCCGGAGATCGTTCCAAATTCCGTGTCTTCCGCAACGCCTGCCAGTTATACTTTGCTCTTCAACCCAGAACCTTCTCCCTAGAAGCCACCAAAGTGGGGTTCGTAATCCCCCTGCTGCAGGGCGAACCTCAGATTTGGGCTCATCGCCTGCTGGAGGGAAATAGCATGCTGACGCAGTCCCTCTCGTCTTTCCTGGAAGCCATGGCGCAACTTTACGAGGACCCCCAGCTAACCACCACAGCCGAGTCTGCTCTATCTGCGCTCCAGCAAGGCCGCAGAACGGCCGAGGACTATGTGACAGACTTTAGACGATGGAGCGCAGACACCCAGTGGAATGACTCGGCTTTAAGGCATCAGTTCCGCATGGGCCTCTCCGAAGGCCTAAAGGATGAACTTGCCCGAGTGGGCACCCCAGACACTTTGGAGGGCCTGATAACTTTGAGCATACAAATTGACCGTCGGCTCCGGGAACGCAGAGTTGAGAGATCCGCTCAAGTCCTCCGTCCGGCTTGGATGACCTCAAGGGCTCCATTACCGGCTGGCCGTTACATGCCCGCTCAGCCAATGGCCCCTGCCCATCCTCTTCCCGATGCCAGCGAGCCGATGCAGCTTGGTCTCATGCGACCCACTCTGTCTCTGGAGGAACGTGCCCGACGCCGTCAACTAAATTTGTGCCTGTACTGTGGTGGGTCCGGACACTTTGTGAACAGTTGCCCGAGCAAGCTGCGTAAGTGCCTTTCGTCTGTGTCAATCAACTCTGCTCACTTACCAGTCCATGCCACCCACATCTCTCTACCCCTGTCTTTTCAGTTCCTGGGAAGGACGATTCGCACCAACGCCATCCTTGATTCAGGAGCCTGCAGCTGTTTCATCGATTCCACCTTTGCCAGCCGGCACGACATTCCTCTTCAGAGGAAGGCCCGCGGACTATCCGTCTTCCTGGCTGACGGTTCCCGCATTAAATCGGGCCAAGTTGTCCAGGAGACCCAACCTCTGTTCACTATCTCTTCTCTCCACCACCAGGAGCTGTTAACCTTGGACGTAATCTCGTCCCCCCTGTTCCCAGTGATCCTGGGCATCCCCTGGTTGCAGGCACACGATCCGACCATCTGCTGGTCCACAGGGGAGGTCAAGTTCCAGTCCCCCTACTGCCTGGAACACTGCTTACACGAAGCTCCGGTACAACCCGCTACGCTTCTTTGTCTGGACTCTGATACTGACCTGATCCAAGCGGTACCGGAACCATACCATGAATTCTTAGACGTCTTTAGTAAACGGGGAGCGGACACCCTACCCCCACACCGCACCTATGATTGTCCCATAGAACTTTTGCCGGGGGCCGAGATTCCGTTCGGGCGTATCTTCCCCCTTTCCGAGAAGGAACAAGAGGCCCTGAAGGCCTACATTTCGGAGAACCTAAAGAAGGGGTTTATACGTCACTCCACCTCACCCGCAGGGGCCGGCATATTCTTTGTAACCAAGAAAGACCAGTCACTCCGACCCTGTGTGGACTACCGGGAGCTAAATAAAGTTACAATTAAAAATCGCTATCCCTTACCCTTAATACCGGAACTGTTTCAAAAACTAAGAGCGGCCACCATATTCTCCAAACTGGACTTAAGAGGGGCCTACAACCTGGTTCGCATCCGATCAGGTGATGAATGGAAGACTGCATTTCGTACCCGTTTTGGGCATTACGAATACTTAGTTATGCCCTTCGGCCTTTGTAATGCCCCGGCTACTTTCCAGCACCTCATAAATGAGGTCTTCAGGGACTTCCTGGACATTTTTGTCATTGTATACTTGGATGACATCCTAATCTTCTCCAGAACGCTTGAGCAGCATCGGGGGCATGTGGGCCGAGTCTTACTCCGTCTTCGTCAGCACGGATTGTACGCGAAAGCAGAGAAGTGCACCTTCGAGCAGCAGAGCATCCAATTCTTGGGTCTTCAGATCTCCCCAGCAGGCATCGAGATGGACCCGCAGAAGGTAACGGCTGTGCTGGACTGGCCGCCACCCTCTGACAAGAAGGGTGTGCAGCGTTTTGTCGGATTTGCTAATTTTTACAGAAAGTTCATCAAGGGGTTCTCGGCCATCATCTCACCAATCACACAGCTAACAAGGCAGAATGTACGGTTTCATTGGGGTCCAGAGGCCCAGGAGGCGTTTGTGAAACTCAAGGAGCGATTCACATCCGCTCCCATCCTCAGTCACCCTGACCCATCTCTCCCATACATCCTGGAAGTGGATGCCTCTGAGGTAGCAGTGGGGGCCGTGGTCTCCCAACGCCAGGGCAATAAGGACCTAATGCACCCTGTGGGCTTCTTTTCCCGGAAACTTTCACCCGCAGAAAGGAACTACGATGTCGGTGACCGAGAACTGCTAGCCATAAAATCAGCGCTGGAGGAATGGAGGTACTTGCTGGAGGGAGCAGTCCACCCTGTACTAATTTACACGGACCACAAGAATCTTGAGTACTTAAGGACGGCAAAACGTCTAAAACCACGACAAGCCCGCTGGGCCCTCTTCTTTTCACGTTTCAGCTTCCACATTACCTACCGGCCTGGATCTAAAAATGTAAAGCCAGATGCGCTTTCACGCATGTTCGACTGCCCTAAAGACTCCACACCTCCTGATACCATCCTCCCTGCAAGCAACTTCCTTCTACTACAGCCGGATTTACTGTCCCAGATCAGGGAGGCCTCCCTGAACCCGCTCCTTCCCCCAGGACTTTCACTAAATCGTAGAGAGGGGCTTCTCTGGAAGGACAGCCAGGTGTTTGTTCCCGAACCCATCCGGGTTAAAGTATTGGCCCTCCTCCACGATCACCCACTGGCAGGACACTTTGGGGCCCGAAAGACTCTTGACTTGGTGCAGCGCACCTTCTGGTGGCCTGGTCTGAAGGAATTCTGCTCCAAGTATGTCAGTTCATGCCCAGTGTGCTCCCGAAGCAAGACTACTAGGGGCCGGGCCTGGGGCCTACTCAAGCCTCTACCTGCACCTGATCGACCCTGGCGTATGATAACGATGGACTTTATAGTCGAGCTGCCCCCCTCTGAAGATCACACGGCCATCTTTGTAGTCGTTGACCGACTCTCAAAGATGGCCCACTTCCTACCCCTAAGGGGAACCCCATCTGCAGCAGAGACGGCCCGTGTTTTTATCCGAGAGATCGTTAGGTTACACGGGGTACCCAAGAATATAGTCTCGGACAGGGGAGTCCAGTTCACCTCGCGGTTTTGGAGGGCACTGTGTGATAGTCTAAAGATTGAGCTGGCCCTATCCTCAGCTTACCACCCTCAAACTAATGGGCAGACTGAGCGCACAAACCAGACCCTCGAACAATATATTAGGTGTTTCACTTCATTTGTGCAAGATGATTGGGTTTCTCTGCTGCCCTTAGCAGAATTCGCGTACAACAACGCCAGCCACTCGACCACGGGACAGTCCCCGTTTTTCGCCAATTATGGGTTCCATTTAACATTTCTACCAGATTTTCTTACAGAGTCCTCAGTTCCAGCGGTCCAGGACGCAGTGACCTTCCTAAGCCGCAACAACCAAATCCTCCAGGAAGCCATAACCAAGGCCCAGGCGGACAGTAAGAAAGCCTTTGACCAAAAGAGGAGGGGAGAGTTGAATCTGCAAATCGGGGATCAGGTATGGCTTTCCTCTTCTAATTTAAAGTTAACCTGTCCCTCTAAGAAGTTGGCACCCAAGTTCCTGGGCCCTTTTCCTGTAAAGAGGAGGATTAATGAGGTGTCCTATGAACTGTCCCTGCCAGACACCATGAAGATACATCCTGTGTTTCATGTCTCTCTATTGAAACCCTCGGTACCCGATCCCTTCCCCAATAGGGAGTCCGGGCCTCCTGAACCTGTCCTAGTGGATGGAAACGAGGAGTACGAGGTAGAAGTTGTTCTAGACTGTAGAAGGCGACAAGGGCAAAGACAGTTTCTAATCAAATGGAAGGGCTTCGGCCCAGAAAGCAATTCTTGGGAACCTGAGGACAATATACATGCTGGAAGACTAATTCGTGCTTTTTTCATTTCACACCCTGAGAAGGATGACCAACTGGGCACCCGGAGGTTGCCCCTTGTGGGGGGGCAATGTCAGGGCTCCACTTGCGACGTACGGTCAAATCGGCGCGCGCGCATGCGCACACGCGCCGCTGATTCGTCCGGGCGTCGAAACGAGGGTACGCGCCGTCGTACTCCTCAGGCGCGCGCGCGCGTGCGCAGCGAGCGCGGGCACGTGCGTCGCGGGCGCACACGTGACGCGTTAGCGCTGTTTGGCGCCAGTTGGCCTTTAAAAGAATGACAGCTGCACATGTCAAGTGCTGTTCGTCTGCAGTTTGCCCCTTGTTTAACCTGCCTCTGTTGTGTACTCCTGTTTACCTGATCCGGCTTCCACTTGACTCTGCTGCCTTCTCCACTCCTGATTCCGGCCTGTTGACTCTGCTTTGGACTGATACCTGAACGCTGATCTCCTGCCTGTCTGACCTCTCCATTGCCTGTGCCCACTTACCTGCCTGCCAAAGTGTATCCAGACCCGGCCTGCCTGACGACCCCTCTGCCTGCTCCCTGCATGCTGCATACTTCCAGAGTTGCTGACGCCATCTCGGGGTCACCCTACATCCGGACCCTGCTCCGCTACCTGCCAGTCTCTGCTGCTTCAACATCCAGGAGATCGCTACTGACCAGCTGCGTCTCCCACAGCATCCATTCCAGGCACTCCTACCCCGCTGTGCTCACGGGACCACTGTCTCCACTCCAGTGGGCCCTGAACCAGAGCCGTAAGAGAGGCCCTCTCCCAGCGAAGTCAGGCTCACCACTCAGGTACCTAACACTAACCCTCTTGGAGTGCTGATGTTCTAATCCCACACAGTACTTAGTGGTTCCTCTTGCCAACCCCTACTTCTCCACTGTGTTTTGATGTGACATAGAGGTCAGTGTGAGGAAACCTTTAATGTTGTGTATGATCAGGAGATCAACACTTCTAGAAGTGTCATTTTCTAAATAAGATTATGCTTGGCAAATTCTCTTCAGTTGAGCTGCATTTGGCAGTGTGGGCAGCAGGAGAGATAAGTATTCACATTTTTCTTTTTTAGGTATTGGGTTGGTGGGCACTTACAGTAAATTGACAGGGTCATTTTTATGTGTTATGTGACAGGAGCAGAAATTTAGGAGAATCTTGCCAGTAAAGACCAGCTAGCAATAAAAGCACTTTAACACTAGAGTGGGTAAGGGTTAAACCCTTTATCAGGTGTCTGTTGCTATCTGTGATCCTACTGGAGAAATTGTAAAGCTGAAGTATAATGTACACATTATATACCCCCCCCCCCCCCAACACACACACACACTGCCCTCTAGTCAATCTGCAATTACAATTTTTCATTTAAACCTTTTTGTTTCCAAGAACGACTATTTTTGAGGGCCAGCGACATCATCACTGGGTCTTTCTGCTTCTTTTTGCTGCAAGTTTAGTGATCCTTTTCCACAAGCTGGAGTGTTATGTTAAAGAACACATTCCTGACATCACTTCCGACATGTAGCAAGCAAAAGCTTGGTCCCCAACCAAGCTGCCTTGGAGAACAAGGGCAATTGGACTATCGCGGTACAGGTGAAACCAAAGTAGATATAAACAGATATATAGAAAGATGTATAAAAGTTTATTAATATATATTTAATAAGACATGGCAAATAACCAAAAACGGATTAAAGGCATGGTAACAATCCATGTATATCAGCAAAATAATGGTCCCCAAGCGGGGAAGATCACAGTGGGATAGTTGATCACGTATAACATTTCAAATAGTTTTGCAGTCTATTGCCGCTTTGTCAGGAGAATATCTGTAATTTAATTGACAAATGATCAATAACAATACAATTGACCAAGTAGTAACAACAATATATATAATCAAAACAGTACAAAAATATACATGGGGAAAGAGCAGGGTTGCTTACCAAAACCCGGCATGCACAGAGCATAGAACATCACCAAAAGGTACCCCGCAGTGACTAGGGGGGATAACAAGTCAATGGACTGGTATCTAAATAGATGGAATAAAACTGTTGTAATAAAGAAACTATGAATTTCAAAGAACTGAAAGAGGGGAAGTGTGACTGTGGTAAATGTATTGGGATTGGAGGGAGATGTGTATGTGAATGGGAAGTGAAAAAACAAGGTGGAGGGCAAGGGGAGAAAAAGAGGGGGAGAAAAGGGAAGGAGGAGGTGAGGGATAGGTGGGAGAGAGGGGGGAAAAAGGGGGAGGAAATAAAAAGGGAGGGGGGTGAAAAGAGGAGGGGGGAAGGGAGGGATAAGGGGAGAATGGGGGGAGAAAAAGGGGGAGGAAGGAAAGAGAGGGAAGGGAGGAAGGAGAGGGGGGTTGGGGGGAGGAAGTGGGAAGTAATAAAAATGGGGGTGGTCGGTGGGGTGAGGCTGGTGAGGGTTGTAAAGGTGATGGTGGGGGGTTGGGGAGTGGGTTGGTTTGGAAGGTGAGGGGAACAAGGGGATTGGAGTTGGGAAATAGAAGGGGCAGTGATGAAGGAGGGGAGAAGGATGTTGAGGAAGTGCAACGAAAAATGCATGGTATATACCTTTTATAGAGATACGGTAGATCAAGGGGTCCCGGGAAGTAAAGGCCAGCTGGGAATAGGGGTATCAATACCCAGCAAGGATTTTCACTTCTGCAGGGTAAAAGGCAAAAAGGCAAGAGATGGGGGTGCAATGAAGCACAGACACTTCTGCCCAGTAGGAACAGCCTGTGAAAAAAATGGGACAATGGCTATAGATAAGTTAATGGCCATGGATTGAGCTCCAACAAAAGACAACAATATAGCTGCAGTTAGGAGCTAGGTCAGTATGGTGTACTTACTCACGGTAGTGCTGAAGTAAACAAATCCCGGGTCTGGCGTCCATTGTACTGACAAACAGGCAAAACCTGCTTATGTATCCCCCAACCCAGCCACATTAACAGACGTCGGGTGTCGCCGTTGTATGACGTCACTTTGTCATAATTCCCACATTGCGCATGTGCAAAAAGATCGTGCGCACATGCGTGCTTGTCCTACGGCCAAAGGGCGTGTGCCCGGGCCAGGACGTGCACAAGTGGAGAGAGGGCAGTCTCATGCAAACGTGACTTGTCCATCCACCAGGGAATTCCCTTGCCGCCACATAGGGACAAAGTAGGAGGCCCTGAAGCTACCAGGTATATAACAGGGAAAGGTAAGCAACTGAGCTCAGTTAAAAGAATATGCAAGAACATATAAACAACGGTAATATGCAGTAAGAGTACATGTAAAAAAAATTTAAAGCAAATATAAATACAGTTTTGTATACAGGTATTGTAACCAAAACCATTGAATGCCACAGCAACCTATAGTAACCCAAATTGGAGATCCATGGGTATATAGGACCTCAGGTTGACAAGTAGAGTACGACAAAAACATAGACAGGAATATAGGGAAATCAGAAATCTGGCAGTGGACATCAACGAAAACAACAATCAAAGAAAATATGTAAAAGTATATAAATAGGGCAAAGCTAACAGGATCCAGCAGAGGCAGGGCTAACCAAATCAACCAGTCACCCAGGAGGGGTCTAAGTACATTTATAAAATACATAAATATGTACATGAGGGGCAACCAAAAGCAACCAAGTTATTTACGAGTTTACCTCATTCAGGCCAGGAGGGATGGTGGCATTAAGCCTCTCAATCCAGAGGGTCTCGCGCTGCAAGAGCACTTTGTCACGGTCACCCCCTGTGGAATCAGGGGGCACCACCTCCAAAGCCAGGAATTTGACAGCTCGGGGATTGAACATTTATAACCAGATAAAACGTGTACCACCAAGGGAGCATGTACCTCTAAAGAGATCCATTGATGTGTTCTTTCATATAACGCTCAGGAACAAAATAATGGATGCCAGAGATAGGAGGAGAAGAGATTGATGACGATTCAAGTCCTTCAGAAAGAAAATGAGAGCAGGTACTAAATAGCTGCTGCAACTTCAAAGGGCTATATTGTGGAGATGCAGGTTTGCAGGAAATTAAGAGCAGCAAGGGTGGAAAAAGGTCAAGATTAGAGTTCAACTCCAACTTTAACCGCTTCCCAACCAGCCACCGCAGTTATACTGTGGCATGATGGCACTGCTGCGCGAGCCGTCGTAGCTGTGTGTCGGCTCTTTGAGACGCTATACCAGGCACGTGCAATGATCGCCGGGCACCTGCAATCGCTCGTAACAGAGCGAGAACCTAGATCTGTGTGTGTAAACACACAGATCCGGGTTCTGTCAGGGGAGAGGAGAAGATCGTGTGTTCCTACTAAGTAGGAACAACGATTTC
The DNA here is from genome assembly GCA_028564925.1 of Lithobates sylvaticus. Lineage (NCBI taxonomy): Eukaryota > Metazoa > Chordata > Amphibia > Anura > Ranidae > Lithobates > Lithobates sylvaticus. The sequence goes on along the minus strand of CM053027.1, from coordinate 160,243,248 downwards.
TCTCCTCCTCTAGTCAGCCACATCCCCCCTACAGTTAGAACACACCTAGGGAACACAGTTAACCCCTTGAGCACCCCCTTGTGTTAACCCCTTCTCTGCCAGTGACATTTATACAGTAATCAGTGGCTATTTGTAGCTTTGATCGCTGTATAAATGTCACTGGTCCCAAAAAAGTGTCAAAAGTGTCCGATGTGTATGTCGCAATTTACAGTCCCCTTAAAAATCGCAGATAACAGCCATTACTAGTAAAAAAAAAATGCCATAAATCTATCCCCTATTTTGCAGACGCTATAACTTTTGCACACACCAACCATTATATGCTTATTAGCGATTTGTTCACCAAAAATATGTAGAATACATATCGGCCTAAACTGATGAAGAAATACATTTTTTTTTAAAGTTTGGATATTTATTATAGCAAAAAGTACAAAATATTGTGTTTTTTTTTCAAAATTGTTGCTATTTTTTGGTTTATAGCGCAAAAAATTAAAACTGCAGAGGTGATCAAATACCACCAAAAGAAAGCTCTATTTGTGGGGAAAAAGGTATATAAATTTTGTTTGGGTGTCGCACGATCACACAATTGTCAGTTAAAGCGACGCAGTGCCTTATCGCAAAAAATGGCATGGTCAGGAAGTTTTAACCCTTTCCCTAAAACCTCAAAAAGAATATTGTCATCAAGTCATTATGAAGATGTTCCCTCTTCTGTAGGAAAAAGAAAATGAAAGGGGTTAAAAAGTGATTTACTCCCCAAAAAATGTAAATAATAATTCCCTGCAATTAAATATTGTGAATACTTACCTCCTTCAGCAGGTGGCAAGTCCTAAAAATTCTGTTTTCCAGAGTTGGTCCAACTTGTCACTAATGAGTCCTTTAGGATGCAGGAGCTAAGAGAAAGTAACCACAACAACCGATGCTATAAGACAGAAATGTTTTGGTTTTCCACCCACTGCCTTCTATGGCAGGCAGCTATTCATGGAAAATGTCAGTGGAAATTACAGTCTCTTTAAAGATCCATCTTTATTCTATATGGGAGTGCCACATCTTTATTCCTGCACTCACTGTCTAATTTTTGCAAAAGTAAAGCACAGTTTTTGGCAGCTACAAGCTAAAAAACGATATTTATGAGCATTAACACTCTTGCCTATTATTCAGAATATTTCTGCTCAAGCAGGAAGAGATTGTTTAGGCAGTTTGTAATAACTGTGCTTAGACTTTTACTAGTAACCAAAATTTTCCAGCGCAGTAATCTTTCTTTATAATAATCTGAATATTACCGTATATAGTCGAGTATAAGCCGACCCAAACTTATTGACTCGAGTATAAGCCTAGGGTGAGAAATGAGCAGCTACTGTAAGTGGAAAAGAGGGTCAACAGTGCCCATTTGCAGCCTCCCTGTGCCCATTTGCATGCCTCACTGTGCCCATTTGCAGCCATAGGTCCCCCAAACTTAAAAACTTGGTAGTTAAGGGTTCCTAAATGCCCCCTAGGTGCAGCCAAAATTTGGGGTCTCTGGACCCAAAGGGTCCCGAAATGACATTGCTGCAGATGGACACAGTTAACTGTGGGGCCCCGTATCTCGGGGTCACTTGGTGCTAGGAACCCCAAATTTGGTGTGCAAACCAAGTGAAACTGGCACTACAACTTATCCTGTGGGGTTCCTAGCACCAAGTGGCCCCGAGATATGGGGCCCCAAAGTCGGTTCGGAAAATGTCAAGCACTTTTCTGCAGCCGAGAATGACATTTTCCGACATTTTCCGAACCGACTTCCACTGGGTTTGCACACCAAATTTGGGGTTCTTAGCACCAAGTGGCCCTGAGATACGGGGCCCAAAAGTTGGGTCGGAAAATGTAATTTTCACTCGAGTATAAGCCGAGGGGGGGGCATTTTCAGCACAAAAAAATGTGCTGAAAAACTCGGCTTATACTCGAGTATATACAGTACCTTTTGTTTGTCTACCTTTGTATTGCCTGAATACCACAAGTCAAGTTTGGATTGTTTGTAAACAACAGATTGTATATTGGCAAATAAAGAACCACCCAAGAAGAACCTGATTCCAGGAAAAGGCAAAGTTACATGTGTTAAACCTGCTGCCACCACATCCACACTAGGATAAATGCACCAGAGGTTCTAAACTTTATTAAGGAAAAGGACCTTGTGATCATATTTCAGTTAGGATAGCCATATTAAAGTGATATTAAAGTTTTCAATTGTTTTACATTAAAATAATAAACATGTCATACCTGCCCTGTGCAGTGGTTTTGCACAGAGCAGCCCTGATTTTCCTCTTCTTGGGTCCCCCGCCGGCGCTCCTGGCCCCTCCCTCCTGCTGAGTTCCCTCACAGAAATTAGCTTGCTATCAGGGCACCCAGGCAGCCAGCCACTGCTCTGCATGTCCATTCACACACAAAGCCGCAGCTTAGCCCTGCCCCTCTTTCCCCGCATTGGCTCACTGGCTGTGATTGAGAGCAGCGGGATCCAATGGCTCCCCCTGCTGTCTCAGCCAATAAGGGGGGAGAGTCTCTGGAGAGCCAAGGCTCTTGTGCACATCGCTGAAGGAATATCAGGCTCATGTAAGTATTAGGGGGGCTGAGGGGGCTTCTGCAAGGTTTTATCCCTTCATGCAAAAATTCCCAATAAGCATATATTGTTTGGTTTGCACAAAAATTCTAGCATCTACAAACTATGGGATCGATTTATGGACTTTTTATTTTTTTTACTAGTAATGGCAGTGATCAGCTATTTTTAGCAGGACTGCAACATTGCGGCGCACTAGTCTGACACTAAGTGACACTTTTTGGGGACTAGTGACACGAATACAGTGATCAGTGCTAAAAAAATGCACTGTCACTGCACTAATGACACTGGCAGGAAAGGGGTTAACATCAGGGGCAATCAAAGGGTTAAATGTGTTTCCTGGGAGTGCTTTCTAATTGTGGGGATTGCTTTGACTGGGTGAAGACAGAGATCTGTGTTCCTGCTTAGCAGATACACAAGATCTCCCATCTTCCCCTCTGACAGAGCGGCGATCTGCCTTGTTTACATAGGCAGATCGCCGTTCTGTCTGCCTTGGGAACGATAGGTGGGTTCCGGCAAACATTGGGTCCACCTGACCCACTGATTGGCTCTTGCTGTGTCCAATCACAATGGGAGCAGGTCCCTGGTGGCATGCACCCGAGACACGAAGAAAGAAATCACGTACAGGTATGTGATTTTGTGCTTAAGGGTCGCCCTGCCACAGTGTATGTACGTGGGGTGGTCCTTAAGCGGTTAATTATAACCACTTTCTGCCTTTAAAACTACTTTAATTTCAGATGTTGTATGACATTGGATCATTTTTTTACATTTTTTAACAGAGATGTTTAGATAACAAGACTTCTATTTTTATGTAATCTTTCTTGCAGAAGAAATAATTACTAGCAATGCACTCACAGACAGCAATGACATCCAGTGCAATAGAAAATCCACACTCTTCTTATTCTCCAAACAAAGACAAGCACTATATGAATGAAGAGATTATTTGTTTAACACTACTTTAAGTCATGTGGTTTTCAGGTTTGGCAACTCAGAAACCTGGTTGACTGGCCTCTACGTGGATGTCAGCACGTACTTTGCCCATACTAGGAAAAGTAACAGGTTTGCATTACTAAATATTACTTTGGCCTCCAGCAGCAGATGGGATAATAAGAGAATACAAGCAGTGACTTCTCACAAAGGCTACTGCAAAGTGGGCCTGTCACTCTGTCTAATATTTATAGAATACAGACTTACTTAACATAGATATCCCTTCAGCCTCATTCACACTGGCACGCCTGTATTTAGCTTTTTAAACATAGGAGTCGTCTTCTGGGAATTATAAACAACTTAAATGCCTACCAGATCACTTTTTTTTTAGACGTTTCTGCTTTAAGGTCCAGTTCATGCCACAATTTCTGAAAGCTTGTTTTTTGATGCATTTTGGATGCATCCCAGTGTGTTTTCCCCTCTTCTTTTTCTTTATGACAATTGAGGAAATGTGAGTTCCATGAGTTGCATTTTTGATTTTTGTTTTGCCGCGTTCCAGATACACTCCATACAGAAAAAATGCTCTATGTTCTACTTGTTCTACTTTTGTTGACGTTCGTGGCTATACCTCACATTCCAACGTTTACGGCAATACCTCACATGTGTGCTGTGAACACTGCTTACATAGTGAGAGAAAGAAAGTGTTCAGCATCAGTGCCCAATGGGACAAAGAATACCCCAGTGGGGGGAAATGGACACCGGCGTCAGTGTGGGGAGGGGGAATTGTACTGTGTGGGGGCAGAGTAGGTTCCCCTTTTACTTTGTGCAGGGGGGCACTGATGCTCTGGGGAGGGGAGACTACTGCTCTGTGAAGAGGGAGCAATGGTGCTCTGTGGAGTGAGAGGGGTCACAGATTTTTTTGTGGAGGATGTGAACTTATACTCTGTGGGGGGAGAGGGAGGCAGCACTGATGCTCAGTGGAGTAAAAGGGGCACTGGTGCTTGGTGAGGCTAGGATTGAGGGCAGTGTTGTTGTGGGTCATTGGTGTTCAACTGATTATTTACTGTACCTATTCATGCTCTATACGTGGAGAACCACTACCTCATTCTACCCAAACTATAGTGCCAATGTCAGGCAGGAGCCAAAGCAGAGTGCAAGAATGAGCGTTCTGGCACTCAGGCAACAACTTTATCCAGGACTGTTGGGAGGTAAATAATGGTAACGATGACAGAACATTCCTAAGCAATTAGCATTGTTTCCTCTAGAAGCTCATGTGACAACATGTGTCATGTGACAACACAGGAGCGCAATTGGAGACAGAGCATTGCCATTCTATAACAGGAAATTCTCGTACATCCCTATTTAAAATTTCAATATGGATTCGTAGAGTTATGCACACTGAAATAATGCTAGTTAATTATAGAAATCACAGCAAAAACATGCTAAAATAACAACAATTGATATGCCATTATATTCTATTATTATTTTAATGGCAGCTACAGATGTAAAAAGTTTGCACATTACAGTCTAATAATATTTTAAAGATTATGGCATTTTGGTTATGTTTACACCTACTTTAATTTATCTAAACTAAAAAAAAAAGTAGTGTATTGCAGCTTAACAGTCCTTAGATGTAGTTCTGCAGTAATTTTTGGTAATTTTCTCTTTTTCTTCACCTACAAAAAACACATTAGACTTGATTAACTAAGACTTGTGAATTATTATAACACTACTACTTATTTTATTTCATGATCACTTATTCCCTAAAATGTTTAATTCACAAACATACTGTAAATGTCACCAAGACGTGTCATGTGAAGTGAACATTAATCTGTCGAAAGCCCTATTTTCTCATTTTATCTTGTGAAGTTTTTTTTTTTTATCACCACCTCAAATAGATACTTTTTCCTTCGCTCCCCTAAAGACAGCTATCACCAGTTATCACCACCCTAAAGCTGATGTTATTTTAGGGGGTGATAACCTGTGTGGCAATCTTTGTAAATTGACTTTACATTTTTATTTTTTTATGGGATGATAAAATAACACCAACAGTGATATACTAGCAAGAGCAGTGGTAAAATACCATAACTTACAGAGCTGACTAAATAAAGTGTGTTATGCGTGTTTGTGAATTAAGAGCTACGAGTTATGAGATTAATAAGGCAATGTTTTTCACCTTTGAATAATGCAATTCCTGTTCAAGGGTGGCCATGCTCACCCACTCTTTCATGCGGCTCTATCGAAGGAGCCATTGCCTGTTGTTGTCAATCTAGGCTTGCTTTCTTGACTAGGACTACAGACATTTCTTCCTCAATTACATGGGGGCAGATTATTAACAGTTAAATGCTTTCAGTTTAGCTTAAATGTGATAATGACTCTACATTACTGGTAATAGAAATTGAAATTGTACGTGTGAAATCATGATGTCTGCACTCCGTCTGACGCATTTCAGGTAAAACCTTTCTTCAGGGGTATGTTGAGGGAGATACATGTACTGAAAATGTCACCTAAGATGATCAAGGTTACTAAGAAGGCTGTGTAAAAAAGAGACTTTGCTTCTGCCTGAATGTAGGGATCAGTTGAGCGTCACCGCCACAGGTCCTCAACTGAGGTCCCCACTGAATGGAGCCGCTATCCTCCGCACACAGCAGGGTTACATGAATTACAGATCTGATGGTGTTGCATTAGGCTTCAGGAGGACCAGCAGAACGATCCATCCTTAGTTTGTGGTAAAAAAAAAACATACAAGTAGTGTCCCTCAAGGCAGAGCACAGATTCATGATTACCATTACACTTCCTCAACTTCTTCTTAGTTCACACTCTAGGGCCACAGCCTTCATCTCCAAGCTAGGTCTCTTGATTTAATTCAGTTTTGCTTGGAATATAGTATACCGGTACCAAATATAGTTTAGAACAATACAAGCCCAAAGAATAATACAGTATGTTGTAGATTCACATCACTCCTTGTCCTCAAGGAGTTTACAATCTAAAGTTCCTAACTGTCATTCATACATACACAAGAGCCAATGTAGACAAGAATCACTTGACTTACCAGCTTATCTTTGGAGAGCAGGAAGAAACCAGAGTACCCAGAGGAAAGCCACGCAGGCACAGGGAGAACATGCAAACTCCTGGCAGGCAGTGCCATGGTTGGGACTTAAATCAATGACCTTAGTTCTCCAGGTGGAAGTGCTAACCACCAGTGATGTAAGTAACTCAGTTAAAATAAACAGAGTTACTTAACGCAGTTACTTTAGAGGGTAACAAGTAATCTAACTGATTACTCTTCCCCTCATGGTAACGCAGTTCCTATTACTTGGGCGGTGTTACCGCAATTACATTTACTGCCCGGGAGGACCGCCGTGGACGCGCTGCCTGGCCATTGGTTCCGCCGCGGGGAGGGGGGCTTTCGCCAACTGAGCTGAGAAGAGGCTGAGACTCAGAGAGACTGTCTGGACCGCCCCATCCCGCCCGCCTATCCAGAGATAAAGAATGTAGGGAGGTGGGGTGAACACTTAAAAATTAAGTCAGCTGACGAGCTGACACCAATCGAGTGAAGGGGAGGGTCTCTCTCTCTCCCCATGAGGAAAGGCATCTCTGGAGGCATTCAAGTAAGTGACTGTCTGACGATTCGAATTGCAGTGCAATCGATCCATCCCAAGTCCTCCACCACCTCTGCTTCTTACTGATCCCATCCCTACCCACCCAACATCACTTCTACAACCGAGGTGATGGGGGGATAGGGTAGGGATGAGATCAGTGGTGGTGGGGATGGGATCAGTAAGAGGCAGTGGTGGTGGTGGGAGAGGATGGCACCACCACCGCTGCCTGCCACCCCCCCAAGTGCACCACTGCTGCCACCCCCTCAATACCACCGCTGCCCCCCCAAGTACTGTACACCACCACCCCTGCCACCCCCCAAGTACACCACCACCACTGCCACCCCCCCCCCCCAAGTACCACTGTTGCCACCCCTCAAGTACCACCACTGCCACCCCTCAAGTACCACCGCTGCCCCCCCAAGTAATGTACACTACCACCCCTGCCACCCCCCCCCCAAGTACACCACCACCACTACCACCCCCTCAAGTACCACCGCTGCCACCCCTGTCACCGTTACTTTGCTGAGTAACTAATTACTTTCCAATGTAGTAACTGAGTTACTAACGCAATTACTTTTTGGGAGAAGTAATTTGTAACTTAACTAATTACTTTTTTAAAGTAAGATGACCAACACTGCTAACCACTGTGCTGCCCCAGATTCATGCCATGGTCAGGTCCCATTGTGTGCACTTGAATAAAAAAAAAATGGAAATGTTAGGCTTAAATTATAATAAGGAACATCTTCAATTTTTATGCACAACACCCTGTAAAGTTTCCACCAACTTATACTCCCATACAAGATTTCTCTTTTGTTATTTTCCGCAGAGAAGCAAGTTGCGGAGAAAAGCTGCAGCAGTACAGAAATACAGAGAAGAGTGATGTTACAGGCCATTGATATAATGATTTTAAAGGCTTAATAGTTCTCCAGGTACAGATCTTTCAAGCATGACTGGAATGTCTGATGTGCCGGTCCCAAACTGCACCAATTTTTTTGTTGCTCGCACAGAGGTGTACTGTTCTATTTGAACAAGCTACTGTAATTGAATCAGAGTTTGATTGTACAAAATGAGATCCCGCATGATACAATAAATTGGCTTGTCACATCTAGCTGTATGTGGCACAAATGTTCAGCTTTTTTGGTAATTGTGGGTAAGGTTTTCGGAGTCAAAAAATTATACATTTTAAAGCTGAACTACAGGTAGATATAAAAAACACACATTATTGCAACTAGTTATGCATTAATACATTTTTGTTTAATACAACTATTGTAAATATCTGAATTTGACATGATATCAGCCTCTTGCAATCTGCTATACAGCAGCACTTTGTTTAAAGTATACATGTAACAAAAATGGTGAAAGGTGTGGGGGATAAAACATATCGAGAGCAAAATTTAACTTTTTGGGTTACAACCAAAACAGGAATAGAATGGAAATCTTCTAATGTGACTATGAGAAAGGAAGTGAAGGAAAATCTCCCTAATGACAAGGGTTATAACCGTCCCTTTCTGTATCCAAAATGAAAAAAATACCTTCAATTCTACTACTACTACTACTACTACTTTAAAATGTTCCCTCCCCTTTAAGAACCAGCAGCTGCCACTTTGTGCAGCTGCTGGATCTCAATCCTGGATTTCATTGCTTATGACAGGGGAAAAGGGAACCAATCATAATGGTTTTTGATCATGTGATTATTTCAAAATGATCACATGCAAGTCCTCAGTCTACTGATTAACACTGCCATCTTCTGGCTGCAGTGTTCATCTGTAATGTCATTTATGCGGTGATTCAATTGTAAGATAAAGTTGCAGTATTAAAAATTAAAATAAATGAATTGACAAAACTAGAAAAAAGGTGAAAACATTTACATTTTTGCATTTGTAGGCCTATAATAAAAACAACTTTTTTTTTTTGTTTGTTTGTCTTAAACGACTATATCAAATAAAAAACCTTTATATGTCCTTAAATGTATATATTAAAAATGTAGATATGCAAATTAGTAATAACAGTTTTGTCAAGTTAACTGACACACACTGACTGTGCTAAATTGAGCCTGGGCCTCAAGGCTACAAACTGAAATTGTTCAAGATACACAGGGGTTGATTTACTAAAACTAGAGAGTGCACAATATGGTGCAGCCCGTCATAGAAGCCAATCAGCTTCCAGATTTTATAGTCAAAATGAACAAGCTGACGTTAGAAGCTGATTGGCTACCATGAACAGCTGTATCAGATTTTGCACTCTCCGGTTTTAGTAAATCAACCCCCTAGTGCTTTGACAAACTAAACATTCATTTAGGTTGTATTTACATATATTTACTGCATGTTATTTATCTGCAAAAGGCTCACTTGTGTAGACATCCAAAAACCCAGAGACTGCTGCAGTGCCCTGCCATCTTGGATTTGATGTTAAAAGCTCCTGCAGACTCAGAGCTGTCACGCAAGTGACACTCTATAGCAGTGATGGCGAACCTTGGCACCCCAGATGTTTTGGAACTACATTTCCCATGTTGCTCATGCACTCTGCAGTGTAGTGGAGCATCATGGGAAATGTAGTTCCAAAACATCTGGGGTGCCAAGGTTCGCCATCACTGCTCTATAGAATACCCCTCCGCTTCTCTTCCAGCAGCAATGGGTGAAGAAAGGGACAGGGATGCTGGGCCAGCACAGACAGTAAGTAGTCACTCCCAGTAGAAGAGAAGGCTATGAAAGTGGGCTGTGCTATGGAATTTATACTCCTGGAGTAGTCATTTTTTGAGCTCAGAGGCACATTACACGTGAGTAAAAAATTATTTGTGAAAGGAAAAACCCTGCAATTGTTTAGTCTGATTAACCAGTTCAGGTGTGCCCTATAGCAGTTATACTGCTACAGGGTGGCACCTGTGCGCCGTATCACGTATGTATACATGATTCGTTACTTCTGGGTAGGGGGCATGCATGTTTACACACAGTCGATCATGAGGAAAAGACACAGAACTGCGATCTACCTATGGAAACAAGGTAACTCGCCATTCTGACAGGAGGGAAGGGATGGAATTTGTGTCACTGCAAAGCAGGGAATAAATTCCATCTCTTCCCCTAGTAAAAGCACCTCCCACAGTATAGTAAAACACTGGCTAGGCACACAGTTAACCCTTTGATTGCTCCTAAAGTTTAACCCCTTCCCAGCCAGTGTCATTAGTACAGTGACAGTGCATTGTTTTAGCACTGATCACTGTATTAGTGTCACCGATCCCCAAAAGCATCAGTAAGTGTCAGAATGTCTGCCACAATATCCCAGGCCCGCTATAAGTTGCTGATCGCCGCCATTACTAGTAAAATAAGTAAATAAAAATATCTCATAGTTTGTAGATGCTATAACTTTTGCGCAAACCAACCAATATGCGCGTATTGTGATATTTCTTTTACCAAAAATACGTAGCAGAATACATATTGGCCTAAACTGAGGAAATTAGAATTTTTACATTTTTTCATAGATAGGTTTTATAACAGAAAGTTAAAAAAAATATTGTTTTTCTTTTTTTCAAAATTGTCGGTCTTTTTTTGTTTATAGCGCAAAAAATAAAAATGCAGAGACTATCAAATACCTACAACAGAAAGCTCTCTTTGTGGGGGAAAAAAGAACACAGATCTTATTTAGGTACAGCGTTGCATGACTGCGCAATTATCAGCTAAAGTAACTCAGTGTCGGATCGCAAAAAATGGCCTGGTCATAAAAGGGGTAAATCCTCCGGAGGTCTAATATTATCCAGCATATTTATAATACTAACAACCTGTACATTTAAAAAAAAAAAGGAGTATAGCATTATTTTATTACCACCATTATTTTCCAGCACTGCCTTAACCCTCTTGGGCATGGAGTTCACCAGAGCTTCACAGGTTGCCTCTTCCAGTCCTCCATGATGACATCACAGAGCTGGTGGATGTTAGAGACCTTGCGCTCCTCAACCTTCCATTTGAGGATGCCCCACAGATGCTCAATAGGTTTTAGGTCTGTAGACATGCTTGGCCAGTCCATCACCTTTACCCTCAGCTTCTTTATCAAGGCAGTGGTCATCTTGGAGGTGTGTTTGGAATCATTATCATGTTGAAATACTGCCCTGCGGCCGAGTCTCTGAAGGGAGGGGATCATGCTCTGCTTCAGTATTTCACAGTACATTTTGGCATTCATGGTTCCCTCAATAAACTGTAGCTCCCCAGTGTTGGCAGCACTTATGCAGCCCCCGACCATGACACTCTCACCACCATGCTTGACTGTAGGCAAGACACACTTGTCTTTGTACTCCTCACCTGGTTGCCACCACACAGGCTTGACACCATCTGAATCAAATAAGTGTATCTTGGTGTTATCAGACCACAGGACATGGTTCCAGTAATCCATGTCCTTAGTCTGCTTGTCTTCAGCAAACTGTTTGTGGGATTTCTTGTGTATCATCTTTAAAAGAGGCTTCCTTCTGGGATGACAGCCATGCAGACCAATTTGATGCAGTGTGGGGCGTATGGTCTGAGCACTGACAGGCTGACCCACCCACCCCTTCAACCTCTGCAACAATGCTGGCAGCACTCATACGTCTATTTCAACCTCTGGATATGATGCTGAGCATGTGCACTCAACTTCTTTGAGTCTGAGTGGAACCTGTCCTGTTAAACGGCTGTATGGTCTTGGCCACTGTGCTGCAGCTCAGTTTCAGGGATCTGGCAAACTTCTTATAGCCTAGGCCATCTTTATGCAGAGCAACATTTTTTTTTCAGATCCTCAGAGAGTTCATTGCCATGAGGTGCCATGTTGAATTTGTAGTGACCAGTATGAGAGAGTGAGAGTGATAACACCAAATTTAACAAACTTGCCCCCTATTCACACCTGAGACCTTGTAACACTAACAGTGACATGACATCGGGGAGGGAAAAAGGCTAATTGGGCCCAATTTGGACATTTTCACTTAGGGGTGTACTCACTTTTCTTTCTAGCGGTTTAGACATTAATGGCTGTGTGTTGAGTTATTTTGAGGGGACAGCAAATTTACACTGTTATACAAGCTGTGCGCTCACTACTTTACATTGTAGCAAAGTGTCATTTCTTCAGTGTTGTCACATGAAAATGTATAATAAAATATTTACAAAAATTGAGGGGTGTACTCACTTTTGTGAGATACTGTTTTTATATATATATATATATATATATATATATATATATATATATATATACTCTTGAAAGAAAAGATCTCAGGACTGTAAATTGTTGTGGACATTAGTACTGAGCTACAGCTTTCTACAGATAATCTTTTAGTGCAGATGTGTAGCACCCTATTGGCCACATTTACTCACATAAAATGAGTATTTTTTGCCTAGCTCGGATTTACACTCCCGTATTACAGATTTCTTGAGCTAGGGGTTTTATAACCTCTGCAGCTGAAAGCTGATGTTGTGTTTACTGTACATTTCTGTCATTCCTGCTTCCTGTCAAAGCACTGGAGGAAGAGCTGTGTTTCCAAAATTAGATCAGTATGGTCTCAGGAAAGTTACATGTGCTGTCAGCAATGGAGAAGATAACAAGTAGGGAGACACATTTTAAATTGCATGCAGTGTGATTTTTTAGCTGTTGTTATAAGTATTTACCTATAAATAGCTGGAAGAAAGATATAGGAATGGTATGGGAGAATATAAAGCAAATTACTTACAGAAGTCAGCACACCTCTTTGCGCCTCATTTTTTTTTTTATCTTTTCACCAGTGTCTTCTTGATGTAGAGAGATAAAACATGATAATAATAAAAGCAGACAAACCCTTAGAGGCTTAAAGAGGACCTGTACTGTGGAAGCATGGTGCTTTAAAAATTCAAACCGAGGGCAAAGGACTAGTCACTAGTCTTGCCTGTACGCTCCCTACATCTGACCTTTTATACATTGCTGACTTACCTGTCCCTGTTCTGCACTGTGTTTCTGTGTGGGAGAGGCCATCTTGTTAGATGAGCAGGGCTTTGCTTCCTTATATCAGAGCCTCCATCATGGTGACTTCTGATTTGATGGCTTTTGAGAATGATCAAGAAGCAGCAGGAAAAGTAGCGAAAGAAAATATTCACATAATTATTTACTTTCAATATGTCTTTATTGTGGGGAAAAGAAGTTGTACAACAAAAGGTGTACACTAATCAAAAGAGTATAATATTGCGGATGAAATTGAAAAAAATGAAATCAATACTGTTGTACAGTTTAACAACAAAAACTTTGATAGCAAGTGCAGTTCTATCTGCAGAGTGAAGTAAATATAGGGGGTGAGGAGCAGTAGCGCAAGGGAGGAAGAAGGGGAGGTATGAAAAATGGGGAGATGGGTATGCAAAGAAGAGGGCTAGTAGAAGTAGGCAGGTGGGTATGAAGGTATGACAACCATGGAGAAGTAAATACAGCTATATGGTGAAGTAGATATAAGCAACAATCATAACACAATAAACATTACATGTTAATTGCGGATAGGTAATATATGAGAATACAGGCTACTAAGACGTAGAGGTAGCCAGTATTCTTTTAGCGTGTGTGAGGAGGGATAGACTCCTTGGCAGAGGGTGAAGTAAAACCGTAGGAGTAGTGATATCAAGTAAGAGGAAGGTTGCATGAGGGGTGAGAGATCCAAGGGGACCAATTCTGAAGGAACTTGCCAAGATGGAGATAGGCTTTAGCGAACATGAGTTTGAGCAGCCACATAATTATTTAATCAGAAACAAGGAGATCCGGGCATTGCATTGCAGGGAGGCTAAGACCTAAAAAAAAAAATCAGTAGTTCTTGATGGTCTTTACATCATATGGATAGCCGCTGTACTTACCTTTATTATCTTTATTAACATTATATATTTATTCTTCTATATATATTTTTCTTCTATGGCACAGGTTTTTTATTTTATTACTTCTGCGTTAGGACCTAGTTCAAAAATTTGCATTTAAAAAATGCAAGCATTAGTAATTGTAATCAATTTTAAACCACCTTTCTTAAATTTGCAGATGCAATTCTTTCAATGAGCCATCCATTTGCCTAGGAGACTTAGAAACTGATGCATTTTTTTTAACAGTTCAAATGTATCCAAATACTGTATATTTAAATACAAACGAATAGTGTTTGTATGAAGTTTTCATGAAGTTCACTGCTGTTCTGAAGCAATTGTATGTACAGTAAGGAAGGTCTTAAACTTCAGAGTCCCTGTCTCATAACCCTTAGTACAGTTAAGTATGCAGATGTATTTTTTTTTTTATAATGTTATGTTTTGTTCTTTAGATCCATCAGGGAATTTAACCAACTGTAGTATCCTTTAACTGCGCGCTGACCGCCTTCTGCATATAGGCAAGGCGGCTCGGCTGCGCAAACCGACGTACCTGTACATCAATTTGTGCCTCTGGTAGTGTGGGCGCACGCGCGCCGCGGGAGAATGCCCGTGGGTCAGGAGGACTCAATGTCCGCCGGCCACCCGCAATTGTGGTAAAGAGAGGCAGAATGGGGATCTGCCTATGTAAAGGAGGATCCCTGTTCTGACAGGGGACAATATTGAGATCTGCTGTTCCTAGTGATCAGGAACAGCAATCTCTGTGTTGTTCCAGTAAGCCCATCCCCCACACAGTTAGAACACACCCAGGCAACACAGTTAACACCTTGATCGTGCCCTAATGTTAATCCCTTCCCTGCCAGTGTCATTTATACATTGATCAGTGCATTTTTTTTTGCGTTGATCACTGTAATAATGTCACTGGTCCCCAAAGGTGTCACTTGGGGTCAGATTTGTTCCCTGCAATGTCACAATCCTGCTAAAAATCACCGCCATTACCAGTAAAAACAATAAAAAAATAAAAGTCCATAAATCTATCCCATAGTTTGTAAATGCTATAACTTTTGTGCAAACCAATCAATATATGCTTATTGCAATTTTTTATTACCAAAAATATGTAGAAGAATACATATTGGCCTAAACTGATGAATAAATTAGTTTTTTTAGATATTTTTTTCGATGTGTAATATAGCAGACAGTAAAAATATTATTTTTTTTTTAAAATTGTCAGTTTTATTTTTTGTTCATAGCGCAAAAAAATTTAAAACCGCAGAGGTGATCAAATACCACCAAAAGAAAGCTCTATTTGTGGAGGAAAAAAGTACATCAATTTTGTTTGGGTACAGCGTTGCACGACTCTGCAAATTGTCAGTTAAAACGATGCAGTGCTGTATTGCAAAAATGGCCTGGTCATTAAGGGGGTAATTCCTTCCGGGGCTGAAGTGGTTAAGCAAATATAAAGTTGGCCGTATACTCACAGAGTTTTTCATGCTAAACGAACAGCCTTAGCAATGTTATTTTAAACCTGCGTAGTGTCATTTTCTGACAAAAATGTATAAGACAACCTTGGCAGAAAATAAAATATTATAAAATGGAAACCACAGGGTTTTGTGTCAACTTTTTTTTTTTTTAAGATCTTAAATTGTAACGTGATGTTTTATATATTTTGGTTAAAGTATATCTAAAGCCACATTTTTTATTTTTTTTGGATAGCATATGGAATAAATGGAACTTTTTTTAGAATGCAATTTGGGAGCCTTCGATTCACTTCCTGTAGACACAACAAGCAGTAAAATAAAATCTTTCCAAAGTGATAGAAATCCCCTCCTCGACAGTTATAACAGTTGTCCCCTTTGTACAATTACTCCTCTATTACTGTTCTGGTGACAACACACAATTTAGTATTTTCCTTTTGTTTCTGTCTAGTGACTTTGGTCACCAAGTCAAACAGATAGAGTAAATCTCTCTAGCTGGGACACAGAAGGCACATATAGCCTGGCAGGAATTTTAACTTTTCACCAGCCTCATCAAAACAAAAAAAGTTTAGGCTATACAGTAAATACACCTTAACTATATGTGTACAATCTTTTGATACATGACAAAGGATTCCCAGAGAACTTTACGTGTGGAGGCGCAGCTGGCTAGGTCGGACATGTCTGCTTAGAGCTCTGCACTGACCGGGACCCGACAGCCTCTAAAACCGAGTCACCTCATCCTGAAACCCGCTCATAGTGTCTGTTACTTTCCCGTGACTCCCGGGCACAAGCTGGCACAATGTATGTATGTCTGACTTTAGAAGGGAGCACTAGGGCTGGATAGGATCTTTGATCCACTCACCGGGAAACGCCAAGCCATAATGCCGGCCCCGGTGATGTCTAGCAACCTTCAATCAAAAACTAAACCTATCTTCCCATTGACAACTCTGTACTCTTCAAATATTTGTCTAAGGATCTAGTTACAATGTTTTATTTTTCATTGACTATTATTAACAAATACTGGAATCACAACCCATGATAATACCAACTAAAAATACATTGTATCACTATATTATCTTAAATGGATTCACTCATTAAATCTTTCTTATCGATGATGCTTATTTGCCTGTTCATATTCTTATTGTATTACCACATATGTTATCAATGTACATATCTTCTTGTACCTTGTAATACTCAATAAAATATTTGAAAAAGAAAAAGAGAACTTTAGGTTAACCAAAGAGACAACAAAGCGGAATAAAGTTCCCCTTTCAAACAGACTGACTTGAGAATTCTGACCAAGCAGTCTTATAAGGAGTCACTTCATTGGGTCACTGCTTTGATTAATTAACTTGTGTGTAAGTGTAAATTTCCGCTTGAGCTATCGAGTTCTTTAAACATGAGTGTAAATTTCAGCTTGAGCTATTGAGTTCTGTAAACATAGGGATTTTCAGAAGGAAGTAAGAAAACTAAAAATGTGAAAAGGAAGAATTTAAAAAAAATACTTCTGACAAGAATGAATACTGAAAATATTTACAAAATAACAAGCCATTCCCTCTGAATAAAAAAATAATATTAATAATAATAGTATACCTGCAACAGGATGTTGTCAGGTATATCTGAAATATAAAAAATTCAATGTAAGTCCTTTATACTTTTCTTTATAATACCACTCATTAAATTCAAGGCTAGAAGGGTCCACTCTTCAGCAGTCCTCCCCTACAGTAGACATGCACACATCCAGTTATGGGATAGAACAAAAAGACATTCTACTCCACTACCAAGTGGTATATACTTGTATTTTACTGCTTTGCTCACTACAGCACACACTTAAACCAAGCTAAAGGGGTGCACTCTCAAGTGATCATCTTGCATAGTAAACACTCACAGTTAAAGTTTCTTTGCTCCAGTTATTTTTATTTATTTATTCCAGGTACTTGTATAGCATGGTCAATTTACGCAGCGCTTTACATAGTACATATTTACATCAGTTCCTGCCCACAAAAAGCTTACAATCTAAGGTGAACAGTCCATCTCCACTATCAATTGCTATCCACACAATTCTGCCCAGGACTCTTGTATACAAAAGGTTGTCACCCCTGCCTCCCCTCCCCACACCTTCTAATCTCTACCCCTTATTTTTAAGTAAATAACAAAATCATTGAGGGATTTTCCCATTAAAAGTAGCCATAAATTTGTAAATATTATTCACAACATATTTTGGTGGACGACTTTCATTTTAGGACATCTTCTACAAAAGGGATTTCAATTAATAATCTTTATTGTTTTTGAAATACCACAGATATTAACCTCAAAATTGTGCTGAGTAATTTTTCCCTAAAAACTGATATCTGGTCATAATTTGCATTACACAGTGCTGCGGGTCTGGATATATTAACTGTAGGCCTAATGCACACTGGCTGTTTTTGGCTTTCGCCATTTTTGTTCTGCAGCCAGTAAACTCCTCATGCACACATAGGCTTTTATCAGCGTTTTTTGGCAGGGGCATTTTGTGGCTGGAAAAAAAAGCCAGAACTAGTGGGTTTTTTAGAGGCGTTTTTCAGCCGTAAAAATGCTCTAATGCCCTGTACACACGACCGGTTTTCTCGTTGGAATAAACTCTGAAGGTTTTTCCGACGGAGTTCCGACGGAATTCCGTTGACACTGTCTTGCGTACACACGATCACACCAAAGTCTGACCGTCAAGAACGTGGTGACAACACGTACAACGGGACTAGAAAAAGGAATTCCAATAGCCAGTAGCCAATAGCTTCCATCTCGTACTTTTTTGGTCCGGAAATATTTAAATCATGTTCCATTTATAGGTCCGTGAGAATTTTCGAAAAAAAAAAGTTCGATGAGGCATACACACGATCGGAATATACGATGAAAAGCTTCCGTCTGACTTTTTCTGTCGAAAATTCCTATACGGCATAACATTAGAAAATGCTGAAAAACTTGACTATTCAATTTTTTTTTGTATTTTTGAACCATAAGCTTTTGTGGGGATATAGTTTTGCTAAAAAGCTAAAAAACACAAATGCTAAAAAACGCTAATGCAGGAACGCAGCAAAATGCAACAAAGTGTCTTTAACATGGCATTCTACAGCTAAAACTACCGCCATTTTTATAATGTCCAGTGTGCTTGACGCCTAATTATATACATGTACCTGAAGGTGCCTGCTATACAGACCAAAGATTACTTTCCCATGTGTCAACATTACTATCAGTACACTCTAGAGAACTGTGTAAAGTTTAGATGTTAACTCACCTATAACAAGTGGTGTGTTTGGAAAAGTATAAAAAGTATATCAGTGGACAGTTACAGGAAAATATCAAAGTGGATACTCAAAAGAAAATTTTAAGAAGGAATGCAATCTCAGTTATTAGTTTTCGGAAGAATCTGATTCTCCTTCTGGGTCCTTTCCTCAAACATTTGGGTCCAAAACAAACCTATAAATGAGGCGACTGTCATGGTATTCTTATACACACATTTAAATGAACACTATTGTATTTGATTAAATTCTGTTTACCAAGAATCATAAATAGGTGACCCTGAAGGAACATCACATTGAAATATCCAACTTTCTTGCATAAAAATGCAGTGTGAACTTGTAAATATGAAGTGTTCAAGTTGTCAAGTGTTCAGTAAGTGCAAATGAGGATGTTAGTACAGAAACTGCACACCTCCCAACTTTCTAGGATGGCAAGAAAGACACCTTTTAGTGCAAATTATGTGTATATTTGTAGGCACAGATCACACTCCTACTATGCTTACAGTTAGGCAGCCATTAAGGTTTTATAGAATAATACAAAACTTCCCAACCCTCTGTTCATCTTCATCTAGTCTGCACACAAGGCTAATTAAACTATTTCAAAGTTTTAGGTTAAAAACCGAGGACTTTGCTTTCTTCATTTGCAAATACAGGCAAAGCCACACTGCCACATCACGGCACCTCTGTAAATTGTGCTTCCTAATTTGGACATGAAGAATTTATTTGCAAAAAATAATTAGTTAAACCTAAATGATGAGTTTTTGACCACTACTTTTTCTTTTGGTCTCATTCACACTTAAACAGTTTGTTCATGGCATCCATAACGTGTGTTTTGTTTCATTAAGAATCAGCTGTTGTTGAACCACAACAGATCAAAAACCCCACATGACCCTTTTTAGCAATGTAGCACACCACAACACACAGTGCAATTCTATTGTACAGAGCTTTGGTTGCACTTCATAATTAATAGCACCGCACATAACGCATTAAAACATTGTAACCCACGTAAGTGTGAATGGGCCCTTATACTAGTGTTTGCTGTATGCACACAAACCTCCTTATTCCAAGTACATAGACATTAGCAGTGTTTCACAAACCGTAAATAAGCAGTAAGCGGATCACGATTTATACTTTCTTCCCTCCTAGGCCTACTGTCTAACTTTTCCCCTATAACACCCTCTCAGCTGGTTAACCTTAGTACCATACCACCAGAATCAGCTGTCATAGCCACAAAAGGTACACTGAGCCTGAAGGCAGAGAGCCTGAATGAACCCAATCTGTATCATTACACCGAGTAAAAGAGTAGGACATATCCCATTCTGCTCGCAGTTTACAGACCCAGTCAGCAACATGTGTAGGTTGACGTGTACTGCTGGAATCCATGTCCTATGTTAGCTATGTAGAAATCTAAGGGAACACTAAAGCAGACAAGGGGAGCTAAACTGATACACAAATCAGCTGTTTTTCAGTGTGCACTGAATTCTTTGGTAAAAAAATAATAGAGGATGTGTCAAATTAGCTTATATGGTGTCTGTATGTGGATTTCAATAACATATAGTCAAAGTTAAAGAGGGAGTCCACCTGCACAAAATATATTAAAAGTCGGCAGCTACAAATACTGCAGCTGCTGACTTTTAATAAATGGACACTTACCTGTTCCAGCGGTGTCGGCAGAAGATGACGAGCAACCGCTCGTCTCTCGGCTGCCCCCGCCACCATCCTCTGTCAGGGAATCAGGAAGTGAAGTGTTGCGGCTTCGCTGCCCAGTTACCTACTGCGCATGCGCGTCTTTATTGGTCCCCGTTGTGTCCTGGGAACTGTGTGTTTCCCAAGACACAACGGAGGGCGGCATCTGCGGATAGGGGCGGACATCTTCAGATAGGGGCGGGCAGCTGCGGCTAGCTAGTCCCGGAAGTGGGTGCAGATACCTGGATTATACAGGTATCTGCACCCCCCTCCCCACTGAAAGGTGCCAATTGTGGCACCGGAGGGGGGGAGGAATCCGATAAGCGGAAGTTCCACTTTAGGGTGGAGCTCCGCTTTAATTTCTGATGTATGCAGAGGAGTTCTTTGATAAACTTTTCATGTGCATTCAAATTTGTGCAATACCACAACGTATAAAGATACATTTTACACACATCTGTGTAATGCGAATGACACCTCAATGAACCTTACCAGCCTACCTGCATTGCAGTTCACAGCATTGCGCAGTAATGCACTACTGTGTGTTGTGCTGCTGTGCTGCCAAAAATTATGCATGCACAATTTTTACTCTGTTGTGTGCTATGCAGCCCTTTCAAATGAATGGGCTAACTGGCTTGGATGCACTCAAGATTTTTGCAGAGGAGGAAGATCAAAAACAGAAGTGTTTTTATTGTCAATGTTTCGATGAAGCTCAGTCCATCTTTTTTAAGAAAGATGCTCCCATCCCTTTTTCTGCTTGTGTAGCGACTACCCTACACGAGCAGGGCCTGCAGGATTAAAGCGTGAGTAAACCGCTGTTTTTTTTAAACCTGCAAGGCAAAGTTATAATGTGCTAGTATGCAGCACATTATGTGAAACTTGCCTTAAAGTGGATGTAAACCCAATTCATGAAATTTGAGTTGGGGACATACCTGTACATCTGCAGTGTTTTGTTATCTCTCTTTAAAGCACCATGTCCCGTAGCTGTCTCCTGCTCCGTTCTTCTGTTCTCAGCCTGATAACTTCTGACAAGTTCTTTGTCACATATGATAAAAGCAGCCAGAGTTTTGTGTTGGGGAGGATGCTATAAATAGATTAGCAGAGCCCTGAACTATTCAACAATCAGAGCTGAAAGTTGTAACCTATGAGGAGAGAGGGTGTGTACCTTTCCTCCAATTAGCCGTCTTAGCTGCATGCCCGGGCTTCACTGCAGTGCTAACCAGGAAGAGAAAATCTCCAAACACAATCTGAACTTTCTAAACAGTAAATAAAGAGTAAGACAGCAGATAAACATGTAAAACTTATGTAGGGAGATTTGTTTCATCCCTGTGTATCATCTGAGGCTGTTCACTTCACTGGGTATATGTGAGGTATATGTGAGGGCTTACATCCACGCTGTAACTGCTGACAGGGTTTTCCTTTTCACTCGGTCTTCCTTCCATGTTGGCGGGCTCCGGCCCTTTGATTGGACGAGCCACAATGATGTTACTCCTGTTCATGCGCGCAAGAGCTGCTGTTCATGGCACAGGTTTCTGAAGGAACGGCACAGTATGCCATCCCTTCATAGCGCATGCGCAAGTGACATCACCGGTGGTTTCACAAGTAAATATTTCCTAAATGGTGCACGTTCAGAAGATATTTACTGTACCTATAGGTAAAAATTGTCTATGGGAGTTTACTCCCACTTTAATAATCCTCCTATTCCCTCCAGCTGAGAAGAGTGACGGGGATGGGGGGCTTAACGGCAGAGAGATCAGAACATGCAGCTCTAGCTCTCTTTTCCCTGAGCTGCCTGTTACAGATACAGCAGAACAGGGAACTGATCTTTCCTAATTACCAATGAGGCTTACACCCCTTTGTTAATTAGGAGCTACATCTGCTCCATTTTTTATGTAAAAAAATGGTGCAAGCTTGTGCTTTTACCACTCTTTGTTAAACCCGCATCTGTGTATATATTTGTGTAATGCACCCACAGCATAGGTTAACATGCTGTAAAACAAAGAAGAGAGGGCGCACCGGCCTTGCGCATTATCCAAGTGGTGCTGGGAATAGTCTTGGTTGCTTTGTGTTTTCCATGGACCTTGATTCACTTGTATCATTGATTTGTTTGTGAGTATATTTCTTTTTACTTAAAAAAAAGAATTGGGTAATGCGGAAGGCTGGTGAGCCTTCTGTTTTTTTTGTTTTCAGGGTTTCTATTTGGTTTTCCCCTGACCCTTATGTACACACGGTCGGAATTTCCGATGGAAACAGTCCGATGGGAGCTTTTCATCGGATTTTCCGACCGTGTGTATGCCCAACGGTCTTTTTCTGTCGGAATTTCCGACGGACTTTGAATTGAGAACCTGTTCTCAATTTTTCCGACGGAAAACCTTTCTATCGGATTTTCCGATCGTGTGTATGCAATTCCGACACGCAAAATTCCGACGCATGCTCGGAAACAATTTGACGCATGCTCGGAAGCATTAAACTTTCCTTTTATATATTTTATAAAACCGTCAGAGTTTTTTCCGACGAGAATTACGATCGTGTGTACGCGGCATAAGAGTGCAGCAAAGCCTGTGCTTCCATTGGAACTGTTAAGGACCTGTGATACATCCACCATCATTACATCACCCTTGAGCGCAGGAGATTGTTGTTATAAGTTAACATGTACGTGTAGTGTTTATTATAGCAAATGATCTCTTATGCATATATTCAATCGCAATTTGCTGGATTGCATATTTGAAAACACAATATACTCTGAATTTATTGTTCAGCATTGGATAAATTGAGAAAATATCCAACCAGCCTATGTCAATAGGTTTCTGTCTGTAGTATTGGTAAAATAAAATAGATGAGGAAGCTAAATAAAAACATGTCAAACATATTTTTATGTATATTGTCACATTTGATGATTGTACAAATTTTCTGTGCTTGCTATTTTGTTTCAGTGCCAAAACCCCCCTCCCTCCCCTTCACACCCTAGCATGAGTTAATTGTGTTCCATTTCCTTCTTCTATCTCCACACTCATTGCAAAACTTGACCTTATTTGCTCTACTGTTCATACTGCACTATGACCATTTGTAAAAAAGACAAACATTCCATAGTTCTCTGATTTGTGTTCCTGACCCTTGCATAATTCTCTGTCTAGATGTCCTGAGACTACTGTATGTCATAATCCTACCATGGATCAGTGCCTAGGAAGAGCAAGGGAGCTATTATAAAAGTACTTTTGTTTCAAAGAAAAAATCAGTCTTGTGGAACATGATGCAGTATCATTCAGTGGTCAAATAGGTTACTGGGGCATGTAAAAATACTGCATGGGAATGGAATTTGTAAGCTTAAGTTTACCTCTTTGTGGAAAATACTTATGAATGAATAAAAAATAAAGGAAGAAAGAAACGATATGATTGAGTTTACTTTTTTATCCTTCTTTTAGATGGCTTTAACATTTATAGTTCTTATATCTCTACAACAAAATGTTTGATTTGAAAAAATTCTGTTATAACAATAATATTTTAAAAATCACTTTAAATTTGCTTTAAAGTGAGGTCGCATTGTACTTGCAATGCATTGTGGGATACAGAGGGCTTATTAAATCCTCAGCATCCTAAATATATCCCCTGCTACCTACCTCAAATCAGTCAGTGGTCCCCACCACCAGCTGTGTAATACTCCAGCTCCCCAAGATAAAGCATACATTATCTAATGGAGTAACCACGCTTGTGGAATAGTGATATATATAATAGAAAAGCTGTACATGTATTTGTTTTAGTGCAGCACATTGTGTATCTACTCCCCCACAAGATGTTGTGTTGCTGTGTAGAGCATATGTGACCCTAACGTCCTCCCCAACATGTTAGGCTGCTGTGTATAGCATAGTCCTTAACCACTTCAGCACTGGCCTATAGTCAAATGATGTCCGCAGATGGGACCTCCCATCCTGGGCGGGCGTCATATGACGTCCTCTCATTCTCATTCCCGCAGCGTCGCTTGGGACCCGGTGCGCATGCACGGCAGCTGCGATGTCTGCCGGGCACCCTTGATTGCCCGGGAACACAGCAGGACCGTGGATCTGTGTGTGTAAACACACAGATCCACATCCTGTCAGAGGAGAGGAGACCGATGGTGTGTTCTCAGTACAGAGAAACACTGATCGGTCTCCTCCCCATGTGAGTCCCCTCCCCCTACAGTTAGAATCACTTCCAGGGAACATATTAACCCCTGCAGCACCCCCTAGTGTTAACCCCTTCCCTGACAGTCACATTTACACAGTAATCAGTGCAATTTTATAGCACCGATCGATGTGTAAATGTGAATGGTCCCAAAAATGTGTCAAAAGTGTCCGATGTGTCCGCCATAATGTCGCAGTCATGAAAAAAACCGCAGATCACCGCCATTACTAGTAAAAGAAAAATGGCATAAATCTATCCCCTATTTTGTAGATGCTATAACTTTTGCGCAAACCAATCAATATACACTTATTGCGATTTTTTTTTACCAAAAATATGTAGAAGAATACATATCAGCCTAAACTGAGGAAATTTTTTTTTTTTTTAAATGGGATATTTATTATAGCAAAAAGTAAAAAATATTGTGTTTTTTCCAAAATTGTCGCTCTTCTTTTGTTTATAGCACAAAGATAAAAACTGCAGAGGTGATCAAATACCACCAAAATAAAGCTCTATTTGTGGGAAAAAAAGGACGTCAATTTTGTTTGGGTGCAACATCGCACGACCGCGCAATTGTCAGTTAAAGCGAAGCAGTGCCGAATCGCAAAAAATGCTCTGGTAAGGAAGGGGGTAAAATCCTCCGGGGCTGAAGTGGTTAATGTTGAAACCATCTAGTTCCAGGATTGCATTAGGCTATATTCTAGGAGTATATATATGCATCTTATTCAGCCAGCTATTCTGTGTCATAGTTCAGTTCATCCTTTGCGATACAGGATACAGGTTAATTTTAATCATTGTATCATGTTATTTCAACCACATTTTTTTATTGAAATTATTTCATACAAATTTATACAAAAAAAAAAAGGGATATTAGCCATATATCACAAACAATCAGAGAAAAACATATTGCATTATAATAATGTACATAGCATAAAACATGTTACATTTAAACGTGGGTGAACATCCTACATAAACCCTTACCCAAGAAATGGCATAAACTAATTTGGATACTATTGGGGAAAGTCTACCAATATAAAAACTCATATATTGCAAGGAAAACTAAAGAGGTTCACCAAACTACTCAGATTGTTAGACCCCTGAAACGAATAACCATATCATATCTCCCTCAACCCAACAGGGTTGTAGTCTATAGTTTACTACTCCCCATCTTCAACTCCCACAATAATATGGACAAATCACACAAAATGCACAACGAGACACACACTAGAACAAAAAAAAAAGTGAAGAGAAAGGGGGGAATGTAAAAGGGGAAAAAAGGAAAAGAAAAGAAAAATGAAACTATAAGTATTGTAACCAGGATTGGACACCCAGACAGACATCGCCTTGTTCGTTTCAACTCAGGACCAAGTTCCAATCTTACAGCAGACCTGTTTATATATTTAGCATTTCAGGGGATTCCCTGAACAGCTTCCAAGGGAACTAAATTTGACAACATTGATATGTGTCCAATTCATGTGACAGGAGTGTCTGCATCATCTCAATATGGTCCATCTCTATAACCCACTCAATCAGATGTGGAGCATGTACCGATCTCCAATGATGTTGTATAACCACTCTTGCTGCTGTCAACCAGTGCCTAAGAAGGCCTTTTTTAATGCTTTTATAAGAACCCGGGTAAGATAGATAGCAGAGTAATTTGTGGTGTATTGGGGACAATCACCCCAGTTGCATAGGTATGGAACTGTAGGACCATATTCCAGAAATCCTGGACATATGGGCATTCCCACCAGATGTGCAATAGCGAGCCCTTAGAATGACAACACCAACATAAGTCTGAAGCATTTGGATAGATCTGATAAAGCACCGTCGGACATCTATACCAATGGGAGAGAAGCTTAAAGTTAATCTCATGTGCCTTAGTTGCTAAAGACATACAATGAGTAAGGGTACAGTGGTGTGAAAAAGTGTTTGCCCCCTTCCTCATTTCCTGTTCCTTTGCATGTTTGTCCCACTTAAGTGTTTCGGAACATCAAACCAATTTAAACAATAGTCAAGGACAACACAAGTAAACACAAAATGCAATTTGTAAATGAAGGTGTGTATTATTAAAGGTGATAAAAAATCCAAACCATCATGGCCCTGTGTGAAAAAGTGATTGCCCCCCTTGTTAAAACATACTATAACTGTGGTTGTCCACACCTGAGTTCAATTTCTCTAGCCACACCCAGGCCTGATTATTGCCACACCTGTTCACAATCAAGGCATCACTTAAATAGGAGCTGCTTGACACAGTAAGGTCCACCAGAAGATCCTTAAAAGCTACACATCATGCCGAGACCAAAAGAAATTCAGGAACAATTGAGAAAGAAAGTAATTGAGATCTATCAGTCTGGAAAGGGTTATAAAGCCATTTCCAAAGCTTTGGGAATCCAGCGAACCACAGTGAGAGCCATTATCCACAAATGGCGAAGACATGGAACAGTGGTGAACCTTCCCAGGAGTGGCCGGCCGCCCAAAATTACCCCAAGAGCGCAGCGACGACTCATCCAAGAGGTCACAAAAGACCCCACAACAACGTCCAAGGAACTGCAGGCCTCACTTGCCTCAGTTAAGGTCAGCGTTCATGCCTCCACCATCAGGAAAAGACTGGGCAAAAATGGCCTGCATGGCAGAGTTCCAAGGAGAAAACCACTGCTGAGCAAAAAGAACATCAAAGCTCGTCTCAATTTCTCCACAACACATCTTGATGATCCCCAAGACTTTTGGGACAACATTCTGTGGACCGATGAGACAAAAGTGGAACTCTTTGGAAGGTGTGTGTCCAAGTATATCTGGCGTAGAAGGAACACTGCATTTCAGAAAAAGAACATTATACCAACAGTAAAATATGGTGGTGGTAGTGTGATGGTCTGGGGCTGTTTTGCTGCTTCAGGACCTGGAAGACTTGCTGTGATAAAAGGAACTATGAATTCTGCTGTCTACCAAGAGATCCTGAAGGAGAATGTCCGACCATCTGTTCGTGTACTCAAGCTGAAACGAACTTGGGTTCTGCAGCAGGACAATGATCCTAAACACACCAGCAAGTCCACCACCGAATGGCTGAAGAAAAACAAAATGAAGACTTTGGAGTGGCCTAGCCAAAGTCCTGACCTGAATCCTATTGAGATGTTGTGGTATGACCTTAAAAAGGCCGTTCATGCTCGAAAACCCTCTAATGTAACTGAATTAGGACAATTATGCAAAGATGAGTGGGCCAAAATTCCTCCAGGATGCTGTAAAAGCCTCATTGCACGTTATCGCAAACGCTTGGTTGCAGTTGTTGCTGCTAAGGGTGGCCCAACCAGTTATTAGGTTTAGGGGGCAATCACTTTTTCACACAGGGCCATGATGGTTTGGATTTTTTTTCACCTTTAATAATAAACACCTTCATTTACAAATTGCATTTTGTGTTTACTTGTGTTGTCCTTGACTATTGTTTAAATTGGTTTGATGTTCCGAAACACTTAAGTGTGACAAACATGCAAAGGAACAGGAAATGAGGAAGGGGGCAAACACTTTTTCACACCACTGTAAATGCTTTCTCCCATTCCTCTGGGATGGGTAAACCATTCCTCTGGTTTAATTTGAACATTCAAGTCTAGAGTGCATTTATTTATAAATTCTGGGAAGTGTGGATGAGGTTTCAAAATAAGAACCCTATATACCAAGGAAAGAATGTGATCTGGTATAGTATCATGTAAAAGAAGAGATCATTGTATTATGTTGTGCTGTCATTGGATGAGACAACTTGCCATGTAAGTTGTCAGCTGTTCAGAAAATAATAATATAATATAATAAGAAAATCTAGGACATTATTTTATACAATAAAATATTCTAACAGCAGAATGATAGCATACCAAAGTCAGGGTCCAATGCACATGATTCCCCCTGCACAGTTTGCAACGTACATCAGTAAATAAGTAAACACATTATTCTATACCAATACAGGAAGTTTCTTAAATCATGCTTAGAGAATTTATTTTAGCTGTGTCACTTTACAAAAATATTTAATGAAACATTTTATTCTTTTAAATTATTTGAGTTCAGAATCCAGGGCAACTGATGAATTCCTCAACCGAGGTGTAAACCAGAAAGCCATTACCTGTTCTCATTGTATGAATTTGTAAAACCTTGAATCCACAGACATTTCATATCTTCTTTTCATAGCCTACTTAGCCAAAACATCCTGCAATGCAAAACTACCAATTGTGATTGTATTGCCTGATTTTGACCCCAATGGCAGTTGATATAGAACAATAGGCTATTCAACCACATTATGTAAATGCTAAGCTATAAGAATTTGGAATTTTTTGTGCGTTAGTGGAGCTCTTCATTTATATAATATCGTTTTTTCTTTTGGACAAAACAATCTCTTTTAATTCAGGCAGATTAAATAATTCATGAATAAACATGCAAAGTAAAGAGCTATTTGATTGGTTGTGTGAATGCAGTGTATGGAAGTAAAAAAAAGATGTTCCATAAAAATATTGGGCCTGTAGCAATAAATGAAGCCTGCTTTAGAAAGACTCCCAGACAACAGCTGCGATACTTGTCAATAGGACTTTGAACTTTAACAATATATACCAGTGGTCTCTAAACTGAGACCTGAGGACTGAATGCGTCCCTTTGCTTGCCTTTGTCCGGCCATTGGGGCACTATTCTTTCCGCTGACACCAACAATGGGGCAATACATTTTTGCTGACACCAACAACAGGCACTATTCCTCCCAATAACACCAACAATGGGGCACTATTCTTTCCACTGACATTAATGTTGGGGCAGTATTCCCCCAACTGACACCAACAATGGGACACTATTCCTCTCACTGACATCAACGATGGGGCACTATTCCTCTCATTGACAGTGATGGGGCACTATTATTCCCACTGACAGCAATGATGGGGCGCTATTGCTCCAACTGATACCAAAGATGAGGCACTAATAATTCCCCTACCAAAGATGGAACATTGTTTACTCCCTCTGATGCCAGGGTGTTTTCTACTCCCACTAGCCATGGTCTAGCTCCTTAAAGCCTAAAGCACAGTAAACTGGTCCTTTGTAATTGTATAGAAAGTTTGGAGACCCCCTGATATATACAACCATTTTCAGAGTGTGAGTTTCAGATAATACAGTATTTTTACAATGGGGTTTGCAAAACGATGTACCAAGACAGGTAAAGCACAGGCAACCTGATATTAAAGTGGAACATAACCCATCGATTTTGCGATTTCCCAAAACAGTCATATTCAAGGCATTCCATAAAGGATAACTGTTACATTTGCTTTTGCTATGAAAAACATTGAATTGCTGGTGTCACATAACTAATGTGCAGCACCATGGGAACTGCAGATCAACCAGAGGCTAAAATGGCAGCTTATTTGGCTGTAAAGTATAGGCGGGTTTAATTCTGCTCTAGGTGGATTTGTGTCTTTATTCAGCTTTACCTAACTATGTGACTTTGAACTCTTCATTCTGCTGGGCTTGCATCTAGATTTTGTCAAAAGTATAAATAAAGGCAATTGAAATGAAAACGAAAAATCATATACTATCATAACGAGTTTTAAAATAGCTGTATCAGAATACAATATTTTCATGAAAATGGTCTTTTAAAGTAGAGTTACATTCAATGATAACTATAAATAGAATATAAAAAAAATGCTTTTGCTGCAATATTTAACTCCAATCCAGAGATGACCCCCTACAATACTTATGTATGTAAATGCAAGAAGTTTTTAAGATTGGAGGTCTTTTATTTTGGGTGACTGTTACATTTTCTCAGTTCCCTCTTTCTTTAGATGCAATGAACCCTTTCTCAAGTTGACATGGTTCTGTTACACAGTTAATACTAAGAGACTGAAGTTCGGACCATTGAGTAGTGCTAGTAACACAATAGCAGTTGATTGAGGACACAATTCCAATTAGATTATGATTTTGCGACTTTCACAACTGAGTTAAAAATAAAGTCAAATATTCTTTCTGTGCACTTACTGATTAAATAAAACTGAGTACGGTAAATGTTGTTATTTAGAATGACAGTACAACATAAGCATCCTATCTTATACTTGTGTAAAATGTAGCTTATCACAATTCATTTGTTATAAATTAAAAGTTGTTAGTAGTGAATATAAAGAAAAATAGCAAAGCAAGTCGGGGATGAAAGACATTCCCTCTTAGGTGCCATTCTGCTTGCAGATCTAAATAGTGAGTAGGTATACTATGACTGGGACCCTACTCTAATTGAGGTCTAATCTGGTGACTAATGTAAAGTTTTGAATTTCCCATCATTTCCCTTCAACGAGACAGTGGTCACCAGAATAAATAAAAAGGGTGACATTTCTTAGCAGGAACAAAGACAACAATAAAAACAGGACAGGGATACTAAAGCCTCATACACATGATGAGAATATCGGATGAATGGTCGTCCGTTTTTTTTTTGCATACTAGAAGTGGTTACTAAACTTACGAAAATTCTCAAACGATAGAATACAACTTCGGAATTGATGTAATGTGTTGCATTGTATTGTAATCTATTCTTTAGTTTCTGAGCATGCGTGGTCTTGCTCTTCTGTACTAGGTAAATTAAAATCGTACGATCTGGTATCGTGTGAGAAAAAGGTTCATGTTTGTCCCTTCAGATAATTTCAGATGAACTGTCGTGATCGGCTCTCGAAAACTGTGTACTAACCATCAGATTATCGTACAACCGATTTGAAAGGGTTACTTCTTCTCCAATTTTCTGATTGTGTGCACTAGGCATAGTCCCTTCGAGTTCTATCCAAAATGAAAAAAAAGAAAAGGTTTGGGCTATACATACACTCCAAACATCCATTGGCTGGAGCATTCACTTACAGGCCTGCCATGTGAAAAATGATGAAACCCAGAAGTTGTTTCTCAATTTTGGGGGGGTTATTTGGAAGTACACTTGAGAAGTAAACAAATGACTCAGTATTTGTAGTTAAATACATGCATTTTGCATTTCTTCTCTAAAGTCTGGGGAAAATAAGAGAAAAGAAAAACAATTCTTGTAACTGTAATTGTTTCATGGTTTAATTCTATTTTAGGGCAAGAAATGCCTGTTCTCTGAAGTTAGTTAAGAAAGTTTTTTTTAACCATGATCTCATAAAAAAGTAACATTTTAATAGGATGTATCTGGGACCTGTTTACAAAGTGTGATTGAAAAACAATGCAGTACACACTGTTACTGGTGTGCACTGATTACTTTAGAACTGTCTGCTTGTTGATTGCTGGCAAGTGGGATGACAGTTAATTGCTTCACAAAGATATGCATGGCTTGTTATTCATTTTATTGTTCTCTTTCATTACATTTTCTGTCTGAAGATTTAATTTAATTGTTTCAAGTCATCTTTAATGCTACGCTAGAGTAAGAAAAAAACATAATAGTAGGAAGACTTCATGTATCCTCTATCTCACCACCCATTTTGTCAATAATTGTTATAACAATAACAATTGCAAGGAATTATATTGATCCAGTAGCTCAGTGACTTCTTCCTTGTTTAAGTAATATTTGTTTGTAAATAATTAAAAAAGTTGAAATGTGATTGGAATGGACTCAGAAGGGCCTATATATTGCATCTGCTGGGAAAAATAAAAAAAGCCAGCGAATAATCCAGCTCACCAGTAAAGATGAGTAGTGAGATTCGCTCAGAGTCTGGATGCCAGAAGGACCACTTACCATTCTCTCCAACTAATGCAGAGGGAGAAGCGGGCCCTTAGATGGTGAAACTTGTGTCTCCAATCTCCCAATTGTATCCAATAAAGATGATGCTGTGTGAGCCAGTCAGAGTCTCCTATCATGCGAATTGGATGCGGGGAAAAAATGCATCCAATTTGCATAAGAGTGAACCCAGCCTTAGAGGCCAGTTAGGTCTGTTAAAAAAAAAAAGGTCCCCCTACAAGTTAATGTCATAACATGCTAGTATGCACCACATACTAGTACAATATGAGAGACTTACCTTTTAAATGAAGCCCTCCAGCGGTGCGCTG
Organism: Lithobates sylvaticus; assembly: GCA_028564925.1. Taxonomy (NCBI): domain Eukaryota; kingdom Metazoa; phylum Chordata; class Amphibia; order Anura; family Ranidae; genus Lithobates; species Lithobates sylvaticus. The sequence goes on along the minus strand of CM053027.1, from coordinate 160,210,743 downwards.
CCATGGCTCTCAGCACTTCCATCTTCACCTAGCCGAGCCACGATAATTTCACTCTCACACAGTGCTCTGAATGGACAGCACACTTAAGTGTGCCATACATTCAGAGAGCAGTGCGCATCCCCCGGTAATGTCAATGGCTGCAGAAATAGTAAATATCTCATAAACAGTGCACATTTGTGAGATATTCATTGCACCTACTTGTCAGATTACCTATTCACACCTCTCTGCTTTAAGGCATATTGTATGTGTTTTTCAATTAAATCAATGCAAAACTCATGAAAAACAGGCATAGATGATCATGAGGATAGTAACACAAGTTGCAATGCACTTTACTTTGCACATCAAAGCAACATGCATTGGCAAACATTTACGTGTATTTTTAACAATGTTATGATGTGTGTTGGTTGTGTTTTTTGTGGATTTCTAATTCAGCAAAATCCCTTCATAGGCTTTAATTCAGCCTGCTGCATATGGAGTTCTAATCCTTCTGGTGCATCCAACACAATATTCAAATCATGAAAATCTAAAGCCTCGTACACACGATCAGATTGTTGGCCAACAAAACCGTGGACTTTTGTCCAAAGGGCGTTGGCCCAAACTTGTCTTGCATACAAACGGCAAGGAATTGTCGGCCAACAAATACGAACGTAGTGACGTACTACGTTGTTTTTAAGCTCTTTAGCGCCACCCTTTGGGCTCCTTCTGGTAATTTCGTGTTAGTAGAAGTTTGGTGAGTGTTGATTTCATTTTCATTTCGCACTTTTCATTTTGTACTTTTCATTTCGCGCTTTTCAGTTCATTTCTGAACGGCTGTACGTCAACCAGCCATCTTGCGGAATCAGAGGAGACATTTATTATTGGCCTTGGAGTTATTGCTTTGACATTATTTTTTTGGCTGAATAATGATTTAATTTGATATATTTTCTATATTTTTGGATGAATAGAATGCACTCTTTGGTAAAGTTCTATTTGCAGATAGCATGTCTAATTTTATTTGTTTTCTTTTTTTAATGCACAATAAAAAAAAATGTGTAGAATAATACTTGGCTATGTGTTTTACTTCAAATGACAGTTTGGGAGTAGGCAGTTACATTTAAAAAAAAATACAATGTAAAATTGACAAGAGACAACACATTGAAACACTTTCCCGAGGCTCTCGGACATCTATGGCCTTCCCTCCCTCCCCACTCCTCCTTCCCTCTCATATCTTCAAAAAGACACTCCTGTATACTGGGTTCTCACACCCGCCCTAGAACCTCAGCCCCGTCCCTACAATGCCTATACCTACCTCCTAAGACTGAAAGCTGATAGAACATAAACATGCTTTTCCACTAAGACTGCAATATCTAATGACATACGCAATGAATCAGGTTATGTCTTAAAAGCTTTCTAAATACATTTGATTGTTTATGCTGTGTCTCCTTTATACTATGCATGGCGGCTGCATCCACAGCTTCGCATTATACTGTCTAATTCTGTTCTGCATACTTTTCATTTTTTTTTTTTAAATTCTTTATTTATTTCTGAGAAGGGATAACAAGACAAACCATACATAGTATACATTTCTTCAGACATTCTGCTTAACTGTTATTTACTGTCATTAAATCATATTTCTTTCCAATTTCCTTTCTCAAGTTATTCTTATCCCTTTTCTTTTTCTTTATTTACATTCTCCCCTTAACCCGGTTCCCCTTTGCCTCTTATAATTGTATGGTCCCTGCTTCTTAAGGTACCCTTGAGGCCTCCCTTGCCCCTGGAAAACCAAAAAAAAAAAAAAAAAATATGTTTCTCTCCCCCCCCCCCCCCCCCCCCCCCCCCCCCCCCCCCTACTCATCCACCTCCTCCCCTATCAGCTTCTTACCCTCTTCCGTTTTAAGGTATTCCTCCCATGGGGCCCACACCTGTCTAACCCGTTCTCTTCCCTCCGGTGACATTGGAACCAAACTTTCCATTATCCCTATCCTTCGGACTGTATTGAGCCACATAGAAATACTCGGGGCATGTGGTTCCTTCCAGCATCGGGGAATGCAGCTTTTCGCTGCGTTTACCAGATGGCACACTATTGAGTTTTTATAGCTTTTTGAGGGAATTTGTGAGAGATGTAGTAGAAAAAACTCTGGGTCCCATGGAATGGGGAATTCCGTGAGGGTCTGGGTGACTCTATATACTTCTTGCCAGAATCGCTCGATTACTGGGCATGTCCAAAATATATGGAGTAATGTACCCCTTCCCTGACAGCCCCTCCAGCAACTCCCTGGGGTGTCTGGGAATATTTTGTTCAACCTTGAGGGAGTGTAATACCATCTTGTTAATACCTTGAAATTTAACTCCTGCATTTTTGTGCACCTTGAAGATTTTAATGTCAGATGTATTATTTTCCGCCTCTGTTCTAACGTATATTCTCTATCTAAGTCTTTCCCCCATTTATCCAAACTTGCCAACGTATAACCTTCTGGGGGGGCTGTCAAGAGCGCATATATTTTAGAGATAGCGTGTTTCAGGGGCTCGCTTTCTTCGCAGTATTCCTCGAACTTTGTTCGAGGTCTCTCATATTCTTCCACTGGCCCTAGTGTTTCTAAAAAATGTCTCACTTGTCTTGCTTGCCAAAATGGTATTTCTATCTGTCCCCCTTTTTTCATTAGGTCCTCCATCGATAGCCATCCACTAGTTTTCAAAAAATGTGAGGCTTGGAAGATACCTTTCTCACTCAATTTCTTAAACACCTGTGTGTATAGGCCCGGGGAGAATTTTGGGTTCCCTAAAATCGGGAACAAAGGTGAGTTTGGGGTAGATAACCTGTGTTTCTGAATAATCCCCGCCCCTATCTGCAAAGTTGGTCCAATCAAAGGATGGTTTTTTAACTCGGAGGGTAGGTCTGCATAGCACCAGATGGCTCTATTCAGAGGTAATTGACTTAATTGTTTTTCCATAGTGATCCATGATTTGTATTCTACATGTCTATTCCAGTCGATTATTCTACTGAGGTGGGCGGCTTGGTAATACCTAAACATATCTGGGGTCGCTATTCCCCCTGCTTCCTTTGGCCTTGCCAGCAACTCTCTGCTTATCCTTGGGTGTCTGCTTGCCCAGATAAATTTTGTAAATTCTGCCCGAATTTGACTGAAATAGTTCATGGGGACCCGGATGGGCACTGCCTGAAAGAGGTACAACAATTTTGGTACTATACACATTTTTAGGATATTACTTCTCCCGAACCAGGAGTGAGTACCTTTATTCCAACCCTCTAATAGTTTCCTCACTTCTCTCAGTAGTGGTGGGAAATTCTGCTCAAATATATCTGCTAAATCTGGAGGAATCTGTATTCCCAGGTATTTCAATGCGGTTGTTGTCCACCTGAACTTGAAATTACTCTGCAGGCTACTCTGCAAGGGACCCGCCAGGGCCACCCCCATCGCCTCCGACTTACTATAATTAATTTTAAAACCAGACAAAACTCCATATCTCTCCACCTCTTTCATTAAATTTGGTAGTGAGATAAGTGGGTTTGTTACTGAAAAAAGGAGGTCATCTGCATACGCCGAAACCTTGTATTCCTGTTTTCCCACCTGAATACCTTTTATATCTGGGTTATGTCTAATTCTATTAAGTAACGGCTCCAACGTAAGAGCAAATAGTAGGGGCGAGAGGGGACAGCCCTGGCGGGTCCCGTTGGAAATGGTGAAGCTCTCCGAGTATACCCCATTGACCTTCACTATAGCTTGAGGAGAGGAATACATTCCTGCTACCCAACGACTCCATCTATCTCCCAGGCCTACATATTTCAGTACTCCCAGCATGAATGGCCAATTGACCCGATCGAAGGCCTTTTCCGCGTCCGTGTTCACAAACACACTTGCAAGTTTCTTTTGTTTTGCAAACTGGACCAGATTCAGCACCTTGATCGTGCTGTCTCTTGCCTCTCTTGTGGGGACAAAGCCCACCTGGTCCCAGTGTATCAGCTGGGCCAGGTGGGGTTGTAACCTGATTGCAAGTGTCTTTGTGAATATTTTTAAATCCACGTTTAAAAGTGAGATCGGTCGGTAGCTACTGCATATCGTTCCATCTTTCCCTTCTTTCGGGATTACCGTAATGTGTGCTCTCAAAGTATCCGCTGGAGGGTCTCTTGTTTGTCCTAATCCATTAAACATATTTATCATATGTGGACCCAAATTTTCGAACAGACTCTTGAAGTATTGTATAGAGAAACCGTCTGGTCCAGGTGCTTTTCCCTGTTTGAATGTTTTTATTGCTTTATTAACTTCCTCCAGTGTTATTGGTCTCTCTAGTTCTTGCCGGGTAGGTGAGGGAATTCGTATCAATTGTGATGTGGATAGGTATTCTTCTAGAGACAAGGTTGGTAAAGTATTCCCCGGTAGGTTATACAGGGCCGAGTAATACTCCCTAAACTCACCTACAATATCTTTCGGGAGCACCAACTTTTGGCCCTCTTTTGTTTTAATATGTGGTATATATGATCGGGTCTGTTGCTTTTTTAATTTATTAGCTAATAGTTTACCACACTTGTCTCCAGAGTCATAATTCATCCTTCTTCCTCTTTGTAATACTGCCTTTGCTTTGTATCGGAGAAGGTCCGACAGCTCTCTCCTAAGGGCTGCTAATTCAATTCCTATACCCCTATCTGATGACTTTTTATGTTGTGTTTCCATCTCCTGTATTTTTTCCAGTAATTTTTTTGTCTGTTCTTCTCTTGCTTTCTTTATTCGGGTACCATGTTTAATTAAGATTCCTCTGATCACTACTTTATGGGCTTCCCATATAATTCCTGGGTCACTCTCACCATTGTCATTTATCTCAAAGTACCACTTAATTTCTCTTATTAGATCCTCTCTAATTTCTGGTACCTGCAATAGATTTTCGTTTAAACGCCATCTCCATTCTGATGACTGGGTTGCTCCTGTCAACCTTATCCTCATAGTTACTGGCGCGTGATCCGACCATGTTATGTTCCCGATTGATATATCTTGTACACAGGGTATTAACTGATGTGATACAAGAAAGAAATCAATCCGGGAGTATAGTTGATGGGGATTTGAAAAATAGGTGTAGTCTCTCTCTCCCCCGTGCAATGCCCGCCATATATCTATCAGTTGAAATTCATGGAGTTTGCTTATGATACTTCTCCTAGTTCCCCTGGGGACCGATGATGTTCCAGTGGAGGTATCCAACGTTGGGTCCAGGGGGACGTTAAAGTCCCCCCCTACAATCAATTTACCCTCCCTGAATTCCATCAATTTTGCCAGGGTTTTTTCTAGGAACCTGTCTTGATGTGTGTTCGGCGCGTAGATCGTGGCTAGGGTGACTTTTATGCTGCCTATAAATCCTTTCAGGAAGAGGTATCTCCCCCCCGTATCCCCGCACTTCTCCAGTAGAGACCACGTCACTCGGTTTGAAATCAAAATTGCAACACCTTTTGTTTTAGTCTGTGAGTTAGCGTGGTATACACTGGGGAAGTGTCTGCTTTGCAAGTAAGTGTGAGCTCCCAGCTTCAAATGCGTCTCCTGGACCATTCCCACATCCGTATTTATACGTTTTAAGTCATTTATTAACATTCTCCGCTTCTCTGGGATATTGAGTCCTCTAACATTTAAAGAGGTCACCCGTAGCCCCTCCATCTCCTCCTGCCCTAGGCTAATTCTGTCCTCGTCCAACCAGCTGTGAAAACAGGGTAGAGCAGGGTCCGCAGGGGACCGGTGAAAAGAGGGGACAGAGAGGGGGGGGGGCGGAGAGAGGGGGGAAAAGAGAGAGAGAGAGAGAGAAAAAAAAAAAAAAAAAAAAAAAAGGTATTTATCCAGGGGTTCTCCCGGAGAACCAGTAAATTTCCAGCTTCTACTTCCGGGTTCTAAGTTTCCCGTAGAGGCTGATTCGGGGGGTGATTCGCTTTGACTCGTATGGCAGTGCTCCCCACCCCTACCCACCAGCTATTTTCCTATTCTTTTCCCCTTTTTTTTCATATTTCTGTAATGCCCACTGCTGAGTCTACCTCCCATCTCCGCTTTTCAAACCGTGTATTTTATATCCAGTTTTTTATATTCTCTGTGGTCTTCTATTTATTTCTCCTTACATATCTCTATTTCTATAGCCTTTTAGAATGGCTTCGTTTCATAACCCCTGGGTCATTACATGACATATATCCTCACATATCATCACCTATGTCATATAGCCTCGCATCTCACATGTATCATATATCACCACCTGTATCATATCAATCACATGTCATTACCTATATCATATAACATTATATATCACATTACAGATCACATTTAATATAACTACTCATTATTGATCTTCCCTCACACGTCTTAACACCTGGGCTGCTACTTCGCATGTATCATAGCATGTGTATTCTATCTTGTCCTGAAGACTCATGCTTCTCATGATCCTTCTATATTGACCTCAGTTGTATATCTGATATATATTCCTCCTCCTTCTCCTATTACTTTACTTTCATTCCATCTTCATCTTAACTCCTTTCAAGCCCTTGCCCTTATCTCCTCTATCCAATTTATTTATATTACTGTATCTCACTGTCCCCTCCCCCATCCTCCCCCCCCCCCTCCCCCAACCCCCCCCCTCCCCCCGCTCATTTCTCTTCCCTTTATTTCGTGTATATATGTATATATATATGTATGCTGACTCCCCCTTATAATTCCCCCACTTTCCTGTTGTGCCCCCCCCCCCCCTAAAACCCCCTTCCCACTACTCCTATCTCCTTCTTACCACCCCCCCCCCCCCTTGTGATCAACCTCTTTCTTATCCTAAGATTCCCCCGTGCTCTATAATTTCCTCCCAACCATGTCTTTTAAGAGGTAAGTGTTACTTTGTGTTTTATGTGTTATTGTGTCCTTCTCTTCTTCCCCACTCAGTAGTTTCCAGTACCTTTTATTACTATCCCACCCTTCCTCCCTCCCTCCACTGCCCCCCCTCCCTCCCCCCCCCCCTCCATTTCCCCTACACCTCTTGAGATCTGCAAGTCGTGCAAAAAAAAAAAAAAAAAAAAAAAAAAAAAAGAAAAAAAAACCATATTCTTCTATAGTGCATTTCACTGTGTATAGTGCGTTTCCTTACCCATTTGTTTCATCTATGTGACCCCCTCCTCCCCTCCCTCCCCCCCCCCAAAAAAAAAAAAAAAAAAAAAAAAAAAAAAAATTATTGTTTATAAAGTGCGTTCCATTACCCACTTGTCTTAGTCTATGTGACCCCTCCCCTCTCCCTCCCCTCCCTGCGGCATTCATATACCTATATCTCCCTATATGCTCTACGAACAATACTCTATTCTTCAGGCATTCACAATTTCTGATATTCCTCCAGTAATAGGGGCCCCCACCTGGTTCAATCTTATACTTTGAGATATAATCATACCCACCCCTCCCCTCCCCACTCCCAGTTCCCACATAGGCATTACCTATGAATATGTTTATGCATCTACATGTTTATACATCTATTTCGTCCTGCCAGACAAAATGTCCAGTAATTACATATTAGTCCTTATTTCATTGCTGGCATTTTACTTTCTTGTTCTGCTGCCCTGTCTTCAATCACTCCTTACAATAACGGACAGCAGTTCATCAGGTTATCTGGTGCAGGTAGCAGCAAAAAAAAAAAAAAAAAAATGACAAAAAAAAGACAAGAATAAAAAAAAAAAAAAAAAAAAAAGGAGGAGGGGGAGGTGGGGGTGGAGTGGTACCCCCAGTTCGTTGAAGGGGGGGGGGGGGGGGGGCGTGGGAGGGGCGGGAAACCCTCGGAGGGGGAGACTCATAGGTCAGTCCTGGGGTCAGCGTCTCTTACTATTTTTACTGAGATTTAGGGCCTTGTCCCTCTATACGGTCCCTCTTTCAGGGGAGAGGGACTGTACCTCAAAAAGAGAAAAAAAGAGGGATATAGAGACAATAGAAGACCACAAAAAAAAAAAAAAAAAGAAAAAAAAAAAAAAAAAAAAAAAAAAAAAAAAAAAAAAAAACTTTTGGAACAAAAAATAAATAAAAATTGACAATGGACACCAACATAGTTGTATCTTTGATCTTAAAAACTAGGGGATAATGGTGTTGTGGTAACTTGCCCAAACAAAAAAAAAAAAAGCATAATAATATTATTCTTGATATCAAAAAACTAGAAAAAAAAGCCTTCGAAAATTTGTTTGCAATAACTCCATCAGTATCACCAGCAAAGCAGCTTAATTATTATCCCATTAAAGCAGAAGAGAACGTGCGCTGCATTTAGAGATTTCCTAATTTGCCACGTCACGAATGTCAATTCTCCATTACGAACGCTAGTTTACAAGACCGACCGCTTCTGGCTCGTCCTTGCTTCCGAGCATGCGTGTTTGTACTTTGGACTTTTGCCTGACGGACTTGTGTACACACGGTCGGAAAATCTGACAAAAGACATTTGTCCACGGAAAATTTTAAAACCTGCGATCCAACATTTGTCTGCAGAAAATCCAACAACAATTGTCGGATGGAGCATACACACGGTCGGATTTTCCACCAACAGCCTGTCATCACACATTTCCCGTTGGAAAATCCGATCATGTGTATGAGGCTTAAGAGTGGCAGGTCTGGGAACACAAATGTACAGATGGCACTAGTGGAGTCTTCAAGAGATAAGAAGTCAGAAAGCAATATAGCCACTCAACATCTGAGATTTGTTTTGGGGCAAGCAGAATCTTTTGTGTGGTGAAGTTCACACTTTAGCTTTAATGCTGCAGTGAGCTAAAATGCTATATGCGAAAAGTTTGTTTCACTAAAAGCTTTTCTTGAGAGACAGTTTACTCCATGCTGGGAACACAGAGACTATGTTCTTAGTTTTGAGCCGCAATTTTAAAGCACTGATGGGAACATGTTTTAACGCTGAAATTGTAATATGTTTTTTCTTTTCATTTATAAGCTGAGCTGTGCAACACTATTCTGAGTAACGGAACTAACAAATGCTGCTGGATTTAAAACCTATTGCTTGAATTATGCTAATACTGCTGCAATAGTAGCCAACTGCAATATGTAAATGAAGGTCACATTAAAAGGATTTAAACGAAATGTGGAAGATTGCTGTTAGTTAAAGAGGAGCTGCAGTCCGGGGAAAAAAAATATAAAGTCAGCAGCTACAAATACTGTATCGGCTTACTTTTAATATAAGGACATCTACCTGTCCAGGGATCCAGTGATGTCGGCACCCCGAGGCAAATCGTCAATCAGCTTTAGGCGCAGGCATCAGCATCTTCACTATGGGAAACTGGCTGTGAAGCCTTCCAGTTACCTACTGTACATACGCGTGCTGTGCTGCACTTTCTGAATGGTCCCGCCATCTTCTTGGACCTGTGTGTGCTCCAGAAGGCAGCGGGGGAAGGAGGAGGGGCCGGAAATACTCAGAGATCACTGCGCTGGTCTTACCTGGAAGTGGGTACCTGTCAAAACCGACTCCCCCCCAAAAAGTGCCAAATGTGTGAAAAAGCAGAGCTTCCACTTTTTGAGCCCAGCCCTGACACCCTGACAGTAAACTAGCTATATAATGCCAAGTAGCTGTCACAGAATACAAATCCCACTCTGACTGAGGCCTGAAAATGAGAATATTTCTTACATAGGGTCCCAAGCCTAAAATATATTATTTGTACTTGCTTGGGAGTAAATGCCCCCTATCTCTTGGCTCCGCTTTTCCCAGCTATACAGGTCTTGAGCTCCTAACAATTCTGCTTGTCTGGATAATAAAACTATGCACAGCTGTTGAAAATGACCATATTCAGAATGATTATACTCTTACATTGTAACATAAAGGGCCAGTTTTCAGGTAATCTTTTAGCTGACATTACCTTTATTGTCCTGGGAGCATCTTATTTTGACCCTGAGCAGCTTTAGGGTAGAGTTTCCTATTTTTTTCCTCAAAACCTCTCTGCAGTCTATTCACGCAAACCCATACTCATTGAATTTTTCAAACATTGCAGCACTGCACTGTAGATAACAAGAAGCATTATGTGCAGAGATTTTTTTGTAGAACACATACGTTTATAAAAAATAATCTCCACCAGGACTGGTGACAAAACCGTTTTTATTATCATCTTATCATATCTCTTCCTCTTTTGAAGTTAGGAGATTATAATATATAACTTCATGACTGATCCTAATTGTGTATGTTCTTTTATTTTTTTAAGTTTCTAACTGGAACCACACTAAGTGTATTTGGCACCTTACATTATTACATCTCAATTCCTCTATATGGAGGCTTTTCATCTGTTTACCCATGTACTTCCCAAAAGCATTTCTATTTTTGAATACAGTATATTGTGATATTTTCGGCTGTATTTCCTGCCCAGTGTGAATATTAATTATAAGCACATTTTCAGAAAAGATACAAATCCCAGCATGCACAAATAAACATCCATAAAAATGTAAAACTGTAATGCTATCTATTTTATTTATCTTATTAAATGGTTTTATATGTTCACAGTGTAGTAATTGTTTGCCTTTTTATTGGTTTCTTTTTTTTTTTAGAGATGATTCCTGTCATGTTATTGGGTATTAAACATCTGCTTAGCTCCACAAACAATGGTTATATGATTTTACAGTTTACAGATAAGTGCAGATACATTTTGTTTTTGGTGTCCTAAGCCCATCGCACATTTGTTTGTGAGGGTTTTTAGCATCTAGGTCAAACATCCGCTTAACCCCTAATTGTTAGTCATTCCAAATACTTACTTATTATTTACATCCTAACATTTACCTTTTCCATCTAACTAACTGGCTGAAATGTACCTTGAAGCACAAAAAATAGGTCCTTCTGCAATTGTTATAGTGCAGCTGTGCTCTGTAATGCAATTTTAATCTGGAAGTGTTTTGGTTCACACTGCTAAGAGAAGTCTTCAGACGTGTGCTCTTGGGGATGGCCAAACTTGGTCAGTGATGTCAGCCTTTTTTTACATTCAGCTTCCAGCCAGGGAATCACCCAGCTAACAGTTAAATGGGGGCAATGTGCGGAATTGGTTGCTAGGATGCAGACATCCTAGAAACCAAGGATAGCAAATGCATGACCCTACTCTAACAATGACACCATTATATTGGGGATATAGGTGGTAAAACCTCCAATTAATTAGCTGTCTGGTCAGTGTAAATTCATCCATCATATCGGTTGGCACTTGAAATTCCCCTGTTACACTGCTGGTCAGTGTATATGTCTCCATTGATGGTCAGTGTATGCACCCCTGTTATGTTGGTGGTCAGTGTAAATCTTCCCATTACATTGGTGCTCAGTGAAAATGCACTTGTTACATTGGTGGTCAGTGTAGGATCTCTTCATTAAACTAGTGGCAATTATAAATGTCCCTGTTACACTGGTGGTCAGTGTGAACACCCCTGCTAAGTTTGTCAGTGTAAATCTTCCCATTGCTTGGCAGTCAGTGTAAATACCTTTGTTATATTGGTGGCTCTTCAAACTAGGAACAAAAAATTACTGTAGCTGCTAACTTTTAAAAAAGGACACTTACTTGTCCAGGGATCCATCGCCATCCTCACCCGAGCCAGTTCTTCACTGGTCTTTAGTACCCAGCGCCGGCATGTTAACTTTATGAATGGTCCCACAACCAAAAGGTTGTGGGCAGGGAGGGAAGGGGGAGAACTTTCAGTGGATCCACCACGTCAATCCGACCTTAAGTGGCAGTCAAAACCAGTTACTCACTTCACCCTCAAAATAAAACTGTCCATTTTGTAGAGGAAGGGGTGAGGAGGTGGGAAAATGGAATTGCCCCTTTTGGGTGAAGTTCCGCTACTAATATAGAATCCCTTCATTACACTCGTATTGTAAAATGCCTTCATATTAATGATTAATGTAACTGGGTGACTTGCAGTTTTTACAGGTTGTAACAAATAACTGATTTTCTAGTGTTCATGAGAGAAATCTAACTTTCAATGACCCCCAATATCAATTCATTCTTCTTCCATCAGTCATTGATGCCAAATAACCAACCCACGTTTCTGACCACTGACGCTAGGGCATTCTTTACCACACTGACCAACATCGTGGGGCATTTTTCCCTTCAAGGAACCCCTGACATGGGGCATTTATTTCCTCCCACTGACCAATACAGCTGAGGGGTTCTTTCTTCCAATTTCACCAGAAAGTAAAAGCATACTTCTGACTACTTTGCATTAAGATGTACATTGCATAGTCCTGTCCACAATGCTGTATATACTATACTCTACTTGCCATTGTGTGTTACATAGCTTTGACTTTCTCAACTGTTGCTCATTGCTGTGTAGTTTACAACAAATTTTGTTCTTCTTCATAGCAGGCTCAGACAAAGTGTTAGCTCCCTGTTTATATTCAGCGAACACAGACAGTAGAAAAACATTTTTTAGCTAGAAATATACTGTAACCACTTGCTGTCCATGGCAAGGATTTAATTTTTCACACACGTTAAAATCTGAAAATTACTTAGGGCCCCCAGATATATATTTTCTGAAAGAAGTGACCTTGAAAAATAAAATGTTGGCAGTTGCAATGTTTTATGTTACACAAAATTCATGCAGCCATTTAGCAAACACAAATTTTCAGGAATGAAATATGATTTAAGACATCAGGGGTCTATTAGATGGATGCCCCACCATCTCCTCTGTGTTCACTGATGTTTACCACAGTCCCAGTGGTGGTAACATCAGGAGGGGGTTTGCAGCACTATTAAAGTGATTGTGCAACTGTAGAGCCACCCAGATCATTTGTACTAAATACAAATTGACACCAACATCATGGTTGCAGCTGTTGCTGAAAGGACATTTTTACAGGTCCATACAAGTGGTCAGCAAGTGGTTAAACTACCCGTTAAACTAAGTTAAATGTAACCTTTAACCTGACTCTGAAAATGAAACCTTGACATTTTCACACATTTTTCTAGTCAGATTCAGTTGGAAAAATGTGTGACTCCTAGGTGGAAGCTGTGTGAATCTGGTGTAAAAATATTTATAAATAGACCACTTAACCTATTTATCCTATAACTTTAGCCCTTACTATATCCCTAAAACATAACCCTCATACCTGACTGCATTCCTAAAAGTCCTTTAATGCTTGGCTGGCATTAACATAGGTAAAAACAAAAAAATCAACTAAACCTTTTTTTTTCTCTTTTTTACGCTGTATGGCAAGTGTGCAACTTATTGGACCAATACTTTGGTACCAGCTCATGCTTGATTCCAAAATGGTGCCAGGAATGATCCTAATTTATTGTGCTGCTGAAATGGGGGCACCTAAAGGTACATGTCCCCTTTTTTAACACTGCAAAAAAACGTTTGAAGCATCGTAGATCATTCCAACATGTGTAGACACAAGACATTTTTTAACCATATTTTCTTTCTTGGGGAAATTTGACAAAGTTTACCAAAGGGAATATTCCTTTCTCCAGTCTCCATAAATGCTCTTTTGAATTTTAACACAGAGTAAAAAAAAAATAATAATAATAATCATATAGACAAGACCTAGGAGCACTCCAGATCAACCAGGTTTTTAACATTTGCTCTGGTTACTTATTATTTTCTCTTGTCATTCATTCATCAGAAAAAAAAAAAAATTGCAAATCATAACAAAATGAATGCATATTTAGCTCAGTCAATAAATCAATGCTATATGCTGTACATAACCTGAATATTTTATGGGTTCTGCATAACATGATTGCAATTTTGTACATGATACTAAAATAAATTATTGCATGGAGCTGTCCCAGTTGGTCATACAGTACTTTATGTTTTTTAATGACTTGAATGTATATATGTCTCAGTTTATGAAATGTTTAGCAGCTTGTAGTTTGCATCATTTTTATGATTAGTATTCAATGTTTTATCATGATGCCAGAAGCTGAATAAAGGTGTCATCATGCTTTATGGAGAAGCTTTTCATCTGTTCAGATTAGTTTAGTCACCTGTAAAAAAAACGAATTTCTAGGACCGTATTAAATAGAATATATTGTATGTTATAATTATTTGAATGTAAAATAAATCACCTTAATGTAAATAAGGTTTCTCAGTATGTGTTACACCTGGTTTCAATGTAGAACCTGTAATTTAGGCTCCGTTCACATCTTGGCACTCTGAATCGTGGGCGGAATCGCCGCAATTCTGCCCACGATTCAAAATAGCTGCAAATTGCGGGAAGCCCTTGCGGTCCCGTGCCACTTCTAATGGCACCCTGACCGTGGCATGATTTTGCAGCAATTGTCACCAGAAGAATCGCAGTAAAATCGTGCAAACAGAATCGTGGGACATCTGTTGCCCAAGAGGAGTACAATAACTTATTTTGGGTGACAGGCATCCCGCGATCCTGTTTTCACGATTTTATCACGATTGTCACCCGATGAATCACGGCAAAATCATGCTGTGATCCGGGTGCCATTGGAAGTCACGTGGGTCGCATGGGCATCCCGCAATTTGACGCTATTTTGAATCACAAGCAGAATCGAGGTGATTCCACCCACGATTCAGAATGCCAAAATGTGAAAAGAGCCTTACATGGGCACATATTTGGTATATGTTCAAGCTTCTAGCTTTACAGTGCTACAAAATTGCTGTATTGCTACTTACAAAAGAAGTTGAGACTGTTTACATAGCAATGTGAACATTTTTTTATAGCTGACTAAACAAAGTGAATAATTTGGTTCACTTTCAATACACAATAATGTGTAGGAGAAATAAAAAATAAAAATTTGCATTTTTGCTTGCTCATTCTTTGATGCTCAAAGTTAGCATATCTTTACCGATTTTATCACGATTGTCACCCGATGAATCGCGGCAAAATCATGCTGTGATCCGGGTGCCATTGGAAGTCACGTGGGTCGCATGGGCATCCCGCAATTTGACGCTATTTTGAATCGCAAGCAGAATCGAGGTGATTCCACCCACGATTCAGAATGCCAAAATGTGAAAAGAGCCTTACATGGGCACATATTTGGTATATGTTCAAGCTTCTAGCTTTACAGTGCTACAAAATTGCTGTATTGCTACTTACAAAAGAAGTTGAGACTGTTTACATAGCAATGTGAACATTTTTTTATAGCTGACTAAACAAAGTGAATAATTTGGTTCACTTTCAATACACAATAATTTGTAGGAGAAATAAAAAATAAAAATTAGCATTTTTGCTTGCTCATTCTTTGATGCACAAAGTTAGCATATCTTTACCTTATTCAATAAGCTAAGTGGAAATTTACTTTGCAAAATGAACATTCACTCTAGACTAATGCCGGCCAAAGACAGTTTGAATTGCGTCCAGTTGAGCATGAACTGTCCGAGATTCAAACCGTGTGTGGGCAGGCTGAATGTACTAAGTCGGTCAATTGATCAACTTGGGTACAACCAGACATGCATTTGCGATTATTGCTAGTGGCTGCCATAAACGTGTTCACCTCTGCACCCCCCCATACCCCGCTGGGAGCAGACAATTGCTTGACGGGAGGGATTCCCCTGTCTGTAATGATTGGTTGCAGGAAATAAATTTGCACTGTCTATGGCCTGCTTAGGTGAATAGTTCCTGCCTCTTTAGTAACTCAATGCCTATGAGTCAGGTGGCTCACTAACATCAATACACTCCTTACGTGGCTGATATATTTTTTTAAGAATTGTTGAGTAAGAGACAGTAGCTGCACTAGGCCCCTCTTCAGGCTACCTACAAATATCCCTTTTTAGTGCAATACTAAAAATGTGGAAGAGCAAGCTTATACAAAAAACATGTAAGAATGGCACATCATGGTTACTTTATGATATACAGCAAAATAATCTGTATATTTTCTCTTTAAGTCTGAGTTTGAGAACAGAGGGGTTTACAATAATTTTGCTATGGAACAGTATGTCATTCAGAGTTAATGCCCCAGAGCTAATAGGAAATACATGCATTTTATAATTTATATATTGTCAAGATGTTATCAGTATACCATTTTCTGTAATGCTATGACTTCAGCACTTAGTATTACTTGTAGTAACATATTTTTTTCAGCCACAAATTGAACATCTATGATGTTAGTAGTGTGAATTACTGTGGAATGTATTCTAGATCTCTGATATCATGGTAAAATAAAATTAAATTATCTTGAGTGTTGGCAGATAAAGTCAGTGATATGTCTTGATCTTATTAAACAGTCACTC
Organism: Lithobates sylvaticus; assembly: GCA_028564925.1. Taxonomy (NCBI): domain Eukaryota; kingdom Metazoa; phylum Chordata; class Amphibia; order Anura; family Ranidae; genus Lithobates; species Lithobates sylvaticus. The sequence goes on along the minus strand of CM053027.1, from coordinate 160,194,619 downwards.
CTTAATAGCAGTGTCTGTGAAAGTCAGTAAAGCTACTGCTTCTTCATCTTTTTCTTGGTTTTTGCAACTCACAAAAAATATATCATTTTAATCCTGCTCTATATAATATTACATTTATTATCAAGTTTCTCAATCTACACAATGTATTAGATAACATGTATATTCTTGTTCACCACAGAAAGGTATGTATGCTGAAGTCATAAAATATGGGACACTGTAGCCTTGGTTCTTATAAAATAAATATTTTTTTTTAATATTTCATTTATTAAATCATAAATTATATAAGCAACTTAAAGTGCACCCATACTAAAATTAAATTTCTATCACGTCAATGTATCTTCTTTAAAGGCATACACAGAAAAAAGCTGTAGTTCATGCAGGGCTGCTGACTGACCATCTCTGGCCAAATGTCAATTCTGTATGCCCTATGGCATATATTGCGTAAATCAAAGGCCAGGCTAGCCGCAATCTGATTTCTAAAATAAGTGACTGGGTTAAAGTTGAATCCAGTTTAGACACTATTTTTAGCGCTAAAGCGCCTGAAAAATGCCTCCAGTGTGAAAGGGGTCTAAAGTTGCATGCCTGGACCACTACCTATTTAACTCATGCATTTATGCATGTATTTCCGCTTTTAGTTTTTTTTTGAGGTATTTTTGGTGGTTTTTGTTTTTTGATTTAAATGGGCAGGGGCACTTTAGGAGCAGTGTATACACTGCTCCTAAAGTGCCTCAATGAAGCTGCTTGCCTGGGAGGCTCTTTGCAGACACTATTTTTAGCGCTAAAGCGCCTGAAAAATGCCTCCAGTGTGAAAGGGGTCTAAACACTGCCCGGTATGGCTCCCTGGCTCCTTTTTCAAGGAACTGGATGGGTATATAGGCCATTTCTATGGAAAGGGTCATCCCCCAGACTAGCCAGGTCGACCCTACAGATCCCGGTTCACTGTGGGGGTCTCGCACTGCCCAATCTTCGCATGAGATAATAGAAAAAACGTGTCATGTAAATTATTATCTCCTTAGTGTAAAGAGGACCCAACGCCTTCCCTTCGCTCCAAGGCCCCACTAAAGTGACTCTTAAGGGGGCTTTGCCCAATCTATTGGTTTATTACTGGGCAGCGATACTTGTTACGGTGAGATGGTGGTTTAGATATTACCAACTGAGACATGCGGCTAGGGCCCAATTTCCTGGGCCCATAAATTTGAAAACCCCCCTAACAAACTCCCACATTCTTTTTTGGGGACCCAAAATGAACACCCTCTGGGACAAATGGTGGGCTGACATCCCTAGTCTGGACAGGAAAATATTACCAACTGAGACATGCGGCTAGGGCCCAATTTCCTGGGCCCATAAATTTGAAAACAGACCCCATTGAAGCAATTTTAGGTGGGGTAGAGGTCCAAGATTTACCCTCACAGGTCACGAAACTGCTCCAGATGTCAAAAATGAAATTCGACCGGATTTAGTCACAATGGACAGAACAATTCTAATCCTTCTGTCGCATAGGAGATAGGACACCGTATTACTATAAATCGCCCCCCCCCCCCAAGGTAGAATCATGGGACTCGCTGTTAGTGCTGTGCTCCTTGTTCTTTTGTGCATAAGAGTGTAATATATGACTGTTAATTGTTATATGATGTCTTCTCAATAAAGACCAACCTTTTAGGCTTGAGAACCAAGGTCTTCTTTAACTCCCCCATCTTGTACATGAGCTTGGCTGCCATATATCATTTGCTCACCTTTATTGGGAAATATGCAGTGTTGTATAATATGTTACCACTTATAAATAAAGCACAGAAATTATAATATCCTTAAGGGCCCATTCACACCATGATGTGGTGCATGAAACCTGCATTCCGTAGCATTTTCCACACCGCATGGTGTGCGATCTGCTACAGGTGTCAATGTATTCCTAATGACATTGCAGATTGCAAGTGCATTTGCCTGCCACAGATGGCATGGTACTTCAATACCATGGAATCCGGTTGCAGTGTCTTTTTAAAAGTAGTGTATGGACTACTTTTGGTGAGATCCAGTGGGATTTCACTATATTCAAATGAATGGGCTGAAAACCGCACAGCATTGAATTGCACATTCAGGTATGAACTGGCTCTAAATCTTCACAAAAATATTTGTAAAACATTCTTTGTCTAAACAAAATACTGTTTAAGTTATGTCGATTTACATTCAAGCATATTACTGACATTTTTTATTTTATTTTTAATTGCACTGCTTTAAAAGGATTTTTTCAAGGTGGTAGTGTGTTCATTTTAAATTAATTATTTGTGGGCCTGTAGCCTTTCCCCTGGGATGGAGAAGATATCTGGAGGCCCATTTATTCTAAAGGGAGCTTCCAGATTCCTTTAAGTTCCTTTTTGGGATATAAAGGTGGGGTAGAGGTCCTTGTCCCCCAACATTGAGACAAGGAGCCTTGCCGATGGGGGGGAGGCATTTCAACCTCCCCTTTCAAGGTCCCCTCCCCAGTGTTGAAAGCCTTGTGACATGGTCTGGTTCAATAGCCTTATGCCTACTGCCCTCCCTTTCCCATTTAAAGGGATCGTATTTATTTTTAAAAATGTCATGGGCTTTCCCTTAAAATGCCAGCTAGTCCCTTACCTAACTTAAATATATAACCTAAATAGTTACATATGATGAGATTTGGGTTCAGTTCTGACCTGGGTTAAAGTTGAATCCAGTTTCTTTCCCCTGGGAGGGAGTAGATATATGGATGCCCCTTCAGATTCCTTTATAAGTCCCCCTAACAAACTCCCACATTCTTTTTTGGGGAATAAAGGTGGGGTAGAGGTCCTTAAAATTCCAACTAAAACCGGTATGCAGCCTGGGTGACCAGAAAAGTGAGCCTGCACCATCCATCCCCTTTCTGAACCACACGTGACCACCCAGGCTACATGCCTGACTAAGGGTCTAGGTGGAACTTTAGGGAGAACCACACACTGTTTTTTTTTCCCCATTTTTTTTTTTTTACTGTCACTTTTAAAGAACTACATCTTACCGTTCTGTAATCTCCCACATGAATCTTTAAGACATCCCCCAAGCCTGTTATTTTAAGGTTGTATATATTTTCAATGTTGCCCTTTAAGCAGCATGAAAAGCCCTGACATGAATGGGTTTTGGGGTCTGCAAACCTTCTACCGTACTGTGTTTGCCAAACTCAAACTGATCTATTTACCATTCAATACTGCAATGCATAGATCTGAAGGAACCCTTAATTTGACTAAAAATCTTTTTAATGAGGTATCTCAAAGTGTAATGATTTTATGTCTTTTGCAGTTCTGTATTTAAATTAGTAAAAGATTAGTTAAAAATTAGGTCTGATTAATTATTATTATAGAAATTGTTATCTTACCAGCTGTGCTGCTTATTTTTAATAGTAACTGTAAATTGTGAAGTTTTAAAATCACCTTTATCTGGGGCATGTAAAAAAAAAATAAAGGCAATTATGTTTAACAACTTTTCAGTAGAAATTACAGAGACATGAAGGCAACTGGATACCTCAGGATTTGTGTTAATATGTCACTGTATAAAGCAGACCAAAATAAATATTAAATATATATATATATATATATATATATATATATATATATATACAGTCATGCTCAAAAGTTTGCATACCCTGGCAGAAATTGTTAAATTTTGGCATTAATATTAAAAATATGACTGATCAGGCCAAAAACATGTTTTTTTTATTGAAGGATAGCAATCACACAAAGACATTTATTATCACATAGTTTTTGGATCCTTTTTAAATCATAATGATAACAGAAATCACCCAAATGGCCCTGATAAAAAGTTTACATACCCTGGAATGTTTGGCCTTGGTACAGACACAGAAGGTGGCACGCACAGGTTAAAATGGCAATTAAAGGTTAATTTCCCACATTTGTGGCTTTTTAAATCACAACTAGTGTCTGTGTATAAATAGGCACTGAGTTTGTTAGCTCTCACATGGATGCACTAAGCAGGCTAGACACTGAGCCATGAGGAGGTAGAAAGAACAGTCAAAAGACCTGCGTAACAAGGTAATGAAACTTTACAAAGATGGCAAAGGATATAAAAAGATATCAAAAGCCTTAAAAATGGCAGTCAGTACTGTTCAATCACTTAATAAGAAGTAGAAAATTTGGGGATCTCTTGATACCAAGCCAAAGTCAGGTGGTCAGGTGGGCACTGGTATGTGGCACTGGCAGGTGGCACAGGTGGGCACATATGAGCTGGCAGCTCTCCTTGATCGGGACTGATGTCCCTCTGACAGCCGCCGGTGATTGGCTTTTTTTTTTTCTCCTCACGCTATCAGCGCATGGAGAGAAATAGCCGATTACCCGCTCTGTTTAAATCACATGATCAGCTGTCATTGGCTGACAGCTGATCATGTGGTAAGTGTCGGGAACGACCCCTTACTCCGATCTGTGATCAGCCGAGTCTCAAAGACTCGCTGATCACAGAGCGCGCTGTGTGCGCCCTGCAGGGGATGCACAGGTTGCTCGAGCATGGGAGGACTTCTATTGATGCCCTCCCGGCAAAGTAGTTCTGCGCTGTAGCCATCATTTGGCTATAGCGCGGATCTGAAGAAGTTAAATAAAAGACAGTTTTTTGGCATGATCAGTCATATTTTCAAAATTAATGCAAAAATCGCACAATTTCTATGCAAACTTTTGAGCACAACTGCATATATATATATATATATATATATATAAAATCAATCATGCATTGTCCTTTAATTTATAAGTTGTTTAGGTATTAATATATGGTTCTCAGATGTATGCAAGGTTTAACCTAGTCATTCATTGTTGAGCAAGCCGGTTACTGACATAAGGATTGGTATTTGGACAGCAGGAGGGAAACTACTAAGCCATAATTGAAATCAGCCTTTTATTTCTCATCTGTTCAAATCTGTAGTGTATCACTTCACCTACATATTCCATTTATTACCAAAAGCTTGGGGTTCATCTTTTCCTAATGGCCGGTACACACAATCTGAAAAATCGAATGAAAAATACTGCTTTCGAACGGATCGTACCATAATTGGATCGTTAGTACAGAGCCAATCACAACACAATATAACACCAGATTGTATGATTTTCGTTTAATCAGTACAGTTGTCGTCCAAAAATACAATACAAATACATTACAACACATTACATCACTTCTAATTTTTTATTCTGTTGTACAAGAATTTTAGTACCCTCTCCATTTTCAATATGTGACTAGCATGCAAAAAAAACTGACGATCTGTCGTCCAATTTTCGGACCGTGTGTACTGGCCATAATCTGGCCCCACTAATCATGGATCTTTGTTGATGGAATATACATTATGTTATAAGATACTGCGAATGTTATGGAGTTTCTGGTATGCACTTTATGGGTCTCAGTATAACATTGACTTTTCTGGTGTAAATTTAGAAAATGTTTGATATCATTCTGCCCATTGTTGTGGGCTGTAGTTTAGTATTTTGGAGTTTCCTGGTAACCCTCTCTGGGTTTGAACTACCCAATATTAGTGATTCATAGGAAAGCATTATAGGTGGTTTGTTATGCCATTGGCCTAGACGATGTTGTCACTAAGCCACTGTCTCAGAATATGTTGACTGAAGCTTTCCTATCACAGACAATGCTAAAGAGAATGATTTAAAGCCAATTTTGAATTGTGGGCTGTAGGTACATATGATGAAGCATTGACCTGTGAAAGGGGTATCATAGCAGTGATCTATAGTAATCTAATGTCATGTGTCTTCAGTCTGTGACTGTCTTCTGAAGAATGCCCCCAGACTCTGAATAAATCCTATACAATTTAGACAATCTATGACTATCTCTTGCAATATGTCTGAAGTTCTGAAGTCTCTGGCCATCCCTTGTAGCATGCCTGTAGTCTTTGACCATATATTGTTGCATATCTGCATGTTCTGACAGCTTTCTGTAGCATTATATTCAAGGCCAGCCATACATGGAACAAGTTTCTTTCCTGCAACCATGGGTTGCAGGAAAGAAATTCACTCAATTTCCCCATCAACACAGACAGTGTGGATGCAGGAATCCTTCCAACCGGGCCATTGTCTTCTCTTGGCGAGGGCTGGCAGAGTAAGCCATCCCCGCCGGGAGAAGACAGTGACTACTACAATCACTAGTGGCTACATTAGCCACTAGTGATAATCGCAAGAGACCCTGGCAGGCTGTTTGTACCCAAGTTGAGCGATTGATCCACTTGATACATTCAGCCTGCCTATCCTGCAACCATGGGTGACATTTATTTATTTATTGTGATTGAAATGGATCTACTTTGTGGGTCAACATTGGATTTACCTCGGGAGACATTTATTTATTTATTTTACAGGGTTTTTTCCCCAATAAATGACTTACAGTGGTGTGACTGTTTTCATTTACTATTTACATTTTTGTTTGTGAATGAATAACAAGATGTGCTCATTCACATGAGAGGGTGGATATCTGGGGGCTCTCTTATTCTAAAGGGGACTTCCAGACTGTATGCCTGGATAAGGGTCTTTTTGAAATTTTCAAAGGACGTCACGGCATTGAAAAACACCTTTTTTATGCCCCCTGATGTAAATCCAACATCACATTGTTCAGCAATATAGATCATTCCATAACATCATTCCCAATGATCAGTAGCTGCCGATGTTGACCCCCCCACCATGATGATAACTAATGACAACTTCCAAGCTCTGCTGGAATGTAAACACAGTGGCAGGAATTCCAGGTGATGTAGTTGACCAAATATTGTTATGAACATATTTGGTCAAAGATTTTCTCCAGGATCCCTAGCTTGTTGGTTTAAAAACAAGTCAGCCAGAATGTAAAAAAAGTCACTTTTAAACGAGTACATATCACTGCTCTGCAGATTCACATGCAGGTTTTAGGAGTCCCTAAAGCATGTCATTTGGGGCATCTGTGTATTTATAATCTTGCCTTTCAGGTTGCATTAAAAGACACTCTTCCCACTGACTGGTAATTTAAAAAATAATTGCCTTGATACATGTCCAGATGGCAGTGCCCAGCTACCCATTCCATTTTTTTAACAAAACCTTCCAATTGGCTTTTAACAAGATATGGCTACCAAAGACTTGAAATGGTGTCTGGAACCTCTTGCTAACAAAATTTTGCCCAGTTCACCTATCCCTAGTAATGAGAAGTTATTTCCCTCTCAATTTGTTTTTCTCCTAATCGACTGCATAAGTGTGTTTTTAAAATCCAAGGGGCACTACCAATTTAAATATTCAGCCTGTAAAGCTAAGATACAACTGGATACAAGTACAACAAAGTGTTCAGAATAAGAGCCCTAATAAGTTATATCTCAGATCGTAGCTATATTTACCTGGGCACACACCATTTAAAGCCACCTGTATGTGTACAGTATGTTTTTTTTTTTATAGTTTTAACTGTAATTTTTTGATGCAGTGTTTGAAACACAAAATCTCTTTTCGGCATCAAATTATTTTAGTTTAAAATGTTATAGGTTTGCAAATGGTGCAATATTTGGGGTATGCAAGAGAGTGGACACAGACAGCTTCCAGATGTTAATAGTGTGTCATAAAATAAAAATATAAGATTCTTAAAGTCATAAATTCAATAGCTCACATCTTTATTTCCCTTTTTATTTTTCAAAAAAGGTAAATTGTGAGTAAAAACATCTACACCATTGAAAAACACCTTTGTTAGATTTTTTATTTAATGTCCCCTGATGTAAAAATCAATTACATTGTTCACCAATATAGGTCAACATCATTCACGATGATCAGTAGCTGACGCTGTTGACCCCCACCACCACCATGATATTAATTACAGTGTTTGAATCACAAAATTTAATTTCAGCATCAAATTTATTTAGTTTAAAATTGTATAGATTTGCCAGTGGTGTATTATTCAGGTTATGCAAGAGAGTGGACACAGACAGCTTCCAGCTGTTGGTAATGTGTCATAAAATATAAGGTTCTTAAAGTCATAAATTCAATAGCTCACATCTTTTTATTTTTCAGATTGAATAAACATGCTTTAAATCAAAATCTCAGCTGCCTCAAACTTTCATTTGCCTCTTTGCTTGCAGGTGTCTGATCTTTGGAAGCTGGCTGTTCTAAGGAATAAAACAGAACAACGTGGATTGGCTAGATTCACCCCACTGTAAGTGAAATGCTGTGCCAGATACAGATAACTTATTTACATTTGTCTACTTATAGTTATTGTATTACTACTGCCTTGAGTAGTATAGCAGAAATGGCATTTGCTCTTGGCATATAACAAAAAATGTTTTATTTCCATACTAATAAGTTCCATAATGCTGGAAATGCATATTATGATCAAAAATATTTTCCAAAGTAGTATTCTTATATTTTTTTTTTTTTACCTTGGCATTTTGGTTTGTGGGTCGGGCCCTGAAAATCACAACCTGTGCGTTAACATCTGGAAAAATGAGTTGGCCTTTTTGGCAAAGCTGAAGGTTACAGCATTGTGCAATTGGAAGTAGATAATTGGAATGGCTGTTTTAACTCTATTAAAATGTAAACTGAATTATGTGTGTTCTTTAGAAAGGCAAGAGGCAAATCAAGTATTAACCAAAGAATTGTAGTTATGCTTTCCTATAATCTATTTATATGTATTCATTTTCTTAGAAAACCTACTGTTCTTTTAATATTTTACTCTATACCATGAAGTCAGGAATCTCAGAATACTTAGTATTGGAAAATAATCTTACATTATATAAAAAGTATTAATTAAATACTAAGGAGAATTATCATTAGCATTGCTGAGTATAAGCATTTCAGGTTAGGATATTCTAAATGAATTTAAAACAATTCTACTAAATACAATAAAGAACACAGCTTTGGAACAGAGTGCTAAACAAGCTCAGTGGTCTTACATTCTATTAACAGTGATAATTAAATAATAGGATCTACTCATTTTTATATTTCCCTAACTTCCATTTGTTTTTGGAAGTTGAAAGGAAATACTAAGAATTAGAACATTAGAGTTATGGTGTGTCTTGATTTTGTTCTCATAATTATAAATGTTAGCTAGCTATTATTTAGAAGTTATCGGCTGGGTAAAGTGCACCTTTTAGAAACTATACAACTTTGCATGAATACATTTCTGGTATGCCACAGTATACTGTACAGCAATATTATAATTTTTCAAAACAGGCTGCTTGTTTTATCACTGAAGCTGAACTGCAGGCAAAAAATCATTCAAACATATTCAGGCAGGGTGAGGCCGTACCACTGTTTAATATGGCAGCCTGGGCCAGATTTTCTAAGAAACAAGCACACTGATGGCACAGGTGTGTGCTGGCTTCATGTTAGAGACAGAGTTAGACATCAGTTCCCAAGGTGGTCAGTGTGTGAAGGGAGCTGTGAGAGGTGCATGTCGCACCATACTGTCCAGGTCAGGACAGACAAAGGCCTGAGTCTGTGAGAATGTAGCATCTGCAAGCTTCAAGACAAGAAGTCAAGCTGACAAAGGTACAACGTTTTGTGCACGAGCACTGGAACTGTGTGTTCGATGGTCTGGAGGACCTAGGCATGAGGCCTGAGCAGTAGAGCTGCAAAGAGAGCCATAAGGTTGAATATAGTTTGTTTGTCATATTGATGGTGAGAACCCCTGTGTGGGAAGACTTTCATTTGTGAACTTTTTTGTTTTATTTTAAATGAAAGTGGGCAGAAAAGGCCCTGAAATGTACTTCTGGCATTGAATAAACTCACTGTTTTGCACTACAAATGAGTTACAAAACCCCTAACTTGTCACAATATTCAGTAATAGCCAAAAATAATATAAATCTGTTTTGTTTGCACCCAATGCCTTTGCAAACCCATTTATTACCTTGTAAAAATAGTAATGACCTAATCACTGTGCTGCACATAGCTTGTGCAGAGACCTAGCAGGTCCAGCCCCTACAGGCTGATTGCAGAAAACTACAGGAGGGGGTCAATACAAGATTGCAGTGACTGTTTTTTATTATTGTAAGATCCTGCAGAAAAGCTCTGGATTACTGTATAGCTTTGCGTACTGCATATATCTGAAAGAAACATACAAAGTATTTGTGAACATTTAAACTAAAAACTCTACAGGCCCCAGAATTAAAAAGACTCTATCGTCTCATCAAAGGACAGCCCATCAGTCAGCACCTTAATCCAGAAGGTCAATATATGGATAATGTCTGAAGGTGAATCAATCCTTCCCATGAGAAATGCAGATGAAAGCATTGTGGGTGAGGAGGTGGATGGGTAATGTGAATCTTGTGAGAAGTAATTTTAGCGGAACTTCATTCGAAAAGTGAAGTACTGCTGGTTAACGTTAGCACACCCCTCCCACTTTCACAATCCTCATCTAGGCAATAATGATGACCCTTGCCCTGCTACTCCCCACCCACAACCTTCTGGGACATGTCACATATCTCAGAAGACTGCGGGACCATTTACAGTGTGCTGTGCAAGCTTGCGTATGCTCAGTAGGGAGCCAGCTGTGGTTCCTCAGCAAGTCACAGCCAGCTCCCATATCCAAGAGCATACAGCCAGGAACCCACACGGGTAAGAAGAACTGTCTGTGATAACACAGTGCTAGAGTCCAAGCACTGGTAAGTACCTGATTTTTAAAAGTCAGCAGCTACAGTATTTGTCAAGATAAAATAAAAAAATAAAACAAAACAATGGAGTTCCCCTTTTCAAAGGGATTGTAAAGTCTCATGGTTTTTCACCTTAATGCATTCTATGCATCAAGGTGAAAAACCTTCTTTGCTGCAGCTGCCCCCAGAGCTCCCCTTTTTCTTACCTGAGCCCATCCATTCCAGCCACTGTCTCTGTTCTCATTGGCTCCCACTACTGTCAATAAAATCCAGTGACACTGGAGTGGGGGTTGGGGCCCAGTCCCGCTGTGTGTGTCAATGGATGCAGCAGTGGGACTCAGGAGCATACCCGCACGGGTGCCCCTATCGAAAGCGGCTCTCCATGGGGGCAGCAAATGAAGGGAAGGAGCCAGGAGTGTCGGCATGGAAGAAGAGGCGGATCCGGGCTGCTCTGTGCAAAACCCTTGCACAGAGCAGGTAAGTATAACATGTTTGTTATTTTTATTTAAAAAAATCCAAACCTTTACAACCCCTTTAAGTGTGAGGGCTATAGTTACATGTTACCTAGTATGCATGCATTTAAAATATATCTGGTGCTTTAGGTGAGATTGCATTTCATGTGACATTTAAATATAAAACCTTGCTTGTTTGCAAATTTGATTCATTATAGAATAGCAAAATACATGTTTTGAATAGATACTTTGTAACTCTAACCATATTAGGGTATAAATAGAACAGTTTTTATGCAGAAGACCATAACTTCAACATAGGCATGTATTTTTTTCATGGGTTTGAGAAATGCACTTTGTGGTTATGTCTCAAAATGACTTTATGTGGTTTCTAACTTATCATAAGCCCATCCAATTTTTAGATCAGTGTGAGTTTTGTTACTGTGTGGTGTTTGTGGCTTTTTTTTTTTTGTGCCAGCATAAATGTTTGTCACCTTGACATACACTCAGGTTTCCTGTAACTTATTGTACTAACACACTTTATACTTTGCAATATACTGTACATTAATAACTTCTTATAGTGATTCTAATTAATAAATGGCTGGTATAAACCTATCCCATTTTGTACTAAGATGAATTAAAGATACTTATCCTGCTATTAAATTGTGCTCCTGTACATCTGCCTTTTTATCTTAATCATTTCTGCTATTACAAGCTAGGTCAGGAGCCACAAAACCCAACCCTATTTCCTTACAGTTCTGCTGACAAAGATATCAACAGAGATTTTATCTTGGCTGGAAATGTGATATATTATAAACTCATCTCCATCTCCGGTTATGTGTAACGGCTGCACAGAATGTGAAAAGAAAACAGGTGGACTTGACAAGAATCAAACAATGCATATATTCACGATATCACTGGAAAGCTTACATTAATTTGAAATTTGTATCTGTTTAAACTGAGCTTTTGCCATCTGTTGTATTCTGCTACTGAAGACAGGGGAAATTGAAAACTTTGATCTGCACTCATGGATGAGGTTGAAGTAGATGAAATGCACAATTTAGTAATTATTTAATGCACGGTGAGCAATGGCATTGGAATTGGGGTCAAGGGAGCCATAGCCTCGACTAGGTCCTTGTTCCATGAGGCTTGAGCCTACTCTGCTGCCACCTCTTGCAACATTTACTTTTAGTGGAGAGCTAGCAGTATAATATTTTAGGCTAGAAATGCACAGGGAACAACTTCCTATGAATTGCCTATACATAGTAATTGTTTGGAACTTAAAGCAAAACTTCAGGGAGGGAGGTTTCATATTTCCGCCTCTTCCCCTCCTCTATTATTTTTGGATACTTTTTTTATTTTAGGAAGCAGGTACCTGATTTTGACAGGTACCCACTCCCATTTTGCCTGGAGCCTTCAGGTCCCAGAAGGTTCTAGGACCATTCACAAAGTACAGTATGTACATTGGGTAAATCAGTAGCGCTAGTGCAGGGCTCAAAAATTGTACTCGCCTGCTCGCATTTGGCGAGTTAAATTACCAGCAGTGCGAGTAGGGCTGTGCCGCCGCCGTCAGTTAATTATGCAGCTGCCTGCATCTTTGCCCCGCACAGGCTCGCAGCACGAGCTTTGCAAATACAAAAATTGTACCAGCCAGCGCCGCCCCTCTCCACCCCCGATACATCCCCACTGCACAGGCTATTGCAGGAGCCAGCTCCGCCCCTCCCCACCGTCCACACATTACCGCCCCTCCACACACATCTCTGTCCTGGCTAGCAGCAAAGCAGAGCTTTGCAAAGAAGTGTGCCAGCTAGTGCCGCCCCTCTCCACGTCCACACATCGCGCCGCCCCTCTCCACATCTCTGTCCCGCACAGGCTTTTGAAAATAAATTCACCATTCTGGCGCCGCTTAGGACCGCCCCTCTCCACCTCCCAAACATCCGAGGAATGCACTGATGCCTGACCCCCTGGCTGCTGGACAATGCCTGGTATGTTAAAAATGTAACACTGTGAATGCTGGATTGGGGGGGGGGGGGGGTTAACTGGAGGCATAGGTCTGAATCATCCCCTCCCCCCATTCTATCATACCTATGCCTCCAATTCTGCCCCCCCCCCCCCCATTCTATCATACCTATGCCTCCAATTCTGCCCCCCTCCCCCATTCTATCATACCTATACCTCAAATTCTGCCCCCCCCTCCCCCCATTCTATCATACCTATTCCTCCAATTCTGCCCCCCCTCCCCCTAATCTGTCATACAATATGATAGAATGGGGGGAGGGGGGGCTGGGGGGGGGGAGGCGGGAATTGGAGTCATAGGTATGATAGAATGGGGGGGGGGCGGGAATTGGAGTCATAGGTATGATAGAATGGGGGGGGGGGGGGGCTGAATTGAAGTCAGGTGTGATAGAATGGGGGGGGGGGGGGGGCTGAATTGAAGTCATAGGTATGATAGATTGGGGGGGGGGGGGAATTGGAGTCATAGGTATGATAGAATGGGGGGAGGGGGGGCTGAATTGAAGTCATAGGTATGATAGAATGGGAGGGGGGGGGGGGGGGAGGCGGGAATTGGAGTCATAGGTATGATAGATTGGGGGGAGGGGGGGCTGAATTGGAGTCATAGGTATGATAGAATGGGAGGGGGGGTGGGAATTTGAGGTACATATGTATGATAGAATGGGGGAGGGCAGGAATTGGAGTCATAGGTATGATAGAATGGGGAGTTTGCTGGGGGGGCATTGGAGGCAGAGACATACTAAGAAGAGAGATTGTAGGTATAGAGGTGTGCTAGGGTAGAAGGGATTGGAGACATAGGTGTGATGGAGAGGGGAGGCATTGGAGGAGGCGTTGAAGGTAGAGGTGTACTGTGATGCAGGTAGAGGTGTACTGCGGGAGGCGTTGGAGGTAGAGGTGTACTGCGGGAGGCGTTGGAGGTAGAGGTGTACTGCGGGAGGCGTTGGAGGTAGAGGTGTACTGCGGGAGGCGTTGGAGGTAGAGGTGTACTGTGATGGAGGTAGAGGTGTACTGTGATGGAGGTAGAGGTGTACTGTGATGGAGGTAGAGGTGTTCTGTGATGCAGGTAGAGGTGTACTGTGATGGAGGTAGAGGTGTACTGCGGGAGGCGTTGGAGGTAGAGGTGTACTGTGATGGAGGTAGAGGTGTACTGTGATGGAGGTAGAGGTGTACTGTGATGGAGGTAGAGGTGTACTGTGATGCAGGTAGAGGTGTACTGTGGGAGGCGTTGGAGGTAGAGGTGTACTGGGGAGGCGTTGGAGGTAGAGGTGTACTGCGGGAGGCGTTGGAGGTAGAGGTGTACTGCGGGAGGCGTTGGAGGTAGAGGTGTACTGTGATGGAGGTAGAGGTGTACTGCGGGAGGCGTTGGAGGTAGAGGTGTACTGCGGGAGGCGTTGGAGGTAGAGGTGTACTGTGATGGAGGTAAAGGTGTACTGCGGGAGGCGTTGGAGGTAGAGGTGTACTGTGATGGAGGTAGAGGTGTACTGCGGGAGGCGTTGGAGGTAGAGGTGTACTGTGATGGAGGTAGGGGTGTACTGCGGGAGGCGTTGGAGGTAGAGGTGTACTGTGATGGAGGTAGAGGTGTACTGCGGGAGGCGTTGGAGGTAGAGGTGTACTGTGATGGAGGTAGAGGTGTACTGCGGGAGGCGTTGGAGGTAGAGGTGTACTGCGGGAGGCGTTGGAGGTAGAGGTGTACTGTGATGGAGGTAGAGGTGTACTGCGGGAGGCGTTGGAGGTAGAGGTGTACTGCGGGAGGCGTTGGAGGTAGAGGTGTACTGCGGGAGGCGTTGGAGGTAGAGGTGTACTGCGGGAGGCGTTGAAGGTAGGAGGTGTTGAGCATGTGTTATTTCATTAGATCATATACAAGGGCGTGTTTAGGGACGGGGCAGGGTAGGGTTTGGGTGGGGCAACAGGTGGCGAGTAACTCTTAAGGCCTGGCTAGTAGCTCAGGACCTGAAATTTAGATGATTTTCAATGTGTCTTCACCAAAAAACTTCAAACTTGAATCCTCCAAAAAAATCCATGTTTCGTCGTATGGACTTATTCATGGGTATCCATGCGACGAAACATGTCGGGAATGAGGCTACAGAGCAAATAACACTGTATCTATATAAGACGCCACTCCGTTTAGAAGCTACACCGTTTAGAAGCTACACCACTGCCAGAGACTGACACTTTAGAGGTGGTGAGACACTTCGCTGGTCCGCCGTGGCCGTAGTACACCTGCATATCTGCTCAATTTGGTTTGCTGTGTTGTTTTATTGAAGTCTTGCTTTTATCATTTGAAATGTGAGTTTTACCATTGGAAGTGTTTGTGAGAGTGAATAAATTTGTTATACTTTTTACACTATGTGGAGCACTTTTTTATTGTTTTACATATGGAACCACATTGAGAGATAAAATAAACAAAGCAAGTTGATAATCAATACTAACCCCTGGATTGGGTAAAACACGCTGCTGCCAAACACGAGAGTGTGAGGCCCTGTGAGCTGGTGAGTGTGCTCTTCAGAGGGAGTGGGATCACAAACACGTGGTGTGGTGACAGATTCAAGTTTTTTTTGGAAGATTCAAGTTTGAAGTTTTTTGGTGAAGACCAGAGCCGATCGGCCCTATAGGCACACTATGCAAGCTGCTTAGGGCCCTGCCGCTGTGGGGGGCCCCCCGCAAGACCCAGCATCCCCCCCTGCACCTATGGCTGGCCGTTTAGAGTACAGTGAGGAGAGGTGGGAGGAGGTAGAAGGCGGCGATCGGCAGCTCTATGGTGCCTGAGTGGGCGGCGGGATCTCCCTGGGGTTTGTAGTACTCTCAGTGTATACAGTGGAGAGGAGAAGGGAGGGGCCTCTGACCCAGGCAGGTATCAGTTTCACTTTCACTCTGCTTGAACACTGTTGCTGATGCCCGGGTCAGAGGCCCCTCCCCTCTCCGCTGTATACATTCAGAGATAGAACTACTAGCCCCAGGGAGATCCACCTGCCTGTGGACACCATATAGCTGCCGATCGCCGCCTCCCACCTCCACCAGCCAGGTACAGGGGAAAATCTGCAAGGGGGGTGTAAGGAAAGCCCTGCTGGGCCTAGTAGTCCCTCACCACTGCGATCGCGTGTGCGGGTTCGAGCGGGTGCGCGAGCTACTGCGCATGCGCGGAATCGAGCGGGTGCGCGGGCACGGACGGGCGCGCGCACGGTCATTGGCGCCGGGCGGGCTATTTAAACCAGCCATCTCCATACAACCCTTGCTGCCTGATCTACAGCGTTCCGCTTGCTAAACCCTGAACTTCTCTGTCTCTGCACCTGTGACCCGGCTTGTCTGTTTACCTGCTCTGCTGTCTGCCCGCCCCGATCCCGGCTTGCCCACGACCATCCTCTTGCTTATCCCTTTGGCTTATCCGCAGTGTGCTCCACAGTTACCAAACCCGGCTTGTCTGACCATTCTGTGCACCTGTCCTGAAGTGTCACCTGTTGTCTGCTGGTTCCTGTTGTCCGCTGCATGCTGGTTCCTGTAGTCCGCTGCCTGCCAGTTCCTGTGACCACTTACCTGCCAGTTCCTGTTGTCTGCTGGTTCCTGTTGTCTGCTGCATGCTGGTTCCTGTAGTCCGCTGCCTGCCAGTTCCTGTGACCACTTACCTGCCAGTTCCTGTTGTCTGCTGGTTCCTGTTGTCTGCTGCATGCTGGTTCCTGTAGTCCGCTGCCTGCCAGTTCCTGTGACCACTTACCTGCCAGTTCCTGTTGTCTGCTGGTTCCTGTTGTCTGCTGCATGCTGGTTCCTGTAGTCCGCTGCCTGCCAGTTCCTGTGACCACTTACCTGCCAGTTCCTGTTGTCTGCTGGTTCCTGTTGTCCGCTGCATGCTGGTTCCTGTAGTCCGCTGCCTGCCAGTTCCTGTGACCACTTACCTGCCAGTTCCTGTTGTCTGCTGCATGCTGGTTCCTGTAGTCCGCTGCCTGCCAGTTCCTGTGACCACTTACCTGCCAGTTCCTGTTGTCTGCTGGTTCCTGTTGTCTGCTGCATGCTGGTTCCTGTAGTCCGCTGCCTGCCAGTTCCTGTGACCACCTACCTGCCAGTTCCTGTTGTCTGCTGGTTCCTGTTGTCTGCTGGTTCCTGTCACCTGTTGTCTGCTGGTTCCTGCCACCTGCTGTCTGCTGGTTCCTGTCACCTGTTGTCTGCTGGTTCCTGTCATCCCTTGTCAAGTCCTGCTCATCCTTCCGCAACTGATTGATCCTGCCAGACACTCGTGCCTCCTTTGACTTCTGCGCCCCCTGTCTCCACTATCAGGGGCTGCAAGTCTGGGACGTAAGAGAGGTCTCCCACTGCAAGCCAGACTCGCCACTAGGTACGTGACAGGGGGAGTCAGCTGTTTGGGAGCCCAAATGTAAGAGGGGGGGGCTTTCTGGGGACACAAATGTAAGGAAGGAGGCCTCTGGGGACACTGATGTAAGGACGGGGCCCTCTGGGGACACTGATGTAAAGACGGGGCCCTCTGGGGACACTGATGTAAGAGGGGGAACCCTTGGGGACACTAATGTCAGAGGGGGGGCTCTCTGGGGACCCTGTGTAAGGAGGGGCTCTCTGGGGACCCTGTGTAAGGAGGGGCTCTCCGGGAAAACTAATTTAAGAGGGAAGGCTCTCTTGAGACACTAATGTAAGTGGAGGCTCTCTTGGGACCCTGGTGTAAGGGGGGGCTCTCTGGGGACCCTGGTGTAAGGGGGGCTCTCTGGGGACCCTGATGTAAGAAGGGGCTCTCTGGGGACCCTGATGTAAGGAGGGGCTCTCTGAGGACCCTGATGTAAGGGGAGGCTCTCTGGGGACCCTGGTGTAAGTGGAGGCTCTCTGAGGACCCTGATGTAAGGGGAGGCTCTCTGGGGACCCTGATGTAGGAGGATACCCTCTGGGGACCCTGATGTAAGTAGGGAGGCTCACTGGGGACCCTGATGTAAGGAGGGGCTCTCTGAGGACACTGATGTAAGGGGGCTCTCTGGGGACCCTGATCTAAGGAGGGGCTTTCTGGGGACCCTGATGTAAGGGGAGGCTCTCTGGGGACTCTGATGTAAGGGGAGGCTCTCTGGGAAACCTAATGTAGGGGGAGGCTTTCTGGGGACCCTGATGTAAGGGGGGGCTCTCTGGGGACCCTAATGTAGGGGAGGCTCTCTGGGGACCCTGATGTAAGGGGGGCTCTCTGGGGACCCTGATGTAAGGGGAGGCTCTCTGGGGACCCTAATGTAGGGGGAGGCTCTCTGGGGACCCTGATGTAAGGGGGGGATCTCTGGGGACCCTAATGTAGGGGGAGGCTCTCTGGGGACCCTGATGTAGGGGGAGACTCTCTGAGGACACTGATTTAAGGGGGGCTGTCTGGGGACCCTTGTGTAAGGGGGCTCTCTGGGGACCTTGGTGTAAGGAGGGGCTCTCTGAGGACCCTGATGTAAGGGGGGCTCTCTGAGGACCCTGATGTAAGGGGGGCTCTCTGGGGACCTCATTCTGTTCTATATTGTTGTACTTATTCTTTGACTGTTTTGTTTAAAGGAGGGAGGATTGTTTTGGGAGCACTGAAGTGTCAGGTGTGACTGTGTGGCAATGGTTAATAGTTTCCATAGCTCACAGCATCACGGGTCAAGTAGAGGGCCCCTTAGCAGAATTTTGCTTAGGGCCCCAGGGAGGTCAGGATCGGCACTGGTGAAGACACACACAACTTTTGTTCTTTTTCACTTGTCACTGGGTGAAATAGATACACTGTCACTATTGTATTTGAGATTTAGTTATTTATATAGCACTTGTCATATACTCTGATATTCGTATAGTATATATATATATATATTTTGTATTATACACTAGCGCTACTGATTTACCCTATTTATGGTTCATTTCTAGGCTGAATTGCAGATTTTACATTTTTATATTTACACAAGTAGCAGCTGTTTGATTGTTCACTTAATTATTTAATTATTTATTCCTTCACTGGTTTAATTATTTATTGATCATATTTTTTGGCGCAGTGGGGGTAGAAAATATAGAGGGCAGTCTTCCACAGAATTATATTCTTTTACCAACAGTACACAGTATGTACATTGACCACCGAATTTTGAATGTACGTACTAGAAAAAAGGTGATACTAGAAAAAGTTGAGGTAAAAATTTCAGATAGAAGGTCTCTTTCTTTATTTTCAAAGTCCATGGGTACAGAAACTCAACCATGATCCCCCAACTGCCCCCCCCCCCCCACATGCACATGCACACGCAAAGACACACACTCTCCATACGGCATCAAATAGTGAGTGTTTTCAATTCTCATTAACAGTGGAGGGTCTTAAAGGGGCATTAAATACCAGGAGTGCATTATGTACAGAGTGCAGAGGCATAGTTCAGGGGAGGGGGTTACACACAGAGTGCCAAGTTCAGGGGTGCACTACCTCTGCTTCCCTCACCCACATCTCACTTTCACCCCTCTTCAGCTTTGACCTCTGCATGCAACCCCCATCCACTGCCCCCATTTTCTCCCCACCTCCTTAAAAGCTAGACCATCTTCCACATGTCTCACTTCTGTTGCTCTATTAAGCACCCAGTTCGCTCTAGTACCTCCCCGCACACTGTGTTGACTCCCTCACTTTTGGGAAGATCATCCAGTGGGGGTTTCAGCCTCTGCACTGTATCCCGTGCACCTGCATCTCCCTTGTCCCCATCCTGCACCCAGTAGGAGCCACTAAGGAGATCAGATCTGAGGGAGCCATTGGGAGACAAGCTGTCACTTGTAAACACAGAAGCTGAACTTTTGTGTTTACAAGTGACAGTGGTGGGCAGGGCCTGAGCCAGAGGTTGTGAAACAAATTACAGCTGAAAAAAAAGCCCTGACAAATCCACTGCCACTCACTACAAAATGTACAGTGGCCATGTGGTAACATACCCAGTAGAACGTTGCTGTCAGACTATCTATCTAGCTATCTATCAACAGTATATCTCTATTTATAATTTTGTCTTTATCTGGCTGTCTTTGTACATGTTTTTAATAGCTGTTTCCATTTACATATCAAGGAAAACATTGCATTAATGTGTTTTATGGTGCTTTTATTTTAGGTGCTTAAATCATTTTTATCAAGGTGAATATATTTAAGCTGTCTTTTTTTCAAGGTCACATTACTCAAAATATTAAGCTTTTAAAATGTGTTTATATTTCTTATTTTTCCTCAGTAGCATTGGGAACAGTATCATTTTAAGAAAGAGTACTTTATGAACTTTTGGAAAGTTTTTGGACTAAGATGTGTTTTCACAGGGTGACACTGTGAAACTACGAGTAGTAATGTGCCAACGTCCCGATACTGAGTATATAGGAACAAATTATGAACTAAATAGTTGTACTTTAAAGGCACACTAGTAGGTAATCTAAAAAATATTAGAATTTATTCATTGGATACAAAGATAAAATACATAATTGCATATAGAAATACATAAAAGAACAATTCAATAAGGTTGGTACTCATACACCCTATATACACAGATTACTGGAAGCACATAATATAATAACAAAGTACAACCACATCCAGGAGTCAAAAAGTCAGTGTTTTTCTATCAATCTCCAATTAGGGGTGTGGGTGTTCAGAGATCTGTGGGTCAGGGTGTGAATCCAGGCGTAGACATTTCATACAGTAGCTCGACATGTTGCGCGTGAATACGCTTCCTCAGGAGCATTACATTCATATGTTATTCAGCAGCAGGAATGTTATCACATTAGGGTGCCAGTAGGCAGGTTGATAAACTTTAAAAGTGTATCCATAGGCAGGGAAGATGCCAAAACAGTGCTGGGTAGTGGGCAATTATAAGCAAAGCAATTATCAGTGTGTGTTGATTCACACAGTTTGCCTGTGTATTACAAGGGAGACAGGACCAGCTGTTCACAAAGAACTGGCACCTGATTCACTATCTCCAGTTTCGGCGTCAGGGTAGTTCCCAATTTGCCATTTAAGCAGCAGCTGCTTAAATGGCAAATTGGGAACTACCCTGACTTTGTGAATTTGGTGTGCAAACCCAGTGGAACTAGCACTAGAACATATCCAAAGATGGGGTTCCTAGCACCAAGTGGCCCCGAGATACGGGGCCACAAAGTCGGTTCGGAAAATGTAATTCTCTGCTTCAGAAAAGTGCTTGAAATTTTCTGAACCGACTTTGGGGCCCTGTATCTCGGGGCCACTGGGTTTGCACACCAAATTTGGGGTTGCTAGCACCCCAAGATACGAGATACGGGGGCCCCAAAGTTGGTCAACTGTGTCCATCTGCAGCAATATCATTTTGGGACCCTTTGACTGCAACTAGGGGGCATCTAGGAACCCTTAACTACCCAGTGTGACGTTCGGGGGACTTATGGCTGCAAATGGGCACAGTGAGGCATGCAAATGGACACAGTGAGGCTGCAAATGGGCATTGTTGAGCCCATTTTCCACTTACAGTAGCTGCGCATTTCTCACCCTAGGCTTATACTCGAGTCAATACATTTTGCCATTTTTTTGTGGTAAAATTCGGTGCCTCGGCTTATATTCGGGTCGGTATATACTCGAGTATATACGGTATATAAAAATAAACTGGTATGAAAATCGCTCGCCCTCCTACTATTCCACACCACCACTGCGCAAAGAAAAATTAGTTAAACACCTATGTGTATAAAAATAAACTAAGCAGCTACTTAAATAGATAAATAATGTAAAGTGATTTTAAATGAATAAAACAGTAGCGCTAATAATCACAGTGTCTGTGAATAAACTAAATATTTAACCTGTGTAAACAATACTGAAAAATAATAATCACCCTGTATAAACAGTGCTAAAAAAAACAACAACACAATTAATCACCTATATACATAAAGTGAAAAATTAATGTGAAGTGTGATTATATATTTTTTGGAGGTGTCCAAAAAAGGAAAACAAATCCAAACAAAAGTCCATAAACTGTTACTTATAGTGATAATGTTTCAAAAAGTGACAGAAAAGTGAATGACAAATCCTGAAGCAAATAAAGTTTTGAAGTGTCTTTAAACAAAGTTCTTGAAGTGACTTGAAAAAATATATCTTCCACCACACCACCTGTGTTCAGTGCTACCGCACCCTAAGGAAACGCACTCACCAGCAGTATATGCCTTGCACTCTCATGCTCGGCCAACTCGCTTAATAGCTCCACATGGGTCACAGATGGATCCAGACAGAATGTTAGATAATTGCACTCCACATATATAATAATCACTTAAGCCACTTCGGTGAAACATGTCTGGGTATGGTTACATGGCAACTGTGAGGAGCATTTAACATTCAACGTTCCAGTTACTGGGTGTGCTGTGCCGTGTGAAGTGAAAGAGAAAGGAGACAGCGTGGAGGGTGAGACATATTGGTATTAACGCCGGGTCCGCCGAGACCATAATATATCGGGTCACCACTGCTGGGTCCTTGTTTCCTGTTGAAAAGATTATGCTGAAGTGCCTTATTTTTATATGAAGGATGTGAGTACAATGGTTGAGGAATTTTGTGTGCTGTTGAAATAAATGGTTTACTCTACTTCACTATTGGAAGCATCTCTTTTTTCCTTATATGTGGAGTGCAATTATCTAACATTCTGTCTGGATCCATCTGTGACCCATGTGGAGCTATTAAGCGAGTTGGCCGAGCATGAGAGTGCAAGGCATATACTGCTGGTGAGTGCGTTTCCTTAGGGTGCGGTAGCACTGAACACAGGTGGTGTGGTGGAAGATATATTTTTTCAAGTCACTTCAAGAACTTTGTTTAAAGACACTTCAAAACTTTATTTGCTTCAGGATTTTTCATTCACTTTTCTGTCACTTTTTGAAACATTATCACTATAAGTAACAGTTTATGGACTTTTGTTTGGATTTGTTTTCCTTTTTTGGACACCTGCAAAAAATATATAATCACACTTCACATTAATTTTTCACTTTATGTATATAGGTGATTAATTGTGTTGTTGTTTTTTTAGCACTGTTTATACAGGGTGATTATTATATACGGTATATAGATTATAAACAATCTTCAATTCAATAGTTAAAAAAAAAATAATATTACATATAACTGATATTTAAAAGTACACATTGGTAGCAAATTTCTGCCATAGCAGTTATTCACATTTATTAAGCTAAACCCTGGAGAGGTCGACATTAGCTAACCATACATTTTTTGAAGATGGATCTTGCATATTCAGAATATGCTCATTCCTATTAGCAAATGAGGTTGATCATCATAGTCATGGATCAGTAGAAATCTATAGTATGGTATAACTTAGTGCAAACTCTGCCAATACCTCCAAATGTCAGAGCTTTCGTTCAGATATGACAGAGGGGATTGTAGTGGCTGCTGCATGTATATGTCGGCAATTTAGGCCCCTTTCACACTGTTGCACTTTTTCCACTTTTTTTCAGGGCAACAAAAGCGCCAATAAAATATTCCCCATTAAATCCTATGTAAATGTTCACGCTACATGTGCACTGCATTATGAGTCCGGAATGCTGCATCTTTGGTGCAGTTTTTCAAAAGCACACCAAAAAGGTACATTCTATTGCAAGTCAATCGGACAAATCAAAAGTGCATCAGTGTGACTGGGCCCATAAGCCGCATACACACTACAATTTTTTTTCCCCGCTTAGTTGCATGAAAAAAAACTGACAGCTCCGGTCGGAGCCATGCAAGGTTAGTACAGCAACCTCCCCCGCTGAGCTGTTGTGTTCTGACAGAGGGACGCCCCCCCCCCCCACAAGTGCACTCCGATCAGGACTCTCTGACATTGGCTGAGAGCGCTGATGAGGAGTTGGTCGGCTGCTGGTTTTCCAGCATACTTGCCTGACGGAAGTCGACCAAAAGACCAGCTTCTGTTGGACAGACCAACATACACTTGGGCCGAATGTCGGCAGGTTTTTTCTGAACCGCCCCTTATCTCCCGACATTTGGCCCGTGTGTACGGGGCTTTAGACTGAAACTAGTTTAGGGTTGTTTTCTCCATGATGGTCTCTCTTTAAGGGATAGCAAATGCTTCCACATTTATAGTGTATCTTAGGAGATGTTAGAAACAAATAGTGACATAGTGTGAAATCCCTAACTTAAACATTTATAAGCAAATAACCATGAAGTTGGTATGTGAGTTCATAGTTTATGAAATTTGACATTCTGTTAGAAATGTTTTATTCTGGATGTTCAAGAACAATGTCAAACCTGACAAATGGGACCATAGAAAATAAAAAAGGAGAAGTGTCTTTTCATTTCCATAAAGCACTATATTGCTATACATAGAACAGAGCTACTCTAGATGTCACATGATGCAGGTCTGAATAAAAATGTCATATGCCAGTGGACCATGTGAAGAACACCTGATGTGATTTTATAGATCATGCAGATTGTGTTAATATTCATAGAAAAGACTAGACCATTTTGTCTATTGAAGCTATTTGCTGTAAACGTCAACTCTGCAGAAGCACTGGCAGAGAAAATACAAAACAACACAATAACAATACCCTGCATACTGCTTGGTGAGGATAAGCTCCAATTCTTCTCTAATATTCAGAGTATCTCGGATATCTAATATGAAAAAAAAAAAATGAAACACTTTTACAAAAAAAATTGAAGAGATAGCTAAAACGACATGAGTAACACTATACACTTCAATTAAATAATTGTTATTGATATCAAAAACATAACATAATGCACACTTGTAATATTGGGTGGAGTATATTTAATTATTGGTGTTATGTTCTAATTTGTAATTATGGTGCCAACATCCTGTGCAGGTTAAGAAACAACTTCAGCAGCTTCAACCATACAGGTCCTTTATTTGAGTTGACCAAACTAGGATACACAATACCAAAGAAAATTTGAATGCAGTTCTTTATAAATGTTATTGCCACTTTAGAAAAAAATATTTTAGGGGCAATAGTGTTAAAAAGTAACATGGTAAACTTGAGTTTAGGAGCTTTTTTTTTTTTTTTTTTTTGCCAAAGCCCCCAAAACTCAACTCCATAAAAGCCTATGTGTCAATGCACACATAGACTTCTACCAGAGTTTAGGAGCTGCTGTGTTTAGGGGAGCATTTTCCTGTGGCCGGCTGTCAAAGTAGGCTGTGTGTACATAAAGCCTTAGAGGTAGATGCATAATTCAAAGTAACATTAGCACAACAAGCCTTTAAAGCATATCTAAATTTGAAAACAAAAGTAACATATGGCAGCTTACCAGTCCTCATTTGCTTTCTTTTTTTCCAGGCTTTTTTTTACTTTTTTTGCCTAGAAATCCTGTAAATAATACACCTTCTGTCCCTTTATAGCTACACTCATTTCTCTATTGTATCTATAGAAGTAGCCATGGTTGCCAAACAGGCTGGACTTTAAATAAGTCTGCCTTTTGTTCATCTTCATTAAATGTTGGACTGATTGGATTAGTAGTTTACACAGGAAAGATAAGGATAAGGATGTTTGTGCTTTCTTTGAAGGCTCACAGGAAGTGACAAAGATATTATATTTTTTTCTAGATCAACAGGTATTTTCTGTTCTTGCTAAAATGTTCTTAGCCTGAAAATAGGCCAGGACACATGCGACACAGTGGCTTAATGCAATTTTGCCTTAAAGCACTGGAATCCTTGGTTTGAATTATGACACTATTTGCATAGAGTTTGCATGTTCTCCCTGCGATCATGTGTGGATTTGCTCTGGGAACTCCCATTTCCTCCCACACTCCAAAGACATTCTGGCGGGCTAACTGATACCAGTCTAAATTGGCCCTAGTATGTGTGTGGGTGCTGTATGTAAGATAGGGGCCTTAGATTGTAAGCTCCTTGAGGACAGGGACAGATGTAAATGTACGGTATGTATTATATGTAAAGCACTATATGAATTGTGGTACATCCAATACAACTGGGCCATGAGTTGGCTATGAGTATCATAGATACCGATGTATAACAAATTCTTCAGTTGAACATTGGATACAGTGTATTGATAAAAATAATTTTATGATGATCATAAACCTAAATAATCAATCTTATTGTAAAATACCGTAAAGCTGTTTGCAAAGCAATCTTTTCCTAAAAAAAGCTGTAGTAATATAAATTTAAAAATATTGCAATCTGTGTTTTACAGAGAAGCATATGCCTTTTACCAGTATTGTGCTATGTGACACATCTAAAGATATAGTGAGTGAACAGTGTCTTTTTATTTCCATTAATACTGCACATAATCACATATGTACATAATATGACCAGCAAATGTGCTAGTATTTGAGAGTCTATGTCAGTCACCCCACAGGGAAACTAAGCCAAGTACAAACAGCATAGGCAAGCAACATCACAAGAGGTTTTTCATACTCTTTGCCTTAGGGATATACCGTAGAGGCTTATTAATAGAATTGCTACACTGCATTACTCTGGGTAGATAAAACAAGAGGCAAAAGATAAAGATAGTTATTCTGTTAACCCATTATTGATGGAAATATCCAAGAAATAGAAAATATTACTAATCTGAATGTTGCTGCAAGCATATAGCATAATAAAAAAATAAATATATTCAAATAAATGATAATAAAGATAATCTGTATTCATTCTTCTTGCCAACAATACCTAATGTTTTACATATATGCCCCCTGTACCTTAAATAGTATGCCTGGGGAGGAGATGCTTTATTGATTTGTTAGTAAAATCCAAGTAAAAAAAAAGCATGGGTACCACCATCTAACCTTTCCCACCGCCTAGCCTCTGACAGGAATCCAGCCATGGAGAGGAAGGATCTGGTGTCTGCCACGAGAAGGGAAGGGTTCAGTTTAGATTTTGCTTAAACTAAAAAGTTATATTGGATACACAGGGGTCTCACAGGCATTGAATGAAAAAAAGGAAACACATTTTAATAATATCTTATTACTTACTGTAACCCCTCACAGATACTGGTGTTGGGCGCAGGGACGGGCCCTGCTGTGAAACATGACTGACAGTTTCTTGTCCTTCGGTGGCACCCCTCTCTCTAGGCTCACGTTACTCCCTTCCTCAACTTGGAAACCAACATCGGAGCCTTCAAATTGCTGGGCATCCTCCAGCAGCATATAACCGACACTGTGGTCAAAATATCTCTGGGGACTCCTCCATGCATGATGGCGGGGCTACAGAAGGAGTGACTGTGGACAAGGAGCCGGTGGAATAGTCCGCTTTGGCAGATGCGTTGGAAGGGAAACTACTCTGAACCTGGGTGACAGAGGAATAGGAGGATGAGGACAGCTTTGTTATCCACTCCACCAACTCTTCTGCATGTTGTGGCTCAATAACATGGCCAGCAGCAGAAAAAAAGAACAAGAATGCCCCATGGCCACCTGCAGAGGATGCACCATGTCCACGACCACCACTGTTGACTGTAGACACAGAGGCTGCTTGCCCTCTTTTAGTGACCTGTGAGTGTCTACCTCTCCTTGGTGGTCTCCCAGACATGATGTATTTTTTGTTTTGCAACACCACACTACACTGTATTAGATACTGTGTACACCACCTGAAGTGTATTAGAAAGTATACAATGGCTGCACTGTATTGTATACTGTGTGCACCACCAGAAGTGTAGTAGAAACTGTACACACTGTATTAGATACTGTATACACTGACTGAAGTGTATTAGAAACAGTACACCACGGAATGCACTGTAGATATAGGCTACACTAAATGCAGAGTATATATATATATATATATATATATATATGTAAAATATGGCAATATTATATGTTTTGTGCACAAACAATACTGTTGGCTCAGTCCGTATACTATTGCAGCAGCGCTTTTGTCCTTATTATCACCCAGGACCATATGGTAAAGAACACAGTCTAGTGTACAGCAATATTTCCACGTAGTTCTTCCTCAGATAAAAATAGTGACAGCTTCCACCGTGTATTTAAATCTATTCTTCACCGCGTGCTGAATAAAACTCCCCTTTGGGGATACACTCACCAGACCTATGGTCCAAAAAAGCCTTTAAATAAATTCCTTAAGCATTCGCGTTCCTCCTATGCCGCCCTGACGTTTCGTCACTATCGGACTTCCTCTGAGGGCGCCCTCAGAGGAAGTCCGATAGCGACGAAACGTCAGGGCGGTGATCTACAGACCGGAAGTGACGCGTGTGTGCCTCGGATGTGCGCTCCAGAACAAACTAACAGGATATCGAGTTGCTGTTCTATACAGCAGCGAGGATCAGTTCCGGATGGTATCGCACAAGAAACAGGCATAGTGACACACACTATTTTTATGCTGATTATTGTCTTACGGATGGTACGCATTCTGTATTAGGGGGGGAGGTTGTTTTGCATTAATAATAAAAAAAGCTTTTAAAACGATATCACGCTATTGCAATACCCCTTTGTTTTGCGAGGAATGGTGTGTACATGATCCAGCCAAATTATTACAGAGGAGATAGAGCATAGGAGGAACGCGAATGCTTAAGGAATTTATTTAAAGGCTTTTTTGGACCATAGGTCTGGTGAGTGTATCCCCAAAGGGGAGTTTTATTCAGCACGCGGTGAAGAATAGATTTAAATACACGGTGGAAGCTGTCACTATTTTTATCTGAGGAAGAACTACGTGGAAATATTGCTGTACACTAGACTGTGTTCTTTACCATATGGTCCTGGGTGATAATAAGGACAAAAGCGCTGCTGCAATAGTATACGGACTGAGCCAACAGTATTGTTTGTGCACAAAACATATAATATTGCCATATTTTACATGAATGAAATTTAAGCAGCTGCTACAACATCAGTGGTGAACTGAACTTTTTTATATATATATAGACGTCATCTATTTATATATATATATATTTATATATGATATATTTTATATAATTTTTATATTTATATTTTTATATTCTATATTGCATGTGATCCATGATTTAAGAAGGTTTTATCCAGTAAGCGCGGAGGGGTGAACCAGAAGGGCGGTAGTTTTTTGGTTGCACTCAATTTTACATATATATATATATATATATATATATATATATATATATATATATACTAGACTGTAAATATATATATATATATATATATATATATATATATATATATATAAATACACCACCTGACTTCTATTAGAAACTGTACACACTGTATTACATACTGTGTACACCGCCTGCACTGTATTAGCAACTGTACAATGGCTGCACTGTATTGTATACTGTGTACACCACCCGAAGTGTAGTAGAAACGGTACACACTGTATTAGATACTGTGTACACCGCAACATAGCAACTGTACACCACAGTATATATATATTATATATATTAATACACTGCCTGAAATGTATTAGAAACAGTACACCACGGAATGCACTGTAGATATAGGCTACACTGAATGCAGAGTATATATATATATATATATATATATATATATATATATATATATATATAGAGTGTATATATATATATGAAGTGTATTAGAGTGTGCATTATATATATATATGTATATATGAGCATGATACACAGATGTTGAGCTCTGGGGAGTGGTAGTCAAAGGTAAAGGCAAAAGAGTTGGTAAACCCAAGAGACCTATTGTGATGGGTATATATATATATAGTGTCTGGAGCAAGTTCCCTACAGAATCCGGAAACTGAGTTGGAAGGAAGTAGCAGGAAAGGCAGGATTCCACCAGAAAAGAAATGTGAGCTCAGGAACCCCAAGGATAGAGGGAGTAGGCTGAGGATACAAAACTGTAGGACCCCGTTGCGATCCAGAGTAGGGCGTGCCTGGAAACGCACCCGAAAAAAAAAATTGGGCCTACGCAGCGAACAGCTGGCGCAGAAGTGCCCCAATCAAGGATTCGGGCTGGTGTGTTCTGGCGAGCACAGCACTTATAATGAGTGTATGGGAAGACTTCATGGCTCCCAGTTTTAGAACAAACGAACACCCAATGTTTTAGACGAACATACGTTTGACTACAACTGCAGGTTCGTCCCTAATTGTAATCAGTATTTAGAGTTTATAAGTTTTCCATCTATGTGACGATTTTACTTAGTTGTTCCAAACCCCTCCAACAATCCAAAACACAATAGAGTTTTCTCTTACCAGTGCAATGTGTGGAGACCATGGCGTCTATAATGTATGACTTTGAGATTCAGTAGGGATCAATGAAAACCTGTAACCAGACAGTTTTTTTTTAAGGTGGACCTAAAGAAACCAAAATGTTCTCAACTAAACTAGTGCAAAGCAAAATGGAGTCTAAAACAGATGGTATTTGGAGATCTTGCTTCCATTAATGGCCACATTCAGTAAAATAACTCTTACCTGTTATTTGTAAAGCAATAGCGCCCTAAATGTCAGAGAGTGTTGGCCCTTTCTCTTAGAGCTGTGCTGTGTTGAGGCTGATATTAAGTTTCCGGCATGTATGATAGATGTATGTCAAAGTACATTACATTATTGTTTTTAAATGAATATAATAATCTATATAATTACCTGAAGCCTAGCTTTGAAGTTACATAATAACTTTGCAAATTTGAAATGATTATCTCTCAGCATGTGTGTGTGTTTGTGTATGCCTGTATGTATTTGCTTATTAACTTCCCCTAACACTGTGAAACCTAAACATATCACAAGCACGGTGTCTTCCATGCTGGTGTTAATGAGTTCTTTATTATCTTCATTCATCTTTATTTTTAAATTCAATCATCCATTTCATGCAAGACAGAGCATGTTATTTGCAATAAGAATAGATTTCCTTCACTGACCCACTAAAAGCTGAAGTGTATTTTATGTTTCTTCAGAGTACCTGTATTTTTTCATTTGGGAGAAGTTTTTTTATACGTACAGGCTGGATTATTGAGCATTAGGACTTGGAGGCACTGTAGAAACTCAACCTTGTAGCTGTGAAAAAGATTTTTGCACATGAAAATTACACTGTTTCATAACTTCAAGCAAAATCCATCAAAGTGATAGAGAAATAGTTATGTGCTGCGACAAGAAACAAATAATCTTTTCCATCTCCAGTGTTGCCTGATATGTGATGGTTTGTTTTTGATATTTTAATACTTTGGCATTATAGCAGTCCTTCAGTGCTCACTCTGTGGTTTCAATTAAGACATCTGCGTATTCCTTGTATTTTCACATTGATGGACAATGCACTCTTACCAAATCTCAAATAAGACAAATATGGCAAATAAGACCTACAATATTTCAACATGTTGTAACAGGGAATAGTAACATGCACCGCAATCATTACTTTCCTTCTACATCAAATTCAAGTATAACTAATTGTTAACGAATAGTTTTTTGTAGATTTGGATAGAGTGGTAACAGGTTTGAATCATTGTTAAGTTTTTATTGCTTAGTTAAGGAAACTTGAAAATTAGAGCTGGACATGTATGTCAGGTTATCTTATTGGTATTGCTATCTTATCTTAAGGTATTGATGTTGATATTGATGATCTGATTCTCGGCCAGGCACCCCAGACGATCCCCACAGTCTTGTTGGCTTGTAGTGTTAAGCCTGGTACACAACAAGGTACTGGTACTAACATGTTAGTGTGGCGATCTCTCCACTGTGCCTTTGTGGTCATGAGACCGGCATCTTAGAAAAAAACAGCTGTACACTTGGCCTGTGTGTACAAGGCTTAACATAACACAAATGTAAATTGAAGCACCACGCCACTGTCAAAAGATCCAGATATGTCTTTAGTCCACTAAAGGTCAGGTGGACAAACAAAAGGGTAATCGACACATTTTGGAGATCTGAAAACACCCCCTTCATCAGGGCTGAAAACTGAAAGCAATGCATATAGAGTAGAAGTGAACTGGACCTATAATGGTATTTGGTATAAGTGCAATTACAAGCACAGATCTTGTTAGCAGTTGGTTTAGCAGCAGCCAAACCTGTTGATGCCAAACCAGCTGCTGACAAGACCAGAGGAAAGAAGACCCAAAAGTACTGTACAATTGAATCAGTTATATAATGGAGGTACCCAACCTGATGCACTGTATCCAACTTTTCCCCATCCTCATGGCCATATTGTTTTTTCCTGCTAAAGTGTTTTCTGTTACCTGAACATTTTTTATACAGTGGATATGTTAGTGTCAGCCAAACGATGTGTGAGTGGTTGTGTATTCCTGCTGCACATACCTATTAGCCAGTAAAGATGCCCATCATAACGATGGGCCAATGGGAATGTGTACTGGCAGGGTTTAGAGGCAAGACCTAATACTTTGTATGCTGAATTGCTGGAGTTTTGTCTATCATAATAGCCCAACATTCTAATGTGGCAGGGAAATCGAGAGGTCCCTACAGATATGTTTCTGCACCTTATATCTGCAGCAGTTTATAGTTTTT
Organism: Lithobates sylvaticus; assembly: GCA_028564925.1. NCBI lineage: Eukaryota > Metazoa > Chordata > Amphibia > Anura > Ranidae > Lithobates > Lithobates sylvaticus. The sequence goes on along the minus strand of CM053027.1, from coordinate 160,162,297 downwards.
TTAGGTCTTGTTTTGAGCCCCTTTAAGTGTACTGCTGTAATATGTTAGTACATACACAAACCCACAGATGTTTAATCAGAAAGCTTGTAGCACATTTCCAATACCTACACCCTTACCACACACATGTACTCCCTGGCACTGTACTCAGAAATAATATATAAAGCTAAATGACTTTTGCTTTGCAAGATGTAGGTGCCTTTGACATTATAGTCATGCTCCTCAGTAATGCTCACCTAGACCAGCCTCTTTGCTCCCCTCCCAGGAGAGCACTGATTTGCAGGGCAAATCAATACTAAGATGGTAACACAGGAGCATTCTTGCATCCTGGGCCTGTGTAGACAAGCCATAAGAGCTTACTAATTTGTTTATTGTTAAGTTGGATAAATCACTTTATCATTTTAATCTGTAACAGAACAAAGCACTCTATTGTCTATCAATATCAAGGCTAATGTGGAGTTAAAATGTAAAATACATTTAAACTCAAGTCAAATGTTCTGTTTATTGCTTTTTCTCCTCATTAGAATTCATAATGCATTTTGTTACAAAGATCAAATCTTCCCATTTTATGTGATGAGTGGCACTGGTTATGAGAAGAGATAAAAGCTGACAAAAAATAAATTACACATTTATGATAGAAGTGCAGGAGCATACAAATAAAGTATTGGCACAGAAATAATTTTAGAAAACATGTACAGGTGAGTGTGCTTATTAAGTATAATATATTCTTATATTTACAGAAAAGTGTTATCAGTTTTTTCTTTGCATAGCACAGTAAAACCTTCTTAAAACAAAAGGTATTTATATGTCCCATTTCAACACATACCCAAAAATAAGAGGATTATTCCTCATCTCAGGACAGTGGATAGAGGCATTCAAATAATTCCATTATATTCCAACAGCCAAATGCAAATAAAAAAAAAAAGCTATAGTACAAAAAATTATGAATTCTTCCAATGCCATTTATTCTACACAATTACATTTAGTAAGCCTCACGTTTGTGACCCTGCGATAAGCCATACTACTATTCAGTTTGTAAAGGTTGCATCAAAAAGCTTTGGCTCAGAACAAAGTTGAGATCCTGTATACTAATGCCAGGTTTTGAGAAACTTGGTATACACAGAAAATGATATGGAGATTATTATTATTATGTTTCAGGATTTATATACTGTAGCGCCAACAGTTTGTGCAGCGCTTTACAACATGAGTGCAGACAGTACAGTTACAATAGAATTCAATATAGGATAAATCAGAGGGCCTTGCTTGTCAGAGCTTACAATCTAAAAGTTAGGGTCAAATGATACAAAAGGTAAAAACTGTGGAGGATGAGCTGATGGAGATAGTGGAGATACCTTTGTTAGGTGAAAGCGGGATAGGCTTCTCTGAAGAGAAGGGTTTTTAGGGATTGCCTAAAAGTGGACAAAGTAGGTGATAAACAGACAGATTGGGGTAGGGAGTTCCATAAGATGGGAGAGGCTCAGGAAAAGTTAGCAACAGGAACCGGATATAAAGCTGCAATGGAAGAAAAAGTTTGACAGGGTAATTCTAGGCTTGCTGGCAATGCTGCAACTATTAGTGGATTTTGTTGTCTTGGTATGTAACATTTTGACTAAAATTCCCTAGCGTGTAGCATAGAAGCAGTTTGGACAAGTGGCAAGCATTCTTGTCCCTGGATTGTTTCTTACAAGGAAAATAGTTTCTATGGAATTTATATATTTTCCTCAGGTACCTTGATTTGCTTCCAAAAATATACTTGCATGCTAACTGGCTTCCATCTCTATTTTGTTTACTGAATGTATCTAAACTGGACTTTAGATTGTAGACTTCTTTTGGAGGTAAGCACTGACAGGATACACCATTCTAATTTAATTGAGTCATCTGTTAACTTGTTAGCTTTTCCTAATCCGAGAACCTTCACAATTTAAAGGCCAAGACTTTTTTTACTTTAGGCTTGACACTGTCAGACTGAATCATTCAGCAGTTTATTTTTCAGATTGTTTTGTCAAGATATCTTCCCAAGATCAAACGTAACTGTTACCAAGCAAAAAGAGGATTGATGTGCCATTTGTGGTGGATTTTTCATAAGAACATAGTGGCAAATTAGGCTAGGGTCAGAAACTACATAAGTGGATATCTTTTCACTAGAGTCCCAAGAGTAGAACTTATCCCTAAGTACACATCCAGAGCTGGAATATTTATTTGAGTGGATTTTCTTGGTAGGTTTCTATAGTTGTGTAAAATGGACCTTTTGACCCCTTTGTAGCATAACCTTTAACCAAAAACCAGTGTAGTGTTATCCTATTATAAATCTACAATCAATTCCCAATTGATAGCAATATATACCGGTAAATAAATAAGTGAGCAAATCAAAATACAGTGTCACAGTTTTTTTAATTTGGTTATTCACTTATTAATTTATATATGAACATCACTTGGTAATTAATTGTTGATTTATATTAGGGTAGGAGTGCACTAGTTTTTGGTTATAGGTTTAAAGTAAAGGTGGAGTGATGACTTTGAAGTGTCAGCAAGCTCCCACTGAAAAAAAACTTTTTTTTTGTTGATTCTTTTATTTATTGCTTGGGCTGTTGATTCATTTTTTTCACCCTTACAGCACAAAGCAATTTTTACCATGAATCCATTTACATTAATACCTCTTCCTCTTTTCCCCAGGCACTGGTGAAAGCTACAAAATCAGTGCTTCCAAGTAGTTCTGAAAGTGCAGAGCAAATACTTGTAATATTTTGGGAGACTTTGCAAAATTGTTAATTCAGTTATATTCTGCATAGGTATTGCTTATAGCCAAACAGGTCACTCCAGATCTCAGGCACACGAGCAAGATCTAGTGAAGACCTCATTGGTAGTCTGGCCCACAGAGTAGGGCAGTCAGCCACTGATGATGTAAGAATTTAAAATGGCACTAACTAAGAGGTATATTTCCCGCAGAAAATGTTTTAACGATGACTTAAAAACAAGTGGAGGGGTAGATCTGCTTTAAAGAAATTCTAAGATGACATTGTAAAATTCAGTTCTAGACACATTAATACATACAGGGGGCCAAATAGTTCAAGTTCAAATCACCTGTATTTTAGCAGCAGTTTTTCTAATACTGACAAATGACTTGTACGGTACAAATGAGAATTACTAATGAGATCTCAAGTGATTTCTGTGATTTGTGTCCACCGTGGAATATAAAGGTAGAGAATTATTAATGAAAGGATTTCTTGAAGTGCATTAACCTTATACCAGCACAACTAATTTATTTTTTCCCTTATTTACATTATTCATAACTATAATTGTTTGATTAAACTAATGAACTGGAGCTGGAGTTAAAATATTGACAACTCTGCCAAAGAAGATGAACTATTAATAGTCATAAAACACAGTTACCCAGCAGGCAAATTAGCACAGAAAAATGTCATTCTTGCTTGGTAAGAAAATTGAGTAATTATTGAATCATTCAAACTTTTAGCAAGAAAAAGTATATGAAAATATATCAGGCACGGGTCAGAGCTTTCTTTTGTTTTTGTTTTTTTACAGATATTTATGTACTGTGTATGGCAGTCAAGGTACTGTATATTGACACTCCAGGTATTCATATACATTTGTTACCTACTTATGTTAGACTTACATCAACTTGCAATAAGCACACTGTAGCTACAATTGATAACAAGCAATAAGCAATAATTACTCACTGTTGGGAGATGTTAAAGTCCATCTTCAAGAAGATAAACTTAATATGAAACTTAGAGAAACTTCCTTTTAAACCATCCTTTTGTTTTAACACTAGCTTTCCTGATGCTGGGTTCTCCTTTATTAAGATATATATCTATCTGGCAGATCCAGCATTATCCTGCAATCCACTTCCACCATTCTGGTCCCACACTGCCATTTGGGATGTCTCTTTGAGGTTTAGGAGGCTGCCTCCCAATGACACGTCAGGACCGTCCCTCTGTTTCATTCATGAATAGGAGACGATGCCTACTAGGATATGTGATGTATCCAGTAGGCTCCAAGTCCACAGAACATTATTCTTGCCTAGGCTATAATGGAGGAGGGGGTGGGCCAGAATGCATACAATAACACAAAAGGTAAATGAACAGAAAAAGGGGGTGGGGGGTTTTGCAGTGTAGGGGTATATGCCTTAAAGCTAGTATATGCCTTAATATGCCCTAGCTTTTGAAGCACTGTTTTACTCAGTCAGTGTCCCTCGCCAGTGCTGTTTCCAGGTGTGGGGGGCTGGTAATCCAGTGATGCAGATGTTCTTCTGTTTGCTGACCCCCCGGTCTCCTCTTGCTGAAGTTCTTACTGCAGACAACTCTACTGGATTCTAATAGGACACCGCCACTGAACATCCAGTAAGAAGTGTCCACTTGGCACAGTCACTAATGTGGAAACCTGAAGAGGGACACAGAAGAAAAGAGAAAGTTCAGGGCTGCAACTTCACATGACCACGGATTTAGGTGAATAAAATAGGCTTTTTTCTTTTCAAGCAACTAGTTAAAGGAAGTGGGGGGGGGGGTAGGTTATTTATTTATTTATTTTTCCAGTCTGTAAAGGATTTTTTTTAATTTAAAAGCAAAAAGGTGCTGAGGGTGCCCCCTCAGCAAGCCATGTGCTATGGGGGTCCCCATTCTCTCCTCACAGAAATTTGACTAACAGCAGCAGAAGCCTATATGTTTAGGGACAGGTATGGGCTTACAGGTAGTGGGATGCTTTTTACCTTAGAGCCTAAAACCGCTTGAAGCAATAACAGGAGCTCAGAAGTCAGCTGAACCACTTGGTACTCTTCACTAAGTTGCATTGTCCATATATACCTATGTGACACATACTAGGAGACAGTGGCATGGTAATGGTAATGATCGTGTCACCATCCTAGAGAATTTTACAACAGAACATTAGAAGGATACATTACAGATAGGGGAACCAGGAAATACAGCTCACACCTAAGCTCTGGCTGTCTAAGCAAGGTTGATAATGGGATACATAATCCAAAACATGTGTCATATATATATATATATATATATATATATATATATATATATATATATATATATATATATATATATATGTCACAAATATGATACCGACATTTAAACAAAAAGAAAAAACACGACACATATAGAAGTGCCAGTGCATAACAAAGTGACAAACAAACAATAATATTGTGTAATATCAATAAAGTGCAAAAAAAATAATATTCAGAAGAAACAACCATAGTATGAAGTATGACAAAATGTTACATTTGTAACAAACGTCTCTATTTATAAGTGCATCAGGTGCTCCACCGCTGTGTTAATCATTCACCGCTCACACCAAAACTGACTCACCAGATCAATGGTTTAATAAAATTATAGCCCAGCAAGAGGATCAATAAAGTCTTCAAACGACCACCAGTTACCGTCTTACAGTCAAATTCCCCTTACACAGGTCACAGTGAATCATAAGGAAAATAAAACAGAAGGAAGGTGGCTTCCATAGCAAAGTACTCCATAGAAAGCTTAGAATTTATTGTGTTATAGATAATTACTAACAAATACATTAAAGGAGAGGTAGGGCTGAAGCTAATTTGGCCCCAATTCTCCTGCGGGTCACAGAAGTGCATTTAGTTCTGCACTCCCATGGCCTGTTTTCAGCAGAAAATAAGCGAAAGTCTGCTGTCAGCTGACATCACTCAGCTGGTCAAGACTCTGGAGGGATCCCAACTTTAATGCCAAGATCCACCCAGATGCCTGGACCAGCAGTTGGCTCAGCCTCTCAGTGCACTGCTGAGAGCCCAAGCCAGCCACCACCTCCACAGCCCAGTGCTCCAGTAAGCCCTGAAGGTGCAAAGCAGAGAACTGGTGACTGAAGACTGAGAACTGAGCGATCAGTGGTGTTTGATCGCTCAGTTCTCGGACTTAGAGACATTGGGAGACAGATGCAGCATCCACCTAGGTGAGTATGATTGATTGTTTTTTAAAATCCCACACTTCTCTTTTAGCTGCAGTATACTTACAAAAATTAAAGTTAAAATGTATTTAGTGTTTGTTATGTTTTAATTGTGGTATAGATATATTTCATCAAAATTAGGGGATGGCAGCAGAAATGTACAGTAGGCCAAGATACAGAAGCTGGGAGCTAGAAAGCTTAAAGAAAATCTAAAGCCAAGCTTTTTTTTAGTTTTGGATTGAGTGGGAAAGTGTCAAGTTGCTATTACTGTCTGTTCTCCCACTGCGGAGTCACATATTCCTATATAATTAAAAAGTTTCAACTTTGTGAAGGGAATTTGCCCTCACTGTGCATAGGTTTTTTCACACTTCCCCTTGTGTCTTTGTGAAGGAAAGTAAAGGGACATCTTCCATTTTTAACCTGTGTCTGAATATGCTCGTTACATGGTTTTAGCTGACTTCAATTCCTTCTGATTTTCTGGCCTGGAACAAGCAGTCAGATCAGGAAGACCAAAATAAATACAGAACTCCTAAGCTGCATATTTGTTTCAGATCTGTGACTCCAAAAGTGCCATCAGTGGCAGCCTCTATATTTTTCATCATTGCAGGTTCCCTTTAAAGTTGTTGTAAACCTTCGTATTTTTCACCGTAATGCATTAAGGTGAAAAAACACCTGGCAGTGACCCGCCAGGGGACCCGCCAGGGGACCCCAGAAACGGACGATCTGGGCCACTCTGTGCAAAACAAGCTGCACAGTGGAGGTAAGTATGACATGTTTGTTTAAAAAAAATAAAAAACAAGCCTTTACAATCACTTTAAGTAACTTAAATAGATGTTTAGAACCTTTGTGAGATATTTTGTTTTTCTTTTTTCTATGGCAAAAAAATAATTAGGCATATTGCCCTTCACACAAGGTGAGGAAATCTCCAAACTGGTTACTATTATTATACAGGATTTATATAACACCAACAGTTTGTGCAGAGGGCATACACTTCAGTTACAATACAATTAAGTACAGGAGGAAACAGAGGGCCCTGCTTGTTAGAGTTTACAATCTAAAAGGGAAACAGGAAAATCTCCTCTTGAATTGTTCTCACTGAAACAAATGTAAAAGATTTTCCTCTTCTCCTGTTCCAATGATAATAAAATAGGCATTTACCATTACTTTCTACCCCAGAGACTCTATCCAAAAATTGATGTTTTAGTTTTACATATACTTTAACATTTTCTATCTTATTCTGGTATGTGCACTATATTGGACCCTTGCTTCCCTACATTATCCATTTAAGACATGTTTTGTTACAGGTTTATAAAACAATAGTTGCAAAAACATATGAAGATTTTAGAAAGTCTAAACATAAGCAATTTGCTATAGATTTTTTCCTTGGCTTCTCCCTTTTATCGGTAATCGTTATTTTTTTTTCTTTACTGCAACTACCATCAAATAAAAAATTTCACTGTGCATAGTGCCTCTCGCAGAGTAGATATTATAAACGTATTTGTTGAGAAAAAGAGCTACATAGGATTCAGTATTCGATCACTCAGTGTTAACCCACCTCCCACGTGCTCAATTGATTTAATGGAGTCAGGCTCATCTAAAGCTTGCTATTGATTTGCTGTCAAGATTTTCATTTTACATTTACACCTTCTATCTCATCCATTTATTTGACAGAATATTCCTCTAAACAGAAAGAGCAGCATACAGTGTATCTTGTGTATTTTAGATACCATGAGACAATAACCTTGCAAAATAAAAACAGTATATTTAATTTTGGTCTGTTGTCAAAGTTATGGTTCAGTACTTAAAATAGAAGAAGACTATCTCATGAAAAAGATCTGCAGTTTTACTTCTTAAACTTTACAGTACAGTGATAATGTTGGGTCTTTTGGGATAATGAGGGGTAAAGAGCAAATATACAAAATATACTAAAGGGTCCACAAACCAAAAATTCTATTTCAGTTTTGGTAAACACTAGAGAGCTAAGCCACCAATGACCACTATAATTCCTAGGTCTTCGCACTTTCTTTGTTGTTTTTTCTAACTCCCTGTTGGAGTTTCATTTGCTTTATATTCCAGAGAATGTAATAGAAGATTCCCGAAGCACACAAAGGTTCCCAAGTTGACAGGAACAGAGTGGGGTACAGCTGCAGAGAGATCTCACTTTTTGGGTATCCAAGGCATATAAGGGTTTGATACACCCTGGCAACCTACATCTACTACTAGAACTGCAATTAATGACTACACTGCAGTATTTACATACAATTGCTAGATGAAAATCCACTACTAGACTCTTAAGCCCCATACACACGCGCGGATTATCCGAGGACCAGGTCCGTCGGACCATGTCCGTCATACTTTGTCTGATGTTGGTTTTGCGTACACACGGTCGGACAAAGTTGTCTACTACGTAGAGGCTAGTAGCCAATAGCTTTGGTCTTGTAATGTGATCTGAGCATGCGTAGCACTTTGTCCGGTCGGACAACCGTACACACGATCGGATTTGGTGTGATCGGACCGTGTTGTCGGAAAATCTATCCAGCAGGAGATAGGACTTTGTCCGTCGGACAATCCGACGTACACTGTCCAATGGTGCATACACACGGTCTGATTTTTCAACAACATTGTCCGATCGGACAGAATCCATGCAAAAATCCGACCGTGTGTATGGGGCTTTAGGGTTGTATTTACAAGAAAACTAAAAGTTACATTCAGTATACAATTGTATATTTTTCTGAATGCAGTTTTTTTGTATTTTTTTATATCTATATTTGCAAAAACAGTTACATTTCAGATCAAAATAAGGTGTATACCCTCGGTAATACTTTTTTATTTGCGCTAATAGATAAGGGACTGTTACTGGAACTAAAAAGTATCATGGACAGTACTCAACTGTGTTGTTGCAATAATGCACTAATACAGCTACAATCATTTTACATACAAATCAATACAAAGAGACTCATTATATTGTAATGAATGTATTTCTTGTGACATGGTTCATCAGAGATAACTAGGATGAAAGTGACCAGCTGTTGTCTAATTCCTAAGCACTGTAACTGATTCATTTAGCACATGGCCAATATTATTTGTTTGACAGAGTCTTAAGCCTCGTACACACAATGAGAATACCAGACAAATGATCATCCGTTTTTTTTTTTGCACGCTAGTACCATATCGAAAATGAAGAGATCACTAAAGTTAAGAAAATTCTTGTACGTCAGAATTGTATTCCTTTTGTTTCTGAGCATGTGTGGTCTTGGTTTTTAGATTTTTTCGGACTAATACTGTACTGATTAAACAAAATTATTTGTTCTGAAATCCTACGAGAAAAGTTTTTGTGTTTGTCCTTTTGGATAGTTTCACATTAACTGTCGTGACCAGCTCTCCAAAGCTGTGTACTAACAATCTCATTATCGTACGATTGCTTCGAAAGCGTAATTTTTCATCCAATTTTATGATCGTGTGTACTAGGCATTAGGCTGGCCATAGAGGCCTCGTTTTTATTAAATAAGCCAGCAGATTGTTAGAAAAAAAACCAAACACATTCTCCCATCCATACAAGGGAGGTGGGTGGAGGAATCCTCCATGCTGTGCCATTGTATTTTGACAGTGGGACCACTCCGCTGTCAGAATACACTGATGGCTGCAGCTGGCTGATCGAGAAAAACTTTCCAATATTTCCATTTGACAGAGGTCAGTCGTTAGTAGGAAAACTAAAAATGTGGCTTGTCCCTGCTGAACCGTTTGAATTTTAAACCATCTATGTCCAGCTTTGGTGAGAGTAAAAAAGTTAGCAGTATATATTTGAGTTCTAGTTCATAAAGTTTACTATGAAGGTCAATATTCAAAAAAGTGAAGTAACCATAGATAGTTTGGGTTATACCAACTTTAGGGAGTTGCCACTGGTGGCCAGTCCATTAGGGGCGCCCAGGCACCGCCCCCCCTCTCCACGCCACCCCCTATATGCAATGGATAGATTCATGCATAGCATGAATCTATCCACAGCCACCGCGGCCTATTCATGCATCTGGCCCGTTTCAGGGCACCGGGCGCATTAATTATAGCGGCCAGGGTTTTTTCTTTTAAGCACCTGATTAGAACCAAAGGCTCTAATAGGCATTTAAATAGTGTGGGCTCGGGTTGCAGAGAATGCGCTCCAATCCCACCCAGTTGTGTTAGAACAGCGAATGAAAATTTGCTGATGCAACACTGATGCTCCTCCCAGCCAATCGGGAAGCAGGTATCAAAACCCATTTCCTGATGGGCCAAAATGCCAGGCGATTCTATTAGACGCACCACGGAAGCTGCTACAGGAGAGGACACCAGAGCATCTTTCCCGGAGCCCACTACGCTTAAGGACAGGGGTGACCGCGCTGGAAGATGGCCGCGTCAGCTACGCACTCCATAAAAACCCCACTGCTGCTCTAACCACCCACATCCAGGGTAAGGACAGACCAGCAGACAGTGGATGGGGGGGTTTGGCGGGGGTGTTAGTGCCACGCCGCGTAGGTAGGGGCAGTTGTGCTAGTGCCACTCCACCGGCAGCCTGGGGGGGTTGTTTGTAGATCCCCCCATTTGGTTCAATTGATAATTGTTTACCCATGATACCCAGGCTTAGAGGTATGCAGTTTTTCTTATTAAAGAAAATATGTGAAAGGGATACACATACTCTGTGAATGCTGATCATTCTTTCTTTATTTCCAAGTGTACTTCCAAAGTGATCCTTAGTATTTAATATTTTCTACGTCACTTGCCCAGAACAAGCATGCATATCACTCTAACTTGACTTACTAAATGCTTCTCATAGCTCGTTAAATTAGAAAATATTTAATCCAAAGACAGTAAGGCAACTAGCAGAAGGAGATGTTGACAAAGGCAGCCTATATATGTCTTTCATTACAGAATTCCTTTAAGCCTGACTCCCAAATGTTCTGTAATATTCAGCATAGAAACAATATTATTTAGAGGTTAATTCAACCCAATGATAAAAGTTTAGTTTTATTAATATGATATTCAGAGTTCCAGAGTTCAGATCTTTTTCCTAGAGAGCACACGCTGTACTGTATTCTAGGCATGTTCAAATGCAAACAGATCAAGGAAATTTTGAATATTAAAGGATAAATTATGTTTCAAACAAACATTATACAGAGCACACAGTAAAATAAATTGAGAGGGTTTTTTTGACACATTTTTGGGACCATTGGCATTTATACAGCGAGCAGTGCTATAAAAATGCATTGATTACTGTAAAAATGTCACTGGCAGTGAAGGGGTTAACACTAGGGGCGATCAAGGGGATAATTGTGTTCCATGGGAGGTGATTCTAACTGGAGGGGGAGGGGACTGACTATAGGAAGTAACGGATCATGGTTCCTAGCTAATAGGAATACACGATCTGTCACTCCTCTGAGAACAAAACACAGATTTGTGTGTTTAAACACACACTTCCGTGTTCTGTCCCTTGTGCTCGCAAACGCTCATGGCCGGCGGTCATCGCGACTGTCGGCCACGAGCATCGGCACCCCCGCAATACAGCTGGTGGGAGCGTGCGCCTCTGACGACGTGCATGCACCTGCTATCCTGATCCCGCGAGCCGACGTATAGCTACGACGCCGACCTGCTGCAGTAAAATGACGGTGGCTGATCGACAAGCGGTTAACCTGTTGTTTTGCTCTGTAAGAACAATATACAGGTTCCCTCTAATAAAAAGATCTCTTTATTGAATCAAACCATTGGCCCATTACACATTTTAACTACACTTGTATTCTCTGCTCACATAAAAACATCTAGAAGCATGCTGGGGATACCACATTTCACAAAAAATGGATTGAGGATACTGTAACTTGACCAACGGCTTTGTGCATAGCTCTGTGTCAGAGAAGATATACAGTAGGTTTATGAGGATTCTGGGAAAACCAGATTATGGAATGTAGCTGTTTGATGTGCAGAGAACAGAAATTAACAGAGCAGAAGGATAGGTACACCTCTAGTAACATTTTACATGTTACACCCTGCATTTAAGGTGTAACATGTCACTATGCAGCATCCTCCTCCTCATCCCCCCGTGACAGTGGGCGGGGATTCTTCCTTGCACCCACTGTCACATTCTGAAATTGGCTCTGCCCGCACAGCCACGTCCTTCATTCACAGAAATCTGTGAGTGAATAAACTACAAATCCTTTCCGCCACTGCGGCAGATAGACTTGTAGTGTCAATGACAGCGCTGATCAGCACACTCATAGCTCATTCACACTGCCTACAGCTCAGGAACTGCCTGCTCATACAGAGGTACAGGAAGGGAGCTCTAGGCAGTGTATGTGGGAGCCTAACATTGCACCTATGATCCACTGGTCATGGGTGCAATGCTCTGCTTTCTTTAAAAAAAAAATGCATATTTTTCTACAAAAAATATGTACCCCTATTTTCTTTTATAGGAACGGTGAACTTAGCCTTTAAGAACATGGCAATTAGAATGGAAGGGTGCTTTGAATAAAATTATCTCAAAAAATACGCAAAATATGTAAGACAGTTGCATGCATTGGAGCATAATGGAGCATAATGTTACTATTATACTATAAATTGTCAAATAAAATGGAATCTTAGACTCCTAGCATTATCAATAGCAACTAAGCCCAATCTGGGTAAACACTTGAGATGGTTGTGGCCAAGATGCAGGGACTATAACTGAAGCCTCTGCTAGCTTACCACTGGATGTGGTTATTATATGATGTACACCCAATAATTTTGCTCTGTTGTTCCATGGAGTGAGACGTGCGCTGAGATGGGTTGACACCAAGGAGAACCGATGGAAGCATGAATGGGAGGATTTGGCCCGCCACTATTTTTACATGTGGTTACACTCCTAACATGTCAACAACATCTATAAATGTGTTTGTCTAGGTTGAGATGATGTCATCAGTCTGCTGCAGGCAGGATTAAGCATTTCATTAGTCTCTTCTTCCTCAGTGATCAGATTACAATATTTAAGTTTTTAGCAAGGCACAAGGTAAGAGGCTGTAGCAGGAATTCGGTGTCAGACATTTGTGATTACATGAACTGCACAGGCACCAAGATTTACATGAATGTGTTATCTTAGCCAGTATCTCCACCCAGGAAATAAATACGAATCTTGGATAGTGCATAAACAGTGAATGTGCTGTTTTTCTTGAAAAAAAAGAAGGTGAAGGTATTGCCTGGAGTACAGTGATGACTATAAGAGATAATAGATACCCTTGCAACCTAAAGTCTAGTACAGAAGTTGATGGGGTTTCTGTCGATGGGGCATGACTAAAAAATGTCTGCCGACTGGCTCCCGATCAGTGCTCTCAGCCATTGGCTGAACACTGGAGTGTTCTGGTGGGGGGGCCGTACCATTGTCAGAACACAATAGCACAGCAGATAAGATCGCTGTACTAACATTGCATGGTTAAAGTGACACTAAAGCTTTGTTTTTTTTTTTAAATAACAGACATGTCATACTTACCTCCACTGTGCAGCTCGTTTTTCATAGAGTGGCCGAGACATCATCTTCTGGGGTCCCTCGGTGGCTCTCACGGCTCCTCCCCGCATTAGATAACCCCCTAGGAGAAGTGCTCTCCCGGGGGTTATCTTGCGGGCGCATTCCTGAGTTATTCATTCAGCGTCCATAGAAGCCAAATGTATGACTCGACCCCGCCCCCTCTGCGCCCTGGTCATTGGATTTGATTGACAGCCGTGGGAGCCAATGGCTGCGCTGCTATCAATCCATACAATCAGGACCCGAGACATCTGGAGCTGTCAGTTTTTTTTTGTTCAGCCCTGCTGGGTTGAATGAAAAAAAAACTACTAATGTTTACTAGGTTTTACTCCATCTTTATTGTCCCTTTAAATAGTTAAAGCAGAGCTCCACCCACAAGGGGAAGCTCTAGTTGTCTGCCTCCTCCCCCCTCCGCTGAAAAATTTGGCACCTTTTGGGGGGGAATCGGGTACCTGGTTTTGACAGGTACCCGCTCCCAGTTTCGGCTCAGTTCACTGCAGCAATGTGAGCATGAAGTTCAGCCCACATCCCATCCCTACACATCTGGCCCATTCACAGAGCACCCGAGCCCTGCCGGTTTCCTTTAGCTGAGATGGCAACGCCAGCACCTGAGAGTCGATTCAAGAACCGGCTCAGGTGAGGACACCACTGGATGCCCTAATAGTAAAATTGCCCTAATAGTAAAAGTCAGCAGCTACAGTATTTGTATCTGCTGATCTTTACTTTTTGGCGGGGGGGGTGGAACTTCTTTTTAATGTAGACCAAGCTGAAGAGCAATGATCCAGCACTGTGCCGGAATGTAAACAGTGTACAATTCAAAGTAGACTGTAAGTAGGCAGGTAGATTTCTTTTATTGCCATTACATGGCTTCTGCAATAAAAAGACTACCTGCTTGCCATTTTTGAAAGCAGGACTTTAAGGGCCAGTTCACACCGGAATCCTGTGCGCTTACTGTGTAGTTCAGTGCAGTGAGTTGCAGTGAGTTGAACTCACACTTGAGTTCATACACTACTGTTAAAAGCGCACTGCAACCAGATTGCATGGTACTGTGGTACGTGTGATTAGGTGCAGGCAATTGCACTGCGTTTGCATTCTGTGTTTGAGGTGTCATTAAGAATACACTGACACCCACAGCAGATCACACACCAAGTGCATTTTGAATGCGGTGCAGGAAACACACAAAACAAAGGTTTTCCCACACCGTGTTTTGGTGTGAACGGGCTTTAAGTATTTACCTGAAGTTTAGCTTTAAGAAAAAATACTTGCAAGCCCTTCCTGGTGTTTGGGTTCTTTATTGCTCCAGCAATGTTATTTCTCTGTCATTTCAGCGCTGTTTATAGAACCTCGTTTTTCTCTGCTGTAAAGGGTTAGGTCATTGGATTTGCTACAAAATAAACGAGAATGGAATTTGTCAAGGATACAGGCCAATATTTCATGTATTCCATTTGCTGCAGGCTTTAGTATAACATATAGTTTTTTTTTTTCAGTTTATTATACAGCTCATAGTTCCTAAAGTTTGGAGCTACCATACATTTTTTACGTTTTCTTGACAAGATCACCTCAGTGTGGCCATGTTATGTTTGCAGCATCAGCGTTCAAACTGTAATTAACAATAAAACTTGCAGTATACTTTCCCAACAATTTATATTTTCATTGCATTCGGGGATAGGGTTCAGATCTGTTTGGAGACATTGATGCAAAACATATTTATTTCTAAATGTTAAATGGCACAGTAAAGTACACGAATGTGTTTTCATCCTTCAATCCCCATTTTCTCCTGCATGGTCATATCCCGAAGAGTCTGAAAAACAAGGCAGCCATTTTCTCATAAGCTGTTACACTCGGCAAACAAGATTGAAGTGTTTGATCAGCTGCTCTTTTCTTCCCTGCCTGTAGCTATCAGAAGGGGAAAAACAACCAATCAGCCATAAACAGATAGCTAGCTACTACAGCCATTTTTTTGTCCTTGTGTTTTTATGAGTCATCACCCTATAAAACGAATCAGAGACACAGAGAGACCAGCATATTAGCATAGCAAAAGAAGCATAATAAAATCAGACAAAGGCACATTCAACCCGTGAGACTGGATTGTTCATATGCATTTTGTAATATTATATTATTACACTAACACATTGCTAATAATATAAAAATGGTAAATTGCTTATTGGCAAAAGGTAAACAATACAAAATGTAAAATTTAGTGCACATCTCTGCAACATTGTCACAAACTTTCATATTTGAAGTGAATACAAAAAAAAATAGTTTAACCGCTTGCCGACCAGCTGCCGTCATTATACTGTGGCAGATTGGCGCAGCTGTGCTTTTTGCACATCTCTGCAACATTGTCACAAACTTGCATATTTGAAATGAATACAAACATTTTTTTTAACCGCTTACCAACCAGCCACCCTCATTATACTGTGGCAGGTTGGCGCGGCTGCACGAATCGTCGTAGGTGTACGTTGGCCGATTTAATAGCGATAGGGGGCACTCAACGACAGAGCCGATGCGCATGGCTGGCAGCCGCGATGACCGATGGCCACCCACGATCGATCCACAGAGAGCCAGAATAGGGATCTGTGTATGTAAACAAACAGATCCCTGTTCTGACAGGGGAGTAGAGAGAGATATGCTGTTCCTAGTGATCAGGAAGAGTGATCTCTCTCCTCCTCCAGTCGGTATACTCCCCCCACACTGTTAGAAACACCTCCCAGGGAACACTTAACCCCTCGATCGCCCCCTAGTGTTAACCCCTTCCCTGCCAGTGACATTTATACTGTAATCAGTGACTATTTTTAGCTCTGATCGCTGTATAAATGTCGCTGGTCCCAAAAAAGAGTTAAAAGTGTCCGATCTGTCCGCCGCAATGTCGCAGTCCTGGTACAAATCGCAGATTGCCGCCATTACTAGTAAAAAAAAAAAAAAAAATAATAAAAATGCCATAAATATATCCCATAGTTTGTAGAGACTATAACTTTTATGCAAACCAATCAATATACGCTTATTGCGATTTTTTTTAATCAAAAATATGTAGAAGAATGCATATTGGCCTAAACGGATGAAGAAATTTTTTTTTATTATTATTTGGGGGGATATTTATTATAGCAAAAAGTCTTTTTTGTTTACTTTTTTACAAAATTGTCGCTATTTTTTGGTTTGTAGCGCTAAAAATAAAAACCACAGAGGGGATCAAATACCACCAAAAGAAAGCTCTATTTGTGGAAAAAAAAGAACATCAATTTTGTTTGGGTACAACGTTGCATGACCACGCAATTGTCAGTCAAAACGATGCAGTGCCGTATCACAAAAAAATGGCCCGGTCATTAAGGGGGCAAATTCTTCCGGTCCTTAAGTGGTTAATGGGCAGGCCTGTAAGAACAGGGGTGCCAAAATATGACAGTACATGGCAGTACATTTGCCAAACAAGCTTTGTCAAACAAGTTCTAGGCACTTATGGGGTCAGAGGTCAGGCACACCTCCCTATATCCCATAACTCAATGGGAGCAGAAGCGACATGCCCAAGCAGGTATATACAGACTGGGCAATTTAGATTGTAAGTTCTAATGAGTAGGGCTCTCTGATTCCGCCTGTTTTGAATTGTATTGTAACTGTACTGCCTGCCCCCATATTGTATAGTGCTGAGCAAACTGTTGGCACTTTATAAATCCTAAATAGTAAGAATAATATCACCAGGATCAGACACAATGTTCTAAATACATTTTTCAAATCAAAATAGCACAAGGGATGACTTGGAATGGACTCAGGCATGTTTGGATCTTAGTCCACCAAGCTTGTCCATGCCAGGCAGGAAGCTGTCACTGTTTTGGCCAATTTATGTTATAGCTCATCTCTACAGAAGACATATTTATACATTGTGGTGCTTTTTACCTTTGAAAGGAAAATGCACATCTTTCAGAAATTGCTCTTTTGCAGTTCCTCTGCATTGTAAATTAAATTACTAAATGATTAGTGAACAACCTGTTATATTTGTGCCCCCTATGGCAGCTTACTTAACCGCTTAAGTACAACCCCACGTATATATACTGCAGCAGGGTGGCTCTTTAGCGCGAAATCACGTACATGTACGTGATTTTTTCTTCTGGGTCTGGGGCATGCATGCACGCTGCTGGCAATCTGCTCCCGCTGTGATTGGACACAGTGGGAGCCAATCAGTAGGTTTGGCGGGCCTAATGTCCACCAGGAACCGTGATTGTTCTTGAGGCAGACAGAAAGGCGGCCTGCTTATGTAAACAAGGCAGATCGTCGTTCTGTGACAGGAGAAGACAGAGATCCTGTGTTTCTGCTATGCAGGAATACAGATCTTAGTCTTCTTACAGTGCAAACACCCCCCCATAGTTAGCAAGCACCCCCTACAGACACATTTAACCCTTTCATTGCCCCTGATGTTAACTCCTTCCCTGCCAGTGTCATTAGTACAATGACAGTGCATATTTTTTTAGCACTGATCACTGTATTAGTGTCACTGGTCCCCATAAAAGTGTCACTTAGTGTCCGATTTGTCCCGCTATAAGTCGCTGATCGCCGCTATTACTAGTAAAAAAAAAACAATAAAAAATTCCATTAAAATATCCCATAGTCTGTAGACGCTATAACTTTTGCGCAAACCAATCAATATACACTTATTTGGATTTATTTTACAAAAAATATGTAGCAGAATACATATTGGCCTAAATTGATGAAGAAATTCGATTTTTTATTGGGTATGTTTTATAGCAGAAAGTAAAACAAATATATATATATATATATATATATATATATATATTTTTTTTTAATTGTCTGTCTTTTTTTGTTTATAGCGCAAAAAATATAAATGGCAAAGGTGATCAAATACCACCAAAAGAAAGCTCTATTTGTGGGAAAAAAGGACATACATTTTATTTGGTACAGCATCACACGCGCAATTGTCAGTTAAAGTAGCGCAGTGCCGTATTGCAAAAAATGGCCTGGTCATGAAGGGGGTGAAGTGGTTAAAGCAATAGGCTTCGAAGACAAATACATCAGGTCTAATCTTTATCTCTGTATTATAGGAACTTCACAGTTGTCAGGGGTACCCTGGTTTATTTTTTGTTTTGGTTTTGAGGTATATCATTTATTTACATGCATGCTGTTCAAGGGGCATTGTTGGGCCCAAGAAAACCTATGAAACTTCCATGGATTTTACCAAGAATGAAAAGTTGAAGATTGCTATATGCAATTATGTTCACATCCTTTTTTTCCCTTCTATTTTCCTTTTTTGTCTCTCTCTCCCTTTTTTTGGTCAACCAGTTTCCCTGCCTCTATCTAATTACATTGCGGATTTTTGCCCCTAGGTAGAAGTCTGCCTGTTGCTAATTTTTTAACATTAAACTAATACAGGTTTTGTCCAACACTAGAGGTTAAACAGCAGACAAATATAGGTGTGTCTGCTATAGGTGTTTCTGCTATTCTCTCTACAAGCAATTAGCTCATCCATCCTCTGTATAAGGTGATAACTCTAGGCCTAAAGACTGGTACACACTAATAGTTTGGGTTGAACAAAAAAAAAAGTATGACGCTAGTACAGCGGTCTTCCCCACTGAGCTGTTATGTTCTGACAGGGGCACAGCCCCCCCCCCCCTGCTCTGCCAGAAAATGAATTGTTGAGAGGCTTTGGCTGAGACCGTTGATCGGGAGCCGGTTGGCTGCTGGTTTTCCAGCATGCTCATCCGACAGACCAGTCAGACCGGCTGACATACACACGGGCTGAATGTCTGCCGTTTTTTATTGAACCAGCCGATGTCTCTCGACATTTGGCCCGTGTGCACTAGGCATAAAACTTGAAGCACTTGACTTAGGGCCAGTGCCCCCCCCCCCCCCCCCTGCCAGAGTCTAGTTATGTCTCCAATTATCCTATTTCCAAGCTCTAAATGGAATTGCAGGGTAAGGAATCACTTTTTAATACCTAGAAGGGTTTAGTTATTGTAAAGTAAATAATTAAATTATTAAATGATTAGTGAACAACTTGTTTAACTTTCTCGTCGATGTTGCCTAAAACATGCACCACAAGAAAAAGTAGGTGTTTCCATTAGCAGGCACCATAAAACATTTCCTTCCTATTTTGTATATTTCTTCAATAGGCAGTTAATTTATTTTACTTATCTGATTTACTTGTGTTATCAATGGAAGCAGATTTATCAACACCAGTGTTATACTTGGAATGGTTTGATGAATGATTCCACCAAAGGTTTATTGGAATCGGTATGGCTGCATGTGTTCTGCTCTACCTTTACATAATATGACTGAATGGACATTATTTTCCTTGAACAAATGTGGCTTTATTCCAAAAATCCCTAAAGGTTTATGCTTTGACTTGATTTAGATTAATGAAGCCCAGCTGAAGTCTATAATATGAACACACATTAACTAATGAACAGGGGGAAAGTTTTACTGCTCAAATCATTGTTCAATCAACTTGTATAATATTTTTAACCATACCCCCTTCTATCATAGACAGGGTCTATTTGTGTACATACTTTTTAAACCCTGTCTAGACCATATGTACATTCCAGAGTCTCTGTTTTTCTTTTGCAAAAAGACCACGGCTCATCTGAAATTCTAAGCATGTAAAACAATTTAACAATGCTGGTGTGATTTTCAGATCCTATTCAGCTTCTATTACATCATGTGCAGGTGGCATGAATTAAAGTCACATGAAAGGGGAGAACCAGACAAACATTTGTTTTTATAAAATGTATCAGATTGATTGGTATTCAGCCAGTAAGAGATTAAAATGCAAAGAATGTTAACACAATAATTAAAACATGCAAACTATTAAATCTCAGTAGCATAAATATAGTATTTACTTATTAGGGTTTAAATATAAAATAGAATCAGTGTTAAAAATGTAAAAATGTGGCTAAAGCAGAACTTTGATTATGTGTCAAAAAAGCAATTTCAGTTAGAAGAAAAACACTTAATTAGACTCTGTGTTGGTATAGCCAGAATGTTCCTGCGGTATGTTACAGTAATTCAAGGCATTTAGATTGGGTTCTTAAGAGACACTGGGGTGGGCCGGGGACTGGTTTCCAGAGATTCTCAACAGATACCCAAGTCTTGGAGAGACTGCCTGGGAAGTGAAAATGGGCA
This sequence comes from Lithobates sylvaticus, assembly GCA_028564925.1. Classification (NCBI taxonomy): domain Eukaryota; kingdom Metazoa; phylum Chordata; class Amphibia; order Anura; family Ranidae; genus Lithobates; species Lithobates sylvaticus. The sequence continues at coordinate 160,141,731 of CM053027.1, read as the reverse complement.
TGACACTGACTCCTAAACCTTTACTAATGACTTATGTCAGCAAAGACATCAATGCCTAAAGTTAAGTGGCGTGATGTGTTCCCCAAGTATTAGAATGTTGGCATCAAGTGTTTTTTTAATGCAGAGTGGTCTGATAAATTTCATCAACAACAAGATTAAAGCAAAAGGGTTAAGCCCCATACACATGGGCCAAATGTTGGGAGACAACGGCCGGTTCAAAAAAACGGTAGTGTGTGCTTGGCTTTATTCAGATAAGCTATTCCCCCTGCATGTATTTAGGGTACATGTTTCATTGTTAAATGGAGTACATATGTAATGTGATTATATGCCTGAATTGTGTCTTTTGTTCATTTGGATGCCCTTATGCAAAATTATCACAAAGACTTATAGTGACAATAATTAGAGTTATAAACATGTTCAACTCAATCAGTGATGTGTTTGAAGTGACTTAAGGGCCAATCCTGACTTTTTTAATGCTCACTTTTTTCATAGATCTTGTTTTCATAGATACTGGCATTCATCTGTAGCCGACTGCCTCACTAGCTAATATCTTAGAGTTTTGCCTGACACATACCTGGTTATAAGCTGAAGTGGCAAAATGGCTTCCCTTGTCCCTCTGGTTCAAGTAACCATGGAGTGGAGCATTGGAGATGAGAAGGAACAGAGTGTTATGAGTGCTAAAAGTCAGGTGTTCATCTTTGGTAGAAGACTTGACTGCAAGGTGCTCACATCAGACCAATAAGGATGTCACTAAGATACAGGGTTGCAGGAAGAGTCACTGCAAAAGAGCAGACTGGAACAGCAGCAGGCAGGAAGACTGGAACACATGACAGGCTGGAAGCATAGTCTGAGGCAAACATACTACAAAGATTTCCTAGCACACTTAAGCTGATTTCACACAGGGCAGAATCTGAGTTTCTCAGCAGGGGATCTATCCAAGTGGGCGGGTGACAGGCGCTTGTCTGCTCAGTTTCTGCAGAATGGACACAGAGTCCACTCTGCTCTATGGGCAGCTGGGTGTAAATGGACTGTCAGCAGGCAGCCAGCAGGGTAGTAGGCAGAGTCATGGTCAGATGGCAGGCCAAGGTGACACTGGGGAATTCATAGCTACCAAGTCATGATCAGGAACTAGTTTGGTCAGCAATGGAAAGACAAGACAGAATAAGGTCAGCAACAAGCAGGCAGACAAAGACTTGGTCCGGGACAATCTGAGTCCTCAACAAATATGCAAGTATACTCAGGTCCAAATGCCAGTCAGTTACAGTCAGGCAGGTCAATAACAGAAAGGCAGAGAAAAGACATGTCCAAGTGCAGGCCAAGTCAGCAATGGGTAAGCAGATGTCAGATAGGTTGTGGTTTCAGGTTACAGGATAACAGCTAAAGCAACTTCCTAAATCAGCTCTGCTCATTAAGTGGGCTTTCTGTCTGAAATAAGGCATGTGTGCCTGTATACCTACATGTCTGTAGGCCTTTTCAGTGTGCCTGCATAAATTAGTGTATTTGCACAAATATTCATGCACAAGCGTATTGCAATGACCCTGGATCTTTGGCTACACATCGGAGCATATGTATTTGCATGTCATCCTCTGATGCCATACTGACTTTGCCCAAACAGGAGATAATGTTGATAATTTGACGTTCCTTTAAATAATTGAAATGATCTAAGACCAGGATATCTGTACACTTATTTGGGGCTTGTGAGGAAAGTCTAAACCAAAGCTGGAACCAAAATAGACCTTCACATGTTTTCTGATGACAACTCACTTCAGAATCACCAGACTGACTGTCCAAGCTAAATGATTTGATTCCATGTGAAAATATTTATAATATATGGGTTATATGTTGTAGATGTTAGGGAAATATATTTACATATGGTATGATGTCTTGATTGGTCCTTATGGTTAAATACATGTGACAGAAATATATTTTCCAGGGAGATTCCAACCATCATTTCCTTGCAAAGATTTGAAAAAAAATGGTCAATATTAACATATGTTACATTTTTAATATGTTCGATTTAGACAAAAACCAAGGCCACATTTGGACCTTAAATGCTATCATTGCAACTCTCCTAAGAAAAAAGTAATTTTATTCAACATAATTTTTATTGTAATCTTTCAAGCAAGTGGTAAGAATGAAATCAGGAACTGTGGAACTGAAATTATGTACTTTTTACTGGATATTACTGTTGCATACTTCTCTACTGGTGCTTTCTGTATCTAAAATAGATTCAATTAACTTAAAGGAAGGTTTCAAATATCAAATCAAATGATCCAATAAATATGAACGCTCACAAATCCACTTTCATTAGGGTTAAGAAACAAGAACTTTTTACACTGTTTATTGATGTAATAAACTTTGCACCTGGTTACTTCTAGATGTATCGATTGATATTGTTTTATGGTATTCTGTTTCTTATCCCCAATGAATGGGGATCTGTGGGACTCCAAAATGAATTTACTGTACCTATTATTTTTTTTAAGAATAATATATTTTTCTTGGATCATTGATAGACTTGTGGAGCTCTCATCATTTACACTTTCGTTGGATCATTCCTGGGACTCATGGGGCTACCCTGTTTGTTAGAGAGCTGCCTGACATGGATAGTATTTGCACCAGATTGCACTAATCATTGGGTTCCTTTAAATGCTGGTAAAGTTACTGATGCACCACTTTGTAGAAATCAGAGACTTAATTTCAGCTCCATTGGCATATTTATTTTATATCATGGACATGGAAATGTGCTTTTACTAAGTATCATGATCTATGATAAAAAAAATCTCACCGAATGCCCTAGATAAGTAGGGGATCCAGACAGATAGATAGACTCTTGCTAAGTATACTACACAGTTAATTTTTTAACAGAGTAAATTAAAACTTTTTTATAAAGAAGTAAAGTTAACCACACTTTCTCTTCCCCATTCAAAAGAAATCCCCCGCAGCAGAATCAGCTCTAGAATATGATACTACATTTCCAAGCACCACTAATAGTAGTTTATTTCCTATAATAGCTCTCTAGAAATTCTCATTAAGTCTGTCTAAAACACCATAGTTGCCAAAAAGTTCTTATTTTAAATGATTTATCAAAAGCCACCTGATTTAAGCATACAAAAATATCTTCCACATTTTGATGTTGTAGCATTGTAACTTTTTTTTATTATTGGCATTGCTAACCTATCATATATTATTTTTATGAAATTGTTTAAATGAATATAGACATTGAAAGTGCAAATAAGCAAGGAACATTTTTTGTACATGTGTTTGTAAAGGAACAAAACCAGGCACTTTTGTGATTTTTAAATCGGGCATACAGTTCAGAATCAATGATAGCCAACAAAAAGGCATAAAAAATTGGGAGATGTATCTAAAACTGATTTACAAGAAGAGCCCTGCCAGGCAGCACAAAGGTTGATGGATCTGAATTTTCTCCTCTACAGTTAAAATATAACTAAAGGCAACATTTTTTTTGTTGTTTTGCATAAAGTGGAGAGGAATTGGAACATCTGTCAGATTTATTTTTGCTGTCTTTGCCCTGGTTTGGTTGATTCACCTTCTTGATTTGTCATGTTTACTATTATAACTGAAAGTTAAAAAAAATAACAAATTTTGAGTTGTCCCCAGAACAGTAAAAATCTTCCAATGGGGACAATAGTTCTGGAGACTCTGGTAACAACAAGGAATTATCTAATTTGGATGGATTTCCTCTCACTTCCTGTTTTGACTATGGGATAGAAAGTGAAGGGAAATCTCCCAAATGGGACACAACTGCATTTCTTGCTTTTTTGTAGTTCTCTCTGTATACTGTCATCCACAAGGGCATTCCAGTAAGTAGCTTACATAATCTGTGTCACAGGTAAGAAAGGATTTGGTTGGATGTGATTCACATGTGCTTATGAACAAAATATTTCTCTTGGTTGTTGATGAGATTGTGTGATCTGTATCTCAAGCTTCCTGTTATGATGTTATTGAAAAGATCTTTTTGTCTGGAAGTTTCACTTACTTTCTTTTTTTTTTGTCTGCTGAGTGCTAGGATATTTTTTATTTTTTTTACGCTCAGATGAATGGTGTTTTTAGTATTGTTACTTTTAGATAGTGGTCCTGTAAAAGGATGTGTATTCTGTGTTTCTGTGTATTTGGTAATAACTGTGTGAAATAAATCAGTGCAATCAAATCCTAAATAACAAGTAATGTGACAGTGAATTAAAAATAGTAGCTGCTATCACTCAAAGTGTTTTCACCCCACCTATAAAAAAAATGCATTAACAGTGCTGCGCTACTAAAAATACAATGTGCATTAACAATACAATGAAGACATGAACTAAATATTCCAGTCCATGAAAAATGATGAGTACAACAGGTGACAGAAAACAATCCACCATTCGTGTAAGGTGATCCAAATAAACAGTGCTCGTGCTCTCCCCCACCTGTGTATTAGGCTGCTCACCTAACAATTCGACCCCTGTTTCACCAGTGGGTCAAATAAAGCAGTTCCCCTCTGGGGATATCACAAGGGATATCACAAGGGTGTAAAGCTGACACCAGAAGTCCTCAATTCCATACTAAGTGGTTGACAAGCTCTCCAAGTGCGCAACGATCAGCATATGTATAAAAGCAGAATGGTGAGATCTAGTTGAAACCCTACTTAAGAAGTCTACGCCTTGCGCCTTGACGATACTTGTATTGGGGACAGAGCCCACGAGCTGATGTCACACCGCGGCTATCCAATTTGATTTGTATCAATGCCTGTACAGCTGGCACGGCTTATAGTGCCAGAACTTCCGAACAGGCAAAAAATTTGGACGAACACATGAATACCGTTAAAGTCTATGGGACAGGAACATGAAAAATCTGCTCATTTTAAAGGCCTATATGCAAGTTATAGCCATAAAAAGTGTTTGAGGACCCGGGTCCTGCCCCAGGGGACATGTATCAATGTAAAAAAAAGTTTTAAAAGCAAACGTTTGTTCGGGAGAAGTGATTTTAATAATGCTTAACCACTTCAATACCAGGCACTTAGACACCTTCCCGCCCAGACCAATTTTCAGCTTTCAGCACTGTCGCACTTTGAATGACAATTGCGCGGTCATACAACACTGTACCCAAACAAATTTTTTATCATTTTGTTCCCACAAATAGAGCTTTTTTTTGGTGGTATTTGATAACCTCTGCGATTTTTATTTTTTGCGCAACAAATAAAAAAAGACCAAAATTTTGAAAAAAAAACAAGTTTTTCTTTGTTTCTGTTAAATTTTTTGTAAATAAGTAAGTTTTCTTCTTCAATGATGGGCACTGATATGGCTGCACTTACGGGCACTGATAAGGTGGCACTGATAGGCACCGATGAGGTGGCACCAATGAGGTGGTACTGATGAGGTGGCACTGACGGCCACTGATGATGGGCACTGATAGGCGGCACTGATGGGCACTGATAGGTGGCACTGATGGGCACTGATAGGTGGCACTGGTATGTGGCACTGATGGGCACTCATAGGCGGCACTGATGGGCACTCATAGGCGGAAATGATGGGCACTTATGGGTGGCACTGATGGGTACTTATGGGTGGCACGGATAGGTGGCATGGATGGGCACTGATGGGCACTGATAGGTGGGCACTGATGGGCATGGATGGACGCTGATAGGTGGCACTGCTGGACACTGATGGGTGGCACTGATTACTCTGATGGGTGGCACTGATTACACTGATGGGTGGCACTGATAACACTGGGTGGCATTGCTGTGTGATGGGTGGCACTGATTGCTACTTGATGGTGCCAGCCAGTGCCCATTTGTGGGCACTGACTGGCACAGATTGGGCATCATTTGCACATGTGAATGGCCAGGGGGTACATACCTGGCCATCCACATGTTGCCCACTTCCCTGGTGATCCTAGTGGAGTCCCTGGTGGTCCAGTGTGGGCATCTGAGGGGGGCTGCGCTGATAAAACAATCAGCGCAGACCCCCCCCTGTCAGGAGAGCCGCCGATCGGCTCTCCTCTACTCGCGTCTGTCAGACGCGAGTGAGGAAAAGCCGATCACCGGCTTTTCCTGTTGACATCGTGATCAGCCGTAATTGGACACGGCTGATCACGTGGTAAAGAGCCTCCGCCGGAGGCTCTTTACCGAGATCAGTGTAGCGGTGTGTCAGACTGACACACCGCTCCACCGATCGCCGCGATGCGCGCCCCGACGGGTGCGCGGCGGCATGTTATCCTGAAGGACGTCATATGACGCCCAGTCAAGATAAGGGAACCACTTCCCGGACGTCAATATGCTATGACCGGGCGGGAAGTGGTTAAAGTGAAACAATAAAAATGAAATATTCCTTTAAACATTGTGCCTGGGGTGTGTCTTCAGTATGCCTGTAAAGTGGCGCAGTTTTCCAGTTTTTAGTACAATACCACAGCAAAATTACATTTCTTAAAGAAAAAAATGTATTTAAAACTGATCGCGGCGGTAATGAATTGTCGGGTCTCAGATATACAAATAAAACTCATTAAAAAAACTGGCATGGTTTACGCCCAAGTCCATTACCAGGCCCTTTGGGGCAAACTTTTTTGCATTGATACATGTTCCCTGGGGCAGGACCCGTGTCCCCAAGCACTTATTGACAAAAGCTTGCATATAAGCCTTTACAATTTGCACTTTTGGTTTTTCATGTTAGTGTCCCATAGACTTTAAGGGTGTTCCAGGGCTTTCAAATTTAGCGAGAACACCGCATAATGTTCGCTGTTCGACAAACAGGTGAACACCCGATGTTCGAGACGAACTTACGTTCGACACAAACTTCGGGCTCATTCCTGCTTGTGAATATGTTTGACTCATCTTTTATGGGAATAAATTGGTTTTAAATGGAGAACACTAGATCTTGTGACACCAGAAATCTCAAGAGACGCAGCCATGCTCTTGAGCGAGCATGGCATAAATCTAAATCCCTGTAAGACTTTACCCTCTACAAATCTGCCCTTCTCAAATACAACTCCTGCCTTCACACTGCTAAACAAACCTACTACAACACTCTCATCAAAACCCTCTCATCCAAACCTTGTCAACTATTTTCTACCCTTAATTCCTTACTTCAACCCCCACTGCCCCCACCCACTAACTTGCTTACCGCTCAACAGATTGCCAACCATTTCAAAAGCAAAATTGACACAATTCACGAGGAGATATCCAGCATTCAACTTCCTCCCCTACCCAACACATCAGGTCCAATACCGCACTCAATACTCTTCTCCTTCTGCCCAGTTACCACCGATAAAGTTGATAAACTCCTCTCCATAGCCCACCTCACCACCTGCCCCCTGGACCGTGCCCCCCCATAATTACTGCAACCACCTTCCCACTCTATCCTAAACCCCCTAACCTACATCTTCAACCTCTCCCTCTCCTCCGGCACCTTTCCTTCCCCGCTCAAACATGCACTGGTTACCCCATACTTAAAAAACCCTCACTAGACCCCACCTGTTTGAATAACTTAAGACCCGTCTCCTTGCTCACGTTTGCCTCCAAGCTCATCGAATGCCTTTTCCATGACCGAATGAGTCGCCACCTCATGGACAACAACCTTCGACCCCCCTACATCAAAAATAAAACAAAAAAGACATAGGCGCTCAGTGTGCAAGTGTGGGTTATAAATATAATTGCTGGAGAGGGTATCTTTATATTATAAAATACAGTAGATAATGTCCAAGTCCACTTTGATAGAAAATATTCAGAAGAAGTATAAAAAAGTGCAAAATCCAAATAAAAGATTCAATCTATTTTGCTGGATGAATCATCAGGTGAAAAATAGGCTCTGTGCTGGAGGCTGCTTTTCTTCAAGAGCGAAGCCGACTCAGTAGTAGAGGAGAAAGAAAAATAGAACAGCGCCAATCAGCAAACAAGCTCTTTAATAACAAGTAAACATGTCATAGTAACACTTACATCTGGGATCAGGGAAGTCTGCATACAAATAGGCTGTGGTCACAAGTGCACCGCCGGGTCGCTGTATACTCCTGTGATATTATTTTAGTAGGATGCCGGGGGAGCTCAGCTGTTTCCTGCCATCTAGGAGTGTGTCTCGTAGAAGCTGCGTGTGACGTAGGGCAAGGAGAGACACTACGCGTTTCTGAGCATGCGCAAGGTCCGTTCTGGACCTGTGTGCTCTTTTGTCAAGTGAAAAGATAAAAAAAGATTATCTTTTCACTTGACAAAGGAGCGCGCAGGTCCAGAACGGACCTTGCGCATGCTCAGAAATGTGTAGTGTCTCTCCTTGCCCTACGTCACACGCAGCTTCCACGAGCCGCACTCCTAGATGGCAGGAAACAGCTGAGCTCCCCCCAGCATCCTACTAAAATAATATCACAGGAGTATACAGCGACCCGGCGGTGCACTTGTGACCACAGCCTATTTGTGCAGACTTCCCTTATCCCAGATGTAAGTGTTACTATGACATGTTTACTTGTTATTAAAGAGCTTGTTTGCTGATTGGCACTGTTCTATTTTTCTTTCTCTTCGACCCCCTACAGTCCGGCTTCCGTCCACAACATTCCACTGAAACTGCCCTACTAAAACTCACCAATGACTTACTAACTGCTAAAACCAATGGCCATTACTCCATACTCCATACTAGACACAGTTGACCACCTGCTCATCCTCAGCAAACTATACTCCCTTGGCCTCCGTGATTCTGATTTATCCTGGTTCTCCTCCTACCTATCTCAGCACACTTTCAGTGTCACATACAACTCCATCTCCTCCGCTTCTCTTCCTCTTTCTGTTGGGGTACTCCAAGGCTTCGACCTTGGGCCCCTCATATTCTCGCTCTATACCTCTTCCCTGGGCCAGTTGATAACCTCCCATGGCTTCCAATACCACCTCTATGTCGACGACACCCAGATCTATCTCTCCACTTCTCAACTGACCCCCTCGATCTCCTCACAGATCTCAAACTTACTGAATGATATATCGGTATGGATAACACACCACTTTCTCAAACTCAGTCTTTTTAAAACTGAGCTTGTTATATTTCATCCTTCCTGGTTCCCCCCAATGACTTTACCATTTAAGACCAACAGCACATCCATTGGTCCCTCCACACATGTCAGGGTTCTGGGTGTAATCCTTGACGCTGACCTCTCCTTCAGCCTCCACATCCAATCACTTGCTAAATCCTGCCACCTTAACCTCCGCAACATCTCCAGAATTCGACCCTTCCTGACTAATGACACCTTATTCACTCATTATTTCCCGCCTTGACTACTCCAACTCTCTTATTAATGGCTTACCCTTATGCATGCTATCCCCCCTTCAGTCTATTATGAATGCTGCTGCTAGATTAATACACCTCACTAACCGATCCGTGACTGCTGCTCCTCTCTGCCAATCCCTTCACTGGCTTCCCCATCCCACCGTATAACATTTTAAATGCTAACCACAACATACAAGGCCATCCACAACATCGCCCCCAGCTACATCACCAACCTCATCTGCAGATATCGCCTAAATCATCCCCTCCGCTCCTCCCAGGACCTCCTTCTCTCTAGCTCCCTTGTTACCTCCTCCCATGCTCACCTTCAGGACATCTCCAGAGCCTCTCCCATCTTCTGGAACTCCCTGCCCCGGAAGGTACCACCACCCCCTTCCCTTAGAATGTAAGCTCTATGAGCAGGGCACTGCATAAACTGTTGGCGATATATAAATCGTATATAATAATAAAAATAATAATCTTGCCATTCTGTTTTTATACATATGCTGATCGTTGCACACTTGGAGAGCTTGTCAACCACTAGGAAGTATATTAAATTTAGGACTTCCGGTGTCAGCTTTACGCCAGTCCCTTGTGAAACAATCACATATTTTTTCTGCAAAATTCCTATTATGTCTCTTTTTTTTGGGGGGGTAGGTTTTCTCTTTTTAAAGGCTTTTGTTTTGAAATTTTGGATCGACGCTTTCAGATAATGCCTCTTAATTTCATGGCTAGCTTTACCAACCATGTGTTGAACTCTTTAAGCGTAGAGCAGTTTTTCCTAATTTGTTAAAATTGGCCATATGGTATGTTTGTTTTATAGATCTTAAAAAGGGTTACTTCGAACATCTAGGTAACTGTTAAAATTAGCTTTTTTTTAAATGTTCTAGACTGGATTTTTTTTTTCTAACATATGTTATGGATCCAAAAAATCTGTGATATTGGTATTGTGCTTTAGGTAAAAGGTAAAACTTTCTTAATTTAGTTAAATTTGTTAACAAATGAGGGATGTCTGATTTTTCCCTGTTCTATATTATAATCAGATCATCAATGTAGCTTTTCTATAGGATAATACTGGCTCCATAAGGGGTGTCTGGGTGAAATAGTTTAGATTCTATGTAGCCCATCAAAAGGTTAGCACAACTCAGTGCAAACTAGCTTTCTATAGCTGTATATTTTGTCTGTATGAAGTACTAGTTTTAAGATGTGAATATATTATCGGTTAGAATGAAATGCATAATATCTAATATAACTTCCTTAGATTTTGTGGCCATGAATAGGTCAGTATACAGGTAGCAAGAAACCACTTTTCGGCCATAATCACGTGTTATATTGGTAAACAGAGAGGTTACCTCTAACATTACATAGTTACATAGTTTGTCTGGTTTAAAAAAGTAATCTAGCCCATCTTGTTCAACCAACTTAAGCACTGTAATTTTCTGTAAAATTCTATGCAATATGGCAATCTGAAGGTGTTCCGTACACAGTTGGTATACGGAATCGAATGAAATGTTATTTCCAGCTTGCATGATTGGCTCACAAAGTTTGTTAAAAACATTGTAATGTACATTGATCATCTAAAGGTAATTGCTTTTTTCCACAACCAAAGTGGGGTAACAGTACAGGTAAACAACTAGTAGTCAGGGACAGAGATGTTTCCCGACAATACCAAGAAATGGTAAAATAACATATTAAAGGTTATATAGGATTTTTGTGACTGGATATACATATAATTCAGACATGTATTGGCCATACTTATAATAAAGACATAGTCAGATTTCAATTTTCACCTATGCCCCTTTTTACACTACACTGTCTCCTCTATGATCTCACATTTTTGTTGTCAACCTCTCCCAACAGTTATATTAAGATAATTAGTTTACCTATAACTTTTGATGTATGCATGCAAACTTGCATAACAATAAATAATATTAATGTGGACCTACTGTTAAAATTCACACTTCATATATATCAATAAAGCACATCTTAGCCTTAGCAAATTACATTATTATTCTTCATCAAATAATACCTTTTTCTTGTCATAAAATAAAAAAAAAATGTCCTTTGCGTTCTAATGGAACCTAAAATCTACATAAAGATTGCCTGGTCGCTGTCTTTCAGGAGACTTGTGGGTGTTGTAGGTCATTAAGCTGTGGATAATGTATTCAAATATCCCCTATCTGGTAAAGTTATGGGCAAAACCATTTAATAGCACTGCTAAGCAGGAAAAAAAGATTAAGCAATTATAGCTGCCCTATGTATGTATATTTACTTTGGATGGGAGTTTTAAGCAATGAACTCACTATGCTGAGAGCAATCTCTACTCTAAACTTCCATGTAACCCTAATGCTAACCTTTCCTATAACTCCAAACCCTCCTGCAACTCTGACCACGCCACTAACCCATAAACTTTTTTCTTTTCTTAACCCCAATCTTCACATTAACACTCCCGATACTTCTAACACTCATACCAGCCCTCCCTGTAACCCTAATGCCGCGTAAAGACGATCGGACATTCCGACAACAAAACCGTGTTTTTTTTTCCTGACAGATGTTGGCTCATACTTGTCTTGCATACACGGTCACACAAATGTTGTTGGAAATTCCCAACGTCAAGTGTGGCTCTTCTGCTTGATTCCGAGAATGCGTGGAATTTTATGCGTCGAAATTGTCTACACACATTCGGAATTTCTGACAAGTTTTGTTATTGGAAAATTTGAGAACCAATTCTCAAACATTTGTTGTCGGAAATTCCGACAGCAAATGTCCGATGGAGCATACACACGGTCTGACTTTTCGACAACATGCTCACATTGAACATTTGTTGTCTGTACGCGGCATAACACTCACACTAACCATTTTACTAGTTCTACCTGTAAGCCTAACGTACCCTTTCTTGTAGTTCTAACCATCACACTAACCCTTTCTGTAACCCTAATTCTCACAGTAATCATCTATATGCAGCCCCAAAACTCACACTAACCCTCTCTAAAACCTTAACCCCCATGTTAATACTTTATGGAGCCCAAACCCTTGCAGAAACCCTCTACATACCCATACCTTCACATGAACACTAACGATAGCCATCCTTGATGTAAGTGTACCCTCCAGTTTACATACTTGCCTCCATTTTGCTGAGGATTCCTTGTGCTAAATACCAACTTCTATGCCCTGAAATATACCAGTGATGGGATCCCAGAGATCTAAGCCACTAATTTGATTAAAGAGAAAAAGCTGAACTTGTGTCTACTGAAGTTTTGCTATCCTGGCCTACGTAGGCTTTCCCAAAATCATCCTATCTATAGTAAATATGGTAATGTTTTTTTTTGTCCTTGTGTACAATCTATTTTAGTGGCACTGTTATGCTAGTTAGTTTTTGGTAAAATGCGTTTTTTTACATACAAGGTCTATTTGAATTTCCAGAACAATGCTACGTTTATGATCATTTCATTAATTGCTTCCTAACCCTAATTTTTTTTATCTGTTTCAAAGAATTTAAAAAATGGACATTATTTTGTTTCTGTAACTATCTGACCAGGAAATCAGATCAGGAAATTGAAGTCCCCGTGTATCATGAGTAGGACAATGTAGTGAGAATTGGTTTCATTACATGCTGACTGTAACTGTAATATCTTTCTCTACACAACACAGATATCACACAGCTTTGCTATTTATTGAAAACAACTCAACAGTGATACTGAGGGTTGCCAGGGTTTAACCATTTCCCTCTTGCAATATTCATATTATATGTTTCTGATAGGAGCCTGTCAGCAGCCTCTGTTCCCACGGTAAATATGAAACTAATCTCTTTGGCTAGCACTCATCATGTTTAGCCAATCATAGTGATCACAGTGTTGTAAATTCACTATTTACAATCATTCTAAAATCTTGTGAGAATTCCCAGCTTTGGGACAGGGTTGAAGCCTGCTCTATATGTGTTAGGAGGAACTTGCAATGATTTTAATTATATAAATGCAAATGCAGTATATGCACTTGAATGCACATGAGAAAGTCAAAACTCCAGATCTGCATGCAGGCAAGAGCAGGCAAGTGTCTCAGAAAGCAATGAAGCCAAAAATATGCATCACAGCCAGATGACTGAGAAGGCAGGGAGTGGGGGGGGGGGGGGGCACAATAGAGGCTTTCACATGTTTTATTTTTGTGTTTCCTTTAAAAAAAAAAATTTCCCATCAATAATAAAAGTTTGTCCAATGTTAGGTGGATTATGGTGGACTGAATCACTCTTAGATGGTTTATGTACCACAGGAATAGGAGAAGGGAACCACTGTTAAGTAGGGATGAGCCCAATGTTTGAGTCGACCGTAAGTTCAACTCGAACAGTGGGTGTTCTCCTGTTCCCCGAACAGCGAACAATATGCGGCGTTCGCGGCAAATTCAAGCTGCGGAACACCGTTAAAGTCTATGGGACACAAATATGAAAAACCAAAAGTGCTCATTTTAAAGGCTTATATGCAAGTTATTGCCAAAAAAGTGTTTGGAGACCTGGGTCCTGCCCCAGGGGACATGTATCAATGCAAAATAAAAAGTTTTAAAAACTAAAGTTTTTTCGGGAGCAGTGATTTTAATAATGCTTAACCACTTCATTACCCGGCCATAGTCATATGACGCCCACAAGGTGGATCTCCCATCCTGGGTGGGCGTCATATGACGTCCTACCATTCCCGGCCGCCTAGGGGGGCGCCCGCGCCGCCGGCGTCGCTCGGGACCCGGTGCGCATGCCCGGCGGCCGCGATGTCCGCCGGGCACCCGCGATTGCCCGTGAAAACAGCGGGACCGTGCGGGTCCGTGAAGCTGTGTGTGTAAACACACAGCTCCACGTCCTGTCAGTGGAGAGGAGACCGATCATGTGTTGCGGTCTCCTCCCCTTGTGAGTCCCCTCCCCCCACAGTTAGAATCACTACCTTAGGGAACATATTAACCCCTGCAGCGCCCCCTAGTGTTAACCCCTTCCCTGCCAGTCACATTTACACAGTAATCACTGCAATTTTATAGCAACAATCGCTGTGTAAATGTGAATGGTCCCAAAAATGTGTCAAAAGTGTCCGAAGTGTCCGCCGCAATGTCACAGTCACGAAAAAAATCGCAGATCGCCGCCATTACTAGTAAAAAAAAAAAATGCAATAAATCTATCCCCTATTTGGGACGCTATAACTTTTGTGCAAACCGATCTATATACGCCTAAACTGAGTAAAAAAAAAATTTTTTTTTTAAAAAAAAATTTATTATAGCAAAAAGTTAAAAATATTGTTTTATTTATGTTTTTTTTTTTCAAAATTGTCGCTCTCCTTTTGTTTATAGCGCAAAAAATAAAAACCGCAGAGGTGATCAAATACCACCAAAAGAAAGCTCTATTTGTGGGAAAAAAAGGACGTCAATTTTGTTTAGGTGCAACGTGGCACGACCGCGCAATTGTTAGTTAAAGCGACGCAGTGCCGAATCGCAAAAAGTGCTCTGGTAAGGAAGGGGGTAAAATCGCCCGGTGTTGAAGTGGTTAAAGTGAAACAATAACAATTAAATATTCCTTTAAATATCATGCCTGGGGGGTCTTCTTATTCGTGTTTAGAACAATACCACAGCAAAATTTTATTTCTAAAGGAAAAAATGTCATTTAAAACTACTCATGGTTGTAATGTATTGTCGGGTCCCAGCAATATAGATAAAAATCATTGAAAAAAATGGGCTCTGGTATAGATTAAGGGGAACCCCGCACCCAAATAAAAAAAAGTGTGTGGGGTTCCCCCCAAAATCCATACCAGGCCCTTCAGGTCTCTGGTATGGATATTAAGGGGAACCCTGTGCTCAAATTTAAAAAAAATGGCAAAGGGGTCCCCCCAAAATCCATACCAGACCCTTATCCGAGCACACAACCTGGCAGGCCGCAGGAAAGGGGGGGACAAGGGAGAGCCCCCTCCTGAACCATACCAAGCCACATGCCCTCAACATGGGAAGGATGCTTTGGGGTCCCCCCAAAACACCTTGTCCCCATGTATATGGGGACAAGGGCCTCATCCCCACAACCCTTGCCCGTTGGTTGTGGGGGTCTGCGGGCAAGGGCCTTATCGGAATCTGGAAGCCCCCTTTTAACAAGGGAACCCCCAGATCCCGCCCCCCTCCATGTGAATGGGTATCGGGTACATTGTACCCCTACCCATTCACCAAAAAAAGTGTCAAAATGTTAGAAATGACAGTAGACAATTTGGGAAAAGTCCTTTATTTAAAAAATAAAAACTGTCCCGCGATGTCCATTCATCTTTGATCACAGCATCCGATGACCCGATAAATAAAAAAGTAAACTTAAAAAACTCTGCCTCCATAGGAGGCTCCCGATGACTGAAGCCTCTTTGCGATGACAGCTGTTATAAGGATGAGGGTGGGGCCACCCATGGGCTTGACTTGCTTTAGTATACACTGCTTTTATTGTTCATGTAAAATGTTTTGTATATATACACTGTGTTAGAATACTACACTGTGACGAAGTGCTGTTTTTGTTTTTGATTGTTTTTTTCAGTTCGTAGATTGTTGGTTCATAGTAGTGGCTTGGCATGGCGAATGGTTACAATTACCACCATTTCCCATTGTTATGACATTGGCATATTCTCTGGCATATTAGTTTATTTAGCTGCCATTGTTGTTCTTTTTGTTTGCTCTCTTTTTGTGTATGACATTCTTTTACCTTCTTTTTAAACATTAGTATCTTAAAAGCCTAACAAACTTGGAGACCTTTCTCCATGGCCCCTGGTAAATGCTTGTAAATGTTAAATTGGCTTATATTTGAATTAAGCTACTATGATGAATGGGGAAGACGGAAAGAATCAAGGACTGGGTGGACAGGAAGAGAAAAGATTTCACAAGAAGACTTGATTGTTTGGAGTTCTTTAATGTAAATAATGCAGAAAGTAGGGTGTTAATGATAAATTTGGACTTAAAAACTTAAGAGTATCAACTAAATAACTTCGCTCCTGCGTTTCAAGCATAATCACATGTATTATTTTTACCATTCTTGTGCTATGGTAGAATTGTCAGTCTGCCTCTAAAATAAGCACATATCGAATGTTTCATTAGCAACAAATTATCACAGGTCTCTGGTAGCCCTGGTTACCAGTTAAACAGGTTTAATAATTAGACAGGATTCCCTGTGAGACCTTGTCACCAGTTGCTTCTTCTTGCTTGAGAATGCTGTTAAAAATAAGATAAGGATTGCTGGATGACAGATTAAAAATAGACAAGCAAAGAACCTATGTGAATATAAAATAGATAGAAAATTACTGCAATCGATTTGTGTCAATGTAAAAAAAGTTAAAATAATTGTGACAGGGGCTTGCTCAGATGGTAGGAAGGCACTGTACAGTACAGTCTTTTAAAGAGAAAACTGGTCCTACATTTGTTTTCAGGTATCCAGATAACAGCTTCATTCCACAGTAACACTAATGCCGCGTACACACGATCAGACTATCCCGCGGGATTGTCCGCCGGACTTGTGTCCACCGGACAATCCAACCAGGTGTGGGCAGCGGCTGACTTTTTCTCCTCAAAAGTCCGGCGGACTTAGTTTGAAGTTTTGACTCAAAATTGTCTGCTGGACTCAGCAGTCCGGCGGACAATCCGGCCGTCTGTGTGCTAGTCCGCGGGACTTTTGAAATGAACGGACTTGCCCCACACACGGAGTAAAGTCCGTTCATTTAGAACGTGGCTCCAGGTAGACGGAACTAGCGAAGGAAGTCAATGCCGCCGCCTCGATCGGCGACATTGACACCTCGCTAGCTCCGTCACCTGGTATGGATTTAAAGGGGAGACCCTACGCCGAAAAAACGGTGTGGGGGTTCCCCCCACATCCATATCAGACCCTTATCCAAGCACGCAGCCCGGCCGGTCAGAAAAGGGGGAGGGGACGAGCGAGCGCCCCCCTCCTGAGCCATACCAGGCCGCGTGCCCTCAAAATGGGGGTGCCTTGGGGAAAGGGGGGCCAATTACCCTACCAGCTTGTCTTTGGAGTGTGGGAGGAAACCAGAGTACCCAAAGGATACCTACACATGGACAGGGAGAACATGGAAACCCCACGCTGGTAGTGTCATGGTTGGGATTTGAACCCTAGTGCTGCCAGGCATATGTGCTAACTACTTAACCACTGTGTTGCACTGCCCATGTATATTGTTTTAACAAAATTATCTGTTTCTGAGGAAGCTAGCTGCAAAAAGCATCAAAATAGAGCCACCACCAATTTATTGTGTTAAATTAATATAGCATCAATGTAGGAACATGATTTGTGTTAAAAGCTTAAAAAGCCTTTATCCTATTGTAGAATTTATTACAAGTAAATGTATGAGGCACAAAACATGTAACAGGAGATGGCTGACTAGGAATAATTGCCTACTGAGTTCTACTGTACAGGTTTACATTTTCTTTAACATGGTGTGATGCTGTGGAGGTTTTGTTTTTTAATTGCAAAGATTATATCGTTTATTAATAAAAATATATGTTTTTCTATAGAGAAATGTGTTGTACCATTGTACCAAGAAAATCTCACTGTATATGTTTAGCAACACAAAGAAGCAAAGTCCTGCTTATTTTAGCATATAGATCAGAATGCATGCAATTGGCTTTGCATAGCCTAAGCAACTCACAATATTATGGGTGAATTCTCAGAATCAAGGCGGACAGCTTTGCCCTGTAAGGCTTTCCAGCCCTTCTATAACGAGCCTGGTATTCTCTCAAATTGACTTGTGAATCAAGGCGGACAGGCTGCAGGCCCACCCAATCTCTTCCACAGCTCAAACTCCAGGCCCAGTAGTGGAATGTTACTATCAGCATAGACTGACCATTTTCCTCACCAGGCTTTCCTGGAGCCAATTACTTCCCCCCTAACCCACATTGTGGGCAACAACTATCTCTCATTCACCACTTCGCCAGGTTCCCCTGGAGCCCATGTCCCACCAACTCACATTCTGGTTGACAAATATCTCCTGTCCACCACCACCTCACCAGGTTTCCCTGGAGCTCATACCCACTAAACTCACATTCTGTAGAGAATACATGTGGCCAGTGAAACACAGGTAGTGAAACACGCTCATCTTTTTGCATATGTCTCCTGTTGGCTGAATAAGCAAGGCTTTGCTCTCTCACAGACAACTTACAACTTACATTACACAAATCCAGTAAAGTAGCAACACATAGAAATCAGGTGAGTGTGCTCCCGGCATTTTCTAGCAATCCTATCAATGGTGACTTCTTGCTTGAGAGGTTATCACAAGTGTCACATTAGCGTAAATTTCCGTTATGATTTGGATTTACTTTATCACATCAGTAAGGATTTTTGTGTTGGTCACGTGACTGCAATTTGTAAATTTTATTGGAAACTAACTATAGCTTTTTAAAAATAAGGATCCTTATCCTGGTGTGTTTGCTTTGTAAATTGAGCCTAATTGTGTGTTTTTGCCATTCCATACTAGATACTAATGAGGCTGTTTTCTAGCACCCACTCAGCTTATTCCCTAGAGAAGTGACCCAGTCTCAGCAATAATGACCCCTGGTAAATGCATTTGAGCGCTAAATTGGCTTACTTTTGCGTAAATCTGCTATAATGAATGGGGAAAACTGAAAGAATCAAGAACTGGTTGGGCAGGAAAATAAATGTTTCCCAGAAGTCATCATTTTATTATTCACACCCTTATTTGTTTTGTTAATTCATTTTTTTGATGATGCACGCAGACTATACCGCTGTCTGTAAATTGCCACATCCGCTTGCAATAGAAAGAAGGGTTGTTTTTTCATTGTAAAATAAAAAATAATAAGAAAAAAATCATTTCAGCTGCAGTCAAAATGAGATGCAAAGCTATTTTCACAATGTTTGTTCCATTTTGAAAGAGTCAAATTATTTTTATTTGCCACATGCTAAAAATGGCTTTAGAAGTGAAAAAAAAAATGTTATGCTAATGCAATTGCATATTTATTGTTAAAACAGTGAAACTAATTCAGTATTTCAATACAGCTGTGGTGTAATACATTGTAGACTAAGCTACTGTGTAAGATATTCAAGTAAAATAATAGCATGAACATCAGTCTTTTAAATATAAAATAGGTAATAATTTTGGCAACAGATTAAACCTTCATGGAACTGTAAGCATAGAGGTTCTCAGCAGTTCTCAGATTTAGTATTTGGTTGCTTAGTAACAAACATTTTCTACAGTGCATGACAGTGAAACGCTTCAGCACAAAGTGTTGTAGAACAAAAAATGTAATCTAAAAAAGGAATAAGTGATACAATTCAATTATGTTTTAATTTTCTAAAGTGAACCTGTTTGTGTGCTTGAAGGATTGCCTGATTACTGTATAAATAAATACTACATGGCCACAATCTAGCTATAGGACTGTGATAGAAAGCGGTGAAAAACAACTTATATCTAATGACAGCATACACACATCTAATTTTTTGTATCCTGTTTCTTTTTTTAACATGTTTCTCTGCATTTTCATGTCAACCGAGGGTGGTTTGACTAGGGAACAAGGAGAGATTTGCCCTCTGGAACAAAACTAATAAAATATGTTGGGTTGGGGGTCTTGAGTAGAGATACTTCACCATTTAGCCTTTAGAGGAGAAGTGCAGGAATAAAAAAAAAAATACATACTCGCCCCTTATGGCTGCAGCATTAATCTGATGCTACAGCTCCTCCGCATTGCTTCTTTCCTCGTCTGCATTGATTTTTTCTGCAGCTGCCCCCCCCCCCGACTCTAATCCCGAGAACTGAGCAATCACTCAGTCCTCAGTCTTACCTGAGCAGAGAGCAGTGGCTGTCAGTCACTGGTTTTCTGCTATGCCCCTTCAGTGCTCACTGGAGTGCTGGGCTGTGGAGGGGTTGGGAAAGGCTGGCTCAGGCTCTTAGCAGCACTATGAGAAGCTGAACCAGCTACCAGTTAGGTTTCTGGCTGGGTTGGGTGGATATTGACAGTATTGTCAGGATACATCCAGAGACAGATCGGCGCTGTGACATCAGCTGACAGCAAGCTTTAGCACTTCCATGACCCACCAGAGAAATGTGACCAAACAAGCTTTAGCCATACTTCTCATTTAATTACAGTGGGACAAATATTGGAAATTATATAATTACCTGTTCCCTGTTTAGACCTCTGATCACAGTGCCTGGCATAGTGAAGTCTTTCAGAATCACTTCCTGTGCAACTCTGACATGCCATTCGCTTGAATGCCAAAAGTTGCCATAGAAGTTGATGCTGGAAGATGTGAAAAGATGTGTCACAATAGCCCATAGCCCTTAGGAACATCCACCTATCATCCAATATGGCACCATAGCGCACATTGCATGGTACAATTTTCTTAGCCCATAGATATCTGTCTCTACCATGAAAGGCCTAGTTGGCTGTGCTTGCCCCCAAGGCCAAAAGTTTCCAGTTCTTCCTTAATGCCAACTGATCTGTCCAGCAACATTGAAAGAGATTTGGGCAAAATATAACACACATAGGGAAGCCTATGCAGTTACAGTGATTTTTATTTCCTTTTTTTAAGGAAATTTAAACCATATGAATAGAAGCGATGTCACTTTATATATTTGTTGTGTTTTCTTGATATGATGGCAATACCCCATTTTTTTTATGAAGAGCTGGTGCATCCATACACCTATGTATGATACTGAAGCATCCTATACAGATCCAGCCGATCTTTAACACTTGGCCACTGCCTTTTATTTCAAAGTAACCAACACAGCTTGCGCTTCTGCTTTGCAGCACTAGGGTTCTCGGTTTGAATCCCAGCCAGGACACTGCATAGAGTTTGCATGTTCTTCTTGGGTTTGCATGAGTTTCCTCCTCCACATTCTCTAGTTTCCTTATACACTCCAAAATACATGCTGGTAGGTTAATTGGATCCTGTCTAAATTGTTCCTAGTGTGTGTATGCATTTGGTTATGCATGTGAGATAGGGACAGTAGATAGTAAGCTTCTTGAGTGTGTGTAGGCATTTGGTTATGCATGTGAGACAGGGACAGTAGATAGTAAGCTCCTTAAGTGTGTGTATGCATTTGGTTATGCATGTGAGACAGGGACAGTAGATAGTAAGGTCCTTGAGAGCAAGGTTTGATGCAAACGTACAGTATATAAAGCATTGCTTACATTTCTGGCGCTATATAAATGGCTGTAATAAATAAATATCTTCTTACTCAAACATCACTTCCTCTACCATGTTCAACATCACCCAAATCAATTTTGATATTATCCTTTAAAACAAAATATTCAACAGTCTCCCAAGATTCCTCTTTCCGGGATAGTTGCCTTTTTAGATGGACCCCCTAAGTTAATGTTTAGCATGCTTATCTAAATGTAACAATCTAGGTTTCAGCTGCAAAGTTTATCTAAAAAGCCTAGCCATAGAACTGTCTACACCTTTGGAATAGGCATATACCTTTTCACCTAAGACCTCTGTATAACCACAGTAGGCTTATGTGATGATGCAGGGGAATATTCAGACAAAACATCTTGAATCATTTATCAGATGAAAAGCAGCATGGTATACATGTCTCATCTCTATTTTTTTACTGTATCCACAGCTGTAAATCTTCATGAGTAAAATCAAAAGGCCTTTTATAAATCCATGCAGAGTTTACCTCCACAAAAACAAAATTTTTCTTAGCCTGGGTAACTGTTTTTCAGGAAATGTGTTAAGTAAATATAGAACACCTGCTTTAAAAAAGTATTCTTTATTTTGGATGGTATGTGTATGATGTTGGTTAAGACTTTGGCCCCTAAATGTCTTTCCTTGATGACAGCGGTCATATATGAGGAATCCTATATTGAATGTTAGTTGCAGTTGTAGAATTCTTCAAATGCCTTAAAACCCTTAACACCCAATGTGTTTTTACTACTTAGAAGAAAACCCCTACCCGTATATACTTTTCTGAAAGCTTTTTCTACCAGTGATGCTAGGTTCATCACCAAAGTTCAAATATCGTAGAAATATACAAAACTATTTTAAGGACGATGAATGCTGAATGCTTTTAGGAGCCACATTAAAGAGGCTATTCCACCTTGTTCATGCAGGGAAAAGTGACAGCATCTCTGCAAAGGGGGCCCTCAAACCGCATTAAACTCACCTTTCCTGCATTTCCTTGTGTTTTTTTCTCTATTGCACTTGGCGCCAGTACCCCTGCAAGGACAAAGTGGTAATATCTCTTTAAAGTATACATGCCATTAATCTGTGCAATTTAAAATATGAAAAATAGATGCGAGCACTGAATACTTTTAGGCTGGGTTTAAACGAATGCAAATTGGATGTGAGTTTCCCCACTTCCAATTCACATGACAGGGAACTGTGATCGGCTCTCAATGGAGCCAGTTCACACATCTCCGGGGTGGCCACAAAGTACATTGCACAAGAGCCCTGTGCCTCTTAGGCTCTGTTTCAGGTCCGAATTCAGGCAAAAATTCGGGCCTTATTCCTGCATGAAACAGAGAACAGAACGCATCTGCATCCGCACACAGTTTGAACCCAGCCTGAAAGAAATCCACATGTTGAAATGATCCATGGATTCAGATATATAGGAAGCTCAAGTTATATGTTACTTTTAACATATAAAATGTTTTGTCTCTCTTCTTGGACACCCATATTGGTCTTTAGGGATAGGGATGATTTGGATCTAGAAAGGGGCAAAGCCAAATCTGGCTTTTTAAGGAAAATCACAGCCATATTTCTGGATGTAAATGTTTTTATCTACATAACACATGTCCATTATTTGCTGTTGGCAACCTCTGCTTTTGTTTGTTTTTTAATTTTTTTAATTTTTTTTCTTCATATGCTTTTTTTACAATATGAATAGGATTGTTTTCAGCCTTGAATGGTGCTGTTGTTGAGAAAAAAATTATTTGTCCAGTTCCCTCACTTTCCTGATCAAAATGTAAACTATAATTACGGTACACACATTATCAGTTTTTGACTGCCATGGCTGCCAAGGGCCAGGTAGTGTTTATACCCTGCAGCATTCCTAGTGGAACTCAAAAAAGTCAAGCATTTAGTCTCTGGGTGGCTTATTCTGTACTTTAGCCCTGCAGTCATATAGCAAGGATGCTGATTAAATTGGCTTAAATACTAATAGCCACAAGGAGAAAATACAAAATCTAAAAATGGAAAAACAAACAAAGCCTTAAAATGACATTAAAAATGACTTCATGGATAGACTTTGCAAAACCTTTGCAAGACCTGAAAATGTGAACTTGTTGAAAATCTATAATAGTGTCCATTTTAGACATCGTTTAACCAGGGAAAAGATCACGCTTTTGAGCCCATCCATGTAAAGGTGATAATGGATGGCAAAAGAAAAGTATAATAGATGTTCTCAGTAGATACACAAGTAGAGAAGTCAGATGGCAAACAAGAGTAGATAATAATAGATAATAATAGGCAATATAAAGGTAAGAACAACACAAATTGGTCTGCTTAACCCTTTCACTACAAGAGCCGTTTTTTCTTTTTACGCACACATACTAAAATACAATATGTTTACATGAAAATGTGATGAAAACCAAAACATTATATATTTGTCTGAAAACAAAGGCCCTATAGAACAAAATGGTGGTAATTACAATCTCTTTGTATGATATTTGTGCTACTATTTATCAAATCAGTTTTTTTTTTGTAAAAAAAAAAAATGCACTCAAATTAGCTTTAATGCACACAAACACAATTCCATTTTTTTGTGAAATACAAAAGATGAGGTTGCAGTGTTGCGTAAATAGATACCAAATATGCAAAATTTCAAACTTGTGCGCATCTGTGAAACAGCAAACATCTATGTTACCTAAAATTGACCATGGGCTACAATTTAAAAGGCTTTACAGGTCATCAGTTTAGAGTTAGTCATTAATGATGGCCCTTTGGTGTGTGCAATGATACCTATGTGTAGCTCAACCATCGCTTTTGTACACATACATTGGCATTCGTATGTGCATGTATGTGGCTCAGGACACATGTTGCAGGGTTGCGACTCAATTACAAATCTATAAAAGCCTGTCATTTCTATGTGAAACCCGTCAGCCAGGAGTAAACGTGTAACCACACTCCCAGCTACTACAGTGGTCAGGAGTTTATTTTAATTATGGCACTGCTGCTGCTATAAGGCCCCTTGTAGACGGGGTGGACTCCACCAAGCGGATCCGCCTGCTCAGCAAGGGATCTGTTCACTGATCCCCACTGAGCAGGCAGATGACAGGTCTGCGTTAGCTTCACTATGCAGAGCGGACACCAGCATAGCCTGCTCTTGTCTATGGAACAGTCAGATGGAAATGGACTGCTTGTCCATTTCCAGCTGACTATCATCTGATCTGATCCACTGGATGGTTGTGGAATAGATCCCCATCCATCTGTTTTTAGTGTACCGGATCAAATGCTGGCAGGTGTCAGCGGGCACATGTTCACTGACATCCTCCGCTCTATACAGAGCTATGGATGATCTAATCGGGTCCTCGTGAAAAACTGACTCGGGGACCCGATCAATCCATCAGTGTGAAAGGGGCCTGAGGCCTTATGCACACTGGACATTCTAAAAATGCCAGCAGCGTTAGTTGTAAAAAGCTGTAAGTGTAGAATTCATTCTGCAGCATTTTTGCAGTAGCATTTTTCAGGGTTTTTTAGCAAAACTACACTCCTGCAAAAGCTTATGGCTCATAAACACTGCTAAATGCCAAATAGCCTTTTTTTCAGCGTTTTTAAGCTTTTGTCAAACTTAGAGATTTTTTACAGTTGAAAAACTCCTCTTAAAACCCACTAGTTCTGGGTTTTCTTTCCAACTGGAAAATACCCCTGCCCCAAAACACTGATAACAGCATATATGCTCATGGACACATAGGATAACTTGCTGGGGAGTTTACTAGCTGCAAAAAAAAAGCCTGAAACCAAAAACAGCAGCTGTAAAAACGTCCAATGTGCATGAGGCCTAATAGTGAGAGTGAGAATGGTAAATGTGTACCACTGTCCTGCCCAGTTTTCTTTTGCCAGACTACTCAAACCCACCTGCTCTTCCATCTCCACAAATAAAGACCAAGAAGGTCAAGATAACACATGAAGTGTGTGCAGGACACACAAAGAAAGCAGACATTGTATGAGTTGAGCCTACATTTATGAAAAGATCCAACTAGATGTTCTAAATTATGAATGCGTGTCACATAATATCATACGTTTTTGGCCAAAGTGATTAAAAAATGTGAAAACATCCTCAGGAGGTTGCCCAAGGTTTATGTTTCCCTAAATAATGAATTTTTACCTACCTATTAATGACCTCACATCATCACAGTAATCATCCTCTATTATCCATGCAGCAGGCAGTGATAAACTATTTCCCAAACAAAGGGGATGGAATGCTACACAGGACTTTGTAGTCTATAAAGAACAATGAATCACACAGAGGTATGACAAAATGTGTGATCCACTTTATCATTGCCACTCATGCACTTTGTTTATTCTAAATATATCCTCCTTTTAGTTCAACTCAGGAAAAATACAATACAATTTTGGCCAATAGGCTGATTGGGATTATGGCTGTGCTAAAGAGAAAATTTACAAAGATATTTTAAAAAATATTAAATGTTATTACATAAAACAGCAAAAGACAAAAACGGTTCAACAAAATCAGTTTTTAAAAATATCTTTGTATATTTTCTCTTTGGCACTGCCATAATCCTAATCACCCTAATGCCACTATTTCCAATTAACCACTTACCCTGGGTTTTTTAATTTTTGCGCTAGAAATCAAAATATACTGAAAATTCAGTAAAAAAAATAAATAAAAATTCTTTGTTTCTATTAACAGTTATTGCAGAGTATTGCACAGTGGGGGCAGAGTATTGCAGAGTGGTGGCAGAGTATTGCACAGTGGGGGCAGAGTATTGCACAGTGGTTGCAGAGTATTGCACAGTGGGGGCAGAGTATTGCACAGTGGTTGCAGAGCATTGCAAAGTGGTGGCAGAGCGTTGCACAGTGGTTGCAGAGCGTTGCACAGTGGTTGCAGAGCATTGCACAGTGGTTGCAGAGCGTTGCACAGTGGTGGCAGAGCGTTGCACTGTGGGGGCAGAGCGTTGCAGCGTGGGGGCAGAGCGTTGCACAGTGGTGGCAGAGCGGTGCACAGTGGGGGCAGAGTATTGCACAGTGGTTGCAGAGCATTGCAAAGTGGCGGCAGAGCATTGCACAGTGGTTGCAGAGCATTGCACAGGGGTGGCAGAGCATTGGACGTCCGTAGGACGTCCTCCCAGGATAAGCCGACCGCGCTGTAGCCATCTTTTGACTATAGCGCGGTCGGCATGTGGTTAATAGGGATGAGGTGCTGGATATATTAGGGTCAATCTACTTTCCAAGCTATCCACAATACAATGTTAAATATAAAAGCCAGTAAAATGTTTCTGACAAATTTTCCCCTATTTCCCCCTATTTACCCCTGTCATAACCCTCAATACTTTGGCAGTTAATGGGTAGCACGGTGGTTAGCACTTCCACCTAGCAACACTAGGGTTGTTGGTCTGAATTCCAACCACGGCGTTACCTGCAGAGAGTTTTCATGTTCTCCCTGTGCTTTGGTGGGTTTTCACCCACATTCCAAAGACATGCTGGTAGGTTAATTGGCTTCTATCTAAATTGGCTCTAGTATGTGAGTATTAGGGACCTTTGATCGTAAGCTCCTTGAGGGCAGAGACTGATGTATGTGTACAGTGCTGCCTAAATTGATAATGCTATACAAGTACCTGTCGTAATAATATTTATTAAAGATAAAATGTTATATTTTCCCTGTTCTAACAATTTTTTACCAATGGGCCAAATTCTTATAGATATTCGCATATCAAATGAAGCTTTTATTTCCACAGCAAATACTGCAAACTTAGTTTTTCCAAACGCACGTAAAGTATGCTTACTGGCCAACCAACACATTTGTTTGTTCAGATCATTTGTGTTTTAGCTGTGGATCCTTAATCTCTTAGATCTACAATGGCATTTTTCATCAATAAAAAAAAATATTGAAAACCTGTGAAGAAAAAAACAACAAACGATTAACCTTTTTTTTTTTAGCAATTCACATGCTGTTGACTATGACTCATGCTCTATTTACCGCTTTACAGCCATTAGGGTTATTTATATTACATGCAGCTAACACATCTATAACAAAAGGTATCCATAAAATAAAATGCATTTGTCTGCAAATCACTGTTCACGTTTTGTTCTAAACTGTTCATTTATAGTAGTAACAGCAAAGCAAAATATATTATATTTCAATTCTAATGTACAGGCATATAATCTTTCCCTAAAGGGAAATGCCATTTTAACCATATTTCCATAAACCCCTTTCTATATTTGCCATGACTATTTTATTAAAAGATTCTGTTCTTTTTCAAAGAACTTCTTATGCAGGTAATATAGGCTCTGATTTGTTGGAATTCTTCATGTATAATATTAGACTGAAAAATTATTTTACAAGCCCCTTTCCTTTACCCCTAAACAGTATCTCTTGAAACTTTAAAGCAGTAGTATAGCCCGCTTTGTGATTTTTACCTACAGGTAAGCCTATAATAAGGCTTACCTGTAGGTAAAATGAACATCTCCTAAACGTGCACCATTTAGAAGATATTCACCCTAATTGCAGCCGGTGTGGTCACCGGCGCATGCGCCTCTGAAGGTCCAGCATATTGGGCCAAACCTTCAGAGCTTTGTGTCGGAAACTCTGCTGCGGCTTACTACCACTTTAAGGAGGGGCAAATAATTTAAGCATCAGTAATGTGTGAAAATTATCACCTAAGCATTTTTGTGCATAGTTACCTTTTTCGTGTTTTTTTGTCATGTTAACTTTAAGATTTTCACTATGCAAAAAAAGCCTATTGTTGAAAAAAAATGTTTATATATTAGAGCTATATATCACAAAGGTCCAGCACTACCTAAAAACTTTTGACATCCCATATTTGGCTGTGGAATTACATTTGTTTTTCTTTTGCAAATAGCTTGCTTACATACAGCAGCACCCCAATCTGGCATCAAACAGTAATAGACCCACTTTGACAAGCCAGCAGTTGGCTGTGGCTGTCTTTATCATTGCTGATGTAAAACTGCCCTGCTTCTGGCTAATTTCTATTAAGATTTCATTAGGATTTAACAGACCACAAATGTTACAGCTGTGTAAATTTGGCCAACAGCAGGACATTTTTAGATAGCAAGGCTAGACGTAAATTTACTATAGACAAATAGCACTGGCTCAGGCATTACCACAAGAATTAAGATCCTGCAGAGAATACAGCAATGTAAAATTAACCAGCTGGTAACTGGTACATGCCCAACTGAGGTGTTTGGTGAATGTGAGTGATATAAAAAAAAACTAAGTGCAAAAACAGTGTGCACCTAAACCATCTGACATGGTTTAGGTGCACACTGTTTTTGCACTTAGTTATTTTTTCCTTCAAACAATGCAGCAGCATGCTGTGAACAAAAGGCAACTCCAAGAACTGATGTTAACAAGTGAATCCTCTTCTTTGGGCATCCCAAACTCGAAAAGACCAATCAACATTGAGTAAAAATTAGAAAAAAGCTCATACAAGAAATGCCACCCTTGAAACAAATGTTACTTTTTAAGGGGAAGTCATGAAGTCATAAAAAATAAAATAAAGTAAAATGAAAAAAGCAGTAATGGGGCTGATTGCCCAAAGAGCTAGTATTTAGAATACAAGTACAGTTTCCTAACTGACCCCAATTTGTTCAAACAAATTAGCAAACTGGACCACTTACCCATCTATTAACCACACAGTAAAAAAAATAAACACCACAGTGAAGTATAGAATACATTTTATAAATGGGGAATGCTTCACCCCTATTAACTACTGCAAATCCTTTTTTCACTTACTTTAAAGCTGGCCATGGATGATTCATTACTTTTTACCAGCCAGCTAGCTGATCAAAACAAAAATGAATGGTTTCAAGATGAATGGAGGAATCCTCCCCACCGTGTTATTGTATTTTAACAGCACTGTCAGAATACACTGATCAGTATTGCAGCCGATTGGCTTCATGCTCTGATCGAATACAAATTTTCCAACATTTCCATTTGAGTGGAGCTGATCACTAGGTTGACACTTTTTACAAACAAGAATAACCACAGATGGATTGAAACGTGTCTAGTCTCTACTGAAGAGGCCGCATTTTGATCCATCTATGGTCAGTGTAAGTCCATGTAAAATAACATGACTGTTTAAAGGGGTTGTAAAGTCAGAAGTTTTTTTTATTTTAATGCATTCTATGCTTTAAGATAAAAAGCCTTCTGTGTGCAGCAGTACCTCTCAGCCTACCTAATACTTACCTGAGCCCCATCTCTGTCCGGCAATGTACACGAGTGTCTTGGCTGTCCGAGACTATCCCTCCAGATTTGCTGAGACACAGCAGTGGTGCCATTGGCTCCCGTTGCTGTCAATTAAATTCAACTAGCCAATCAGGAGAGGGGTTGGGTCCAGGCCACGGCTCCGTTTCTGAATGGACACAGGGAGCTGTGACTTGGCTTGGGTGCCCCCATAGCAAGCTGCTTGCTGTGGGGGGCACTCAACAGGAGGGAATGCCCAGGAGTGCAGAGGAGGCACCCGAGAATAGGAGGATCCAGGCTGCTCTCTGCAAATCCACTGCACAGAGGAGATAAGTATACCATGTTTATTAATTTTCTAGAAAAAAAAAATGAGAATTTAAAATCACTTCAAGGCTACCCTATACACAGAGTACAATGCTTTTATGTTCTTTCACTGCTGAGCAGAGTTGTCACCTTGTAATAGAAAATTCATTCTTTCCATTCTCTATTGAAAGGGGTTGATTTACTAATGGCAAACTGACTGTTCACTTGCAATGCGCTCACATTGCAGATGTACTCTGCAAGGAAAGCTTAGTAAATTAAGTGAAGCTCTGCTGACTTCCATCATCCAATCATATGCAAGAAAAAAAAATGTTTTTTATTTTCCTTGCAAGTGATTGGGTATTCTGTGCAAAGTGAAGATTGACCACATTCAATAAGCTCTGGGGAGAATTCCCTTGCAGAGTGCAACTTCACTTGCAAAGTGAACAGCATATTTGCCTTGAGTAAATCAATCCCATAAAACACTTTGTTTGATTGAAGTTATAGTACAGCTTCTACGAATGAAGAAGGAGGAGGAAAGGACGAGCATAGTCGGCACTATTGACGAGTGCATGTGACAGGGGGTAGGACAGCTAGTACCAGCAAAAGGGACATTTCTCCTCAAATGTAAGTAACTGCCCTTGTGCTGTTGAACAAATAGAAAAATTACCTAAACCTAGGCTTTAAATACAAATTAAAGTCATGGATAATCCTTTGTTTTTGAGTCCCTTAAAATAAACTCACACAGTAACAGTTATATAATCTAGTCTTCACAGCCAAACTTTTAAAAAATATTATGTAATTGCAACTATTTTCTAACATTTTCAATCAATAAAAAGTTTCAAATTGTTAGCCTGTGGTCAGAGATCTCCACAGGGTTCTCTTTATCCTCCTAATATTAAGGTTTGAGCTTTTCTCTCATTGCAGCCTCTAACAATGCAAATGTATTTAATAAATATAGTACAAACAGGGACGTGACATTTTGACTGTAAAATACAAATGGAATGGGACCCCTATTACTAGTGATTCCATCATCTGTCAGTCTGATAAATGGATTAGTGTAAGTGTTCCAGTGGGGAAATGTAGCCTATGGGGCTTCCAGCTAATTATATTTAAGTTGTTTAGTACTGCTGGGAAGCTGCATCCAGGCAACTGCTGAAAGCTTTGATGCAGTGTACACCATTACACTGTGTGTTCAGAAACTCATTACCCTTTCATGCCTTGCTCTGCCTGGAATCTCGGAAGCTGACATGAAATAGAGAGCAGAAATCAATACTTGAAAAGACATTTTATTTGTGCCCCTGGTCCATTTCCTGATTCAGGAGCAGATGTGGACCCTGGAATGTTTCTGACAACAACAGCTTTTAAAGTTAAAGTGGGATATGTTTAAATGTACTGTGTTAAGTAGCCTTGCATTCATTTTTCGTTCTCATTAAGCAAGCTTTGACTTGATAGAAAGCAATTGTATGCAATTGAAATGCAATACTAGGGTAGAGAGCTATAATACATTGCTTGTATTTTTTTCTGGTGCCATCTACATTTTCTTCCATCCCCATGCATTTGAAGAGGCTGGTCCAAGAAGCGTCTTGGTACTAGGCACTTAATAACAATGTCTGATACTGTGACATTGTTCAGTATAGTCCAGTAATATCAATTCTTATTAGGGATTTATTGCAATGGATGAAAGTTATTTTAAACCCAACTCCAGGAATTTGCCAAATTTGCTCTTGTAGTGGGAGCCTCCTGCACTACAATGGTCAAATTCTTGGTATCTTTTGGGGGAGCTGAAGAGGCTACATTACTTACCTTATCTCTGATCCAGCAGGCTTTGATGCTCCAGGCTGTGAGTGGACCCTTGGCATCATCACATACAATGCAAGGCTCTTAACTCGATATTGAATGTGGAGGAGGCTGGAGTGTGACCATGGTCGGGAGCACCATAGAGAGACAACAGTGATGGACCTAGCTCCCGGGATTCAGGGAGCAGGGAATACAGTGGGATTTACTCCTTATTCTTGAACCCCTAGACATAATGAGCAGTTAAGCCTTGCGGTATGGGGTCCCAATGCAAGAGTACATTTTGTCTAATTCGAGGAGTTGGGCTTAAAAAGCCTATTCTTTCTGCCAAGTTCTGATTGCAAGAGGACAATTTCCTTCTAAGAGATTTGTAGCTATTTTGAAGGACTATTTAAAGTGCTTGCGAGCATTTAGACTAAACTAAAGGGGTTCCCCAAACTACCTTTCTATTTATTATGCTAAAAAGACAGACCTCGTAGTCAGTATGGACTCACTTTAAGCTGCTTGGATTTTCTCTGTTCTGGAAAGTGTATATATTTGGATTTCCCCCTGGCACCTGTACTACAGCAAGGGTGACTACAGAGCCCTATAGAGAGGAATGGGAAAGCTGGGTTGCTTTACGCCTGTACTTTACCAAAGAAAAACATGTGTGATAAAATTTGATAAAAGCAGCTATCCCTACACTTGGTTCCTGTATAGTAGATCCCAGGCCACCAAGTGGAACCTATTCAACTTAGCTGCAAGTGAAGTAATTCCACCCAGAATTATTATGTGACCCATAGTTCTGGCAATTGCTGCATCCATCAGTGCTTTCTCAGACAGGTGTTTTGCTTCATAACAGAGTTCCTTTAAAGAAAAACACTGTTCATTTACAGTTGGAAACCGCACTGATGTCATTGGTTTCCTAGGGGACGAGATTTCCTTATGGAAGTACAGCTCTGTTTGTAATGATAGCGCTGGGAGTGTTTTTCTGAGTGAGAAGGTATAATTGCTGAAAACCACTTCAGAAGCGTCTCGGGAGGTGCAGTGTTCAGGTGCCTGTTATCAACAACCCTGTTTTGCTAGTGAAGGAGAATTGGAGTTGGTAGAAACAAGGTGCAGCAGGAGATGTAGAGTCCACTTGGAAATATGGCACAATCTTGATTGTCTGTCATTATTTAAAAAAAAGTGTGGTTTGCCAATCACATGTATTTCTCATATGATACCATAATCTACATGTAATACACACTCACAGGTAAATGTCAGGGCTGAGTTATATTATTTGTTTTAAAGGCATAGGTCAGGCGTCTTTGGTAAAACTCCAAACAGCAACCTTACCGGTTGGCTAGAAAAATAGGCAGGAGTAATGACCTATACTAATTCATGGAGCTATACACACAAATGTTACAGACCATCATAATGTAGTGGGAAGAATGAACTACTACTCCTGTTACTCCTTTAGTTTTAGATAACGAAGGAACGAGTTGAAATACAACTAAGGTAGTTGGTATTATATTATTATATTTATTGCTGTCTGTCCCCTGAAGATTTCTCTACAGTTCCTGTCTCAGAGTTGTAACAGGAAGTAAAAGAAAATATCTCTCAAATGATAAGAGACAGTTTAGATCAGTGGTCCATTGCACACTTTTATCTGACCCTTGGGTCACTATTCCTACCACGGATACAAGGTAGTATTCCTTCCACTGACACCAACAATAGGGCAATGATTCCTATACTGACACCAACAATGGGGCACTATTCCTCCCCCTAATACTAAAAATGCGGTATTGTTTACTATCACTGATGCCAGGACATTTTCTACTCCAATTGGTCACAGTCCAGCCCCCCCCCCCCCCCCCAGTCTGAAAAACAGTAAACTGACCCTTTGTTCAGAAAATTTGGAGACCCCGTCCCCCCATTGGTTTAGATAGTTGTCCTGTTCTGGTGACAACTGTAATGCCACGTACACACAATTGGAATTCTCGTCAGAAAAAGCTCTGATGGTTTTTCCGACAGAATTCCGACGGAATTCCGCTCAAACTGTCTTACCTACACACGGTCACACCAAATTTCGACTGTCAAGAACGCGGTGATGTACAACACTACGACGAGCCGAAAAAAAATGAAGTTCAATGCTTCCGAGCATGCGTCAAATTGTTTCTGAGCATGTGTAGGAATGTTGCGCGTCGGAATTGCTACAGACGATGAGAATTTCCGATAGAAACCTTTTCTGTCGGAAAAATCGAGAACATTCGCTCAAATTTTTGCTGCCAGCAAATTACGGTGGAGCCTACACACGGTCGCATTTTCCGATGAAAAGCTCTCATCGGTCTTTTCCTGGCCGAAATTCCGTTCGTGTGTACACGGCGTAACATTTTACATCTCCTAAATTTTCTCGTCCTGTGCAATGAAAACACAAAAGAAATGTTAATACTTCCCTACGCCAGTGATTACTAACCATTGTGGACCACTGATGGTCCACAGGCAAATCAACATTGTGGGAGATGTATTCCACCCAATGTTGTTTCCAGTGTTTTTCTCAATGCTCACTGACAGTCAATACTGTCAGCACACATTGATAACTGATGCCTCCTCTGTAGTTACGGCTCCTGTGAACTCAGAAAGAGACGCTGGGAGTAGTGCTGAGAGTGGGAGGTGAAGAAGGAGGGGAGTTCCAATTGCAGACTGTGGGAGGGAGCACAAAGCTTGAGCACATGGCTGGATAAAAAGGTGAGATTCAATGATGAGTCTGTGTAAGGCATCAGTGTGATGTGGAGTGCAGGGGGGTAGGGCAGAGGGGGGCAGAGAGCTGGAGCATTGTGTGTATAAGGTAACAGTGTGATTCAGGGGTAGGGGGGCAGAGAGCCAGAGCATTATGTGTATAAGACATGCAAAATTCATGTTAGTGGTCCACGGGATTCAAAATTGCGAATTTGGTGGTTCTTGAGGTCCGAAAGGTTGGCGGCCATTTCCCTAGACATTTTAATTTTTGTCTGTAGATACATTTCAAAGCAGTATTAAACCCAAAAACAAACAATTATTATATTGCAGCTTACCAATTCTTAGATGTGATTGCTGCATTCGTTTTTCTTTTTAGTCTTTCTTTTCTTTATTCTTTATCAGTAAGCCTGATATTTTTCAACAGAACAAGCTCTCCAACAAATGTATCAGTTATAGCGTTGAGACAAATGATTTACCATCAACAGGGGTGCTTACAATGATCAACTTTTATTTATTCATGTAAAATCTTTACCCCAAAAAGAAAAAAACTATTGCTTTAACTGCTTGTGTAATTGCAGTGTGAGCTACAGTTTGGCTTGAATTTGTTAGTGTATCAAAATCTGCTAGTACTTTTAACACACTCCTTCCCCCAGACTGACAATGCTCTGTCCAAAGGTGCCTCCTGTGCTCGTTCATCCAGAATGGGGGCACGCTAATACAGGGCCGGTTCACACTACTGTGTGGCGCAAGATTGCATGTGATTCACACCGCACTGCAGTGCAAATCACATGCGATGTCCGTGCGATGCAAATTCAGCCATACAGATAGTATGGCTGAATTTGCATTGCATTCGGACCAAACTCGCACAGGACCCCTTTCTTGTTCCGCAGCATGGGTGTTCATGTCAGGTATTTCTGTCCGAATTTGCAGATCACACTGTGATATGCAAACTGATTTGGGGGTGTCATTAACTTTTAATTGATACTCCCAGCAGTTCGCATAGGGCAGTGTGAATTGAGACATGCGATGCAGGAACCTGCAGTGGATTTGCAGGGTTCCTGCATCGCTGCAGTGTGAACCAAGCCTTAGGCCGGGTTTACACTGGTGGGACAAATGCTCCAACATTGGAAGCTCATGTCGCATGACTTGTGAAAATCAATGTTTCCCTATGGGAGCCGTCTTAACTGGTCTGACACAAGTCGGTCCGACTTTGAAAATGCTCCGTGTACTACTTTGATCCGACTTTGCTCCTACTTCAGCCCATTGAATATCATTGAAGTTGGCATGCGACTTATGCTCCGATGATCTTGAGGGGGAACTCCACGCCAAATTTTTAATAAAAAAACGGCATGGGTTCCCCCTCCAAGAGCATACTAGGCTCTTCGGTCTGATATGGATTTTAAAGGGAACCCCCCTACACCGAAAAAACAGTGTGGGGGTCCCCCCAAAATCCATACCAGACCCTTATCCGAGCATGCAGCCCGGCCAGTCAGGAAAGGGGTGGGGACGAGCAAGCGCCAACCCCCCCTGAACCATACCAGGCTGCAAGCCCTCAACATGGGGGGATGGGTGCTTTGGGGCAGGGGGGGGGCACACTGCAGCCCCCCCACCCCAAAGCACCTTTCCCCATGTTGATGAGGACAAGGGTCTGTTCCCGACAACCCTGGCCGTTGGTTGTCGGGGTCTGTGGGTGGGGGGCTTATTGTAATATGGGAGCCCCCTTTAATAAGGGGGCCCAGATCCCAGCCCCCCCATGTGAATGAGTATTGGGTACATCGTACCCCTACCCATTCACCTGGGGGAAAAAGTGTCAATAAAACAAACACACTAGGCAGGTTTTTAAAGTCATTTATTAGGCAGCCCCGGCGGTCTCTTCCGACTTCTCAACTCTCTCCGGCCTCTTCTCTCCACTCTCTCCGGCCTCTTCTCCAGCTCTCGGCCTCTTCTCCCAGTCTCCGGTTCTTCTCCCGCTCTCTGGTGACTTCTACCGCCCGGGGTGACGACGTCATAAGGGGCGGGGTCATCGGATGACATCACCCGGTGACCACGCCCCATGCCTATATAAGTCATTGCACACCGCGCACATGGCATTACAGCCAAAGAGAACGTTGTGTCAACATCGGAAGATAGGGTGGGGGCCGGGATCTGGGGCCCCCTTATTAAAGGGAGCTACTGGATTTCGATAAGCCCCCTGCCCGCAGACCCCAACAACCAATGGCCAGGGTTGTCGGGAAGAAGGGACAAGGTGCTTTGGGGTGGGGGGCCGCAGGGTACCCCCTGCCCCAAAGCACCCACCCCCCATGTTGATGTCCATCAACCCTGGCCGTTGCTTGTCGGGGGGTCTGCGGGCGAGGGGCTTATAGGAATCCGGGAACCCTCTTTAATAAGGGGGCCCCAGATCCCGACCCCTGCCTTATGTTAACTAAATAACCTGACATAAGAAGTTGATTGGTTACTATGCACAGCTACACCAGATTATTTTTGTACCAGTTTTAGTAATTCCCCCTAAATATATATTTATAACATATAACAGTAAACTATAAACACTACTACTATTACCATTGCATTACCCTTAATATACAGCTATGGCTGAACATAGGATTGAATCTGTTACAAAAATATGCACAGATGCAAAGTATTCTGTTGCAGAGAATGGATAAAGACTGTTGATAAAGCCATTTGTGCAACCTGCATATAGATGTTTCAAGCTTGTTAACTCTCTTCAGTCCAAGACATGTAAACCTTAGCTGGCTTGGGGAGAAATCATGCACAACAAACACTTGCACTGCAGTATAATATTGATTTTCATGTCCAGATTTCTCTTCTTCCAGGTTGACAGTCCCTAACTGGTATTCAGCACTAACGCTCTAAAATTAAGGTTAGTCAGCATCTGTCTGATTATGGAACATTTGACAAATAACAGCATTCTGCTGTGGACCTGGGGTACACAGTATAATCAGGCTTTCCAATGACTTTGCACACTCTATGGTTCTGCCAAGCCTACACAATCCCAAAACTTGACAATGAATAAATGGTGTGATCTGTGTCAGAGGGAGGTGCTTCTACAACCTCCATCTTTAATTAAGTAATGTGCACATCTGGTCATTTGTCTGCTAAAAAGCCAGCTGCCTAAAGCCGGCCATACGTAACTCTGACATCTTTAGGCAGAGGAGGATGGAATCCCAGACTCTTCTCCTTCCCTCTTCCCTCTTTCCTCTTTCTCTTTCTATAAGCCACCCTGAGCCATACCCTCCTATTCTTTGTTAGATTCTATTCTTGTTGCTTCTCTTTCCCTTTCTAGCCCTTAAAACAGTTTCTTTCAAACTACTACTCCATACAACAATGCTATTTGTAAACTACCTTACCCTACATTTAAAGCCCTAACACCTACATTAAAGAACTCCTCTTCGATAATTTTCTCACCAACTAGGCGAATTGTCCACCGTTCAAGTTTCCCACTTTTTAAGGGCATGAGACCTATATGCCCTAAGGTCCTTCCTGATTCAGTTGTTCAAAACGAACCTACTTTTACTCAGCAGTTATAACCCTTTATCACCCAGTAGCGTTTTGTTCAAATGTAAAATCTGTAGAACATTGATATGTCCTAATATGTTTGACTTGTTATATTCCTAAATGCTCCCAGTGGAGAATTGTATATGGCTTAATTTACTGATTCACATGTGATACCCTTGTTTATACAAATAGTTGCATCTGTATGTTTCAAATAACACTTTTGAAATAGAGAGAAATAAAAAATAAGCCGGCCACCCATGAATCCAGATTTACCAGTTCTGCAGGGACCAGACAAATTTGGATCTATTTATGGGCACTGTGGATGCACAGGCTATAGCCAGCTGATCAGTGTATTTTGGCAGCGGGGAAGCTTCCCCGCTATCAGAATACAAACGCTTAGTGGAAAGAACTGCTGGTTGAATGTAAAAAACTGACTGTATGGGCTGCCTTAGTATGGTTTAGTTTGAAAGGTTCTCTTCATCTTAGGAAATTGCTTTAAAGCAGAACTAAAATTCTTCTCCCCCCCCCCATCCTCTTCTAATTTTGACACCTTTTTGGGGAAGTGGAGCAGGTACCTGGTTCTGATAGGTACCCAATCCCACTTCCGTATAGATCCCAGCAGTGATTCCACTAGAAATCCCCCCCCCCCCATCTGCAAGCTTCGGGACATGTCGTACAGTAGGTCCTGGAAGGATGTGGGACCATTTATAAAACAAAGCATGGCTCGTGCTGGCGCAGTGGGAATCACAGACCAATTTTTTTGAAAAAAAAAACATTATGTTCTACATTCTGTTCTAAAACATATCCAATAAAATAAAATTTCTTATTTTCAAATTTTCAACATTTTTTTTCCATTTTTTTTTCCATTTTTTTGGGCAACACTGATGTTTGTGATAGACAAGTAGGTCAACATTTTCCTAGAAGCCTGTGGGCTAATTCCCTGCAGGGGATACAAATAAAACATTTTATTAGATCAGGGCTTTTGATGTCCTTGGTGTCCATGTTTGAACTGAGTATACTAAATGTTCCAGCTGCATATTGAACATTCAGGCTATTTTTTTTTTAAGTCAAAATAAAAAAGATACTTACCTGCTTTGTGCAATACTATTGCACATAACTATCCCGTAGCTCCACTTTGTAAGTCCCCCACTGGTACTCTCCACTCCTTCCTGCAGGTGCCCCCCAATGCTGGCTGCAAGGTGGGCACTCATGCACACACTACCAAGCTGGGCTGTGTTCATGCATAGACACCCACAGTTCAGCTTGGCCATGCCCCTGCTCCCTCCTCACAGGACCTGACTGACAGCACCAGAAGCCTATGGCTCCGGCTGCTCTCAGAGTCTCCTGTGAGACCAGAAAGAGAGAGCAGCAGTGCTGCAGACTAGACAGTGCTGGATTAGTAGAAGAGTCAGGTAAGTATTTAGGGAGCAGGGTGACACAACTAGTGATAATTTTGACACCTTGATACAAGAAATGCATTAAGGTAAAAAACATTTTAACTTTAGGACCACTTTAAGTTTGTCCTTCTTTTGATCTTTATATATACAGTAGGCGTAGGAGTGGAGAGTACCAGTGGGGGACTTACAAAGTGGAGCTACAGGATAGTTATGTGCAATAGTATTGCACAGAGCAGGTAAGTATCTTTTTTATTTTGACTAAAAAAATAGCCTTTAACCTTGTCATTTTTACACCTAAAATGTAATACCTATTATATGTGTGCAGCCCTTATATGAAACCCATTAGATGTCTCCTTTTATAAATGTGTCTTTTAAAGTGTTCCTTTTTTTATTTATTTTTTCATTTCATTAAAGTATCAAATATATATATATATATATATATATAACAATTATTTTTGATACATATCCAGTTAGATATAGGAACAGAAACATATATGAACAGAATATTTAAGCATTAAGAATTACATTCAAATTAGTGCATAGAATAATATTGACATATAAAGTGTTCGATTTTAACTGGTGATCTCACTACGGGAGCAGTGTTTTCACTCTCTGAAGCGTAGTACCCCATCACCACCTTTCTGCAACATTCCCCTGCATTGATTGACTGCAGAAGCACAAAGCATCATGGGACATGTCCCATGATATCTAGAAACTTCACTCTCACTCGGCTGTAATAAGCTCAAATGTATGGGAGGCCGGAAGCCAAAGATGTACACAGCAGTCAGATAGGTATGTTTAGAGCAAAGATAAAAAACATAATGGTGGCCCTACTTTGACAATTGAACTGATACACAATGGGAAAAATGTACAAAAACTGGTGCACACAGAATCTGGTGCAGCTGTGCATAGTAACAAAACCACATCCAGGTTTTATTGTCAAAGCTTAAGTTTAGCTTAAAGTGATTGTAAAGGCTCATTTTTTTTTCATTTAAAATAACAAACATGTCATACTTACCTCTACTGTGCAGCTTGTTTTGCACAGAGTGGTCCCGATCCTCAACTTCTGAGGTCCCCCGGTGGCTCTCGCGGCTCCTCCTGACTTCAGATAATCCCCTAGGAGAAGCGCTCTCCCGGGGGGGTTGCCATGCGGGCGCGCTCCCGAGTCCAGCATTCGGCGTCCATAGACACGAATGCCGGACTCAGCCCTGCCCCCTGGCGCCTGCATCATTGGATTTGATTGAAAGCCGCTGGAGCCAATGGCTGTGCTGCTATCAAGCTATCCAATCAAGGGCCGGGACCCCATGCAGAGAGGGACAGCGTGTCTCCAGCATGGGAATTACAGTGCTCAGGTAAGTAAAACGGGGGGCTGGGGGGCCGGTGACTGCCAGAAGTTTTTTCACCTTAATGCATAAGATACATTAAAGAGAAAAAACATGAGGGTTTACAACCCCTTTAAGCTTAAGAACCAGCTGAAGTTAGAAGCTGATTGGTCAGTATGCACAGCTGCACCAGATTTTGTGTGCACCAGTTTTAGTAAATCTCCCGCAATTCTTTTTAGCACAAAAGTTTTTATCTACTTTAGGTCACCGAAAACCATGGACAGATGACCTTGGTTACAATCTTTGTTTTATGAGTATAATTAAACTGATTTACCTGAAGGCAAGCAAAATGTTCAGTGAGATATGAAGTAATCATTTTTATGCGATTATTATAAAGACAGATTCATTTTCTGATAACAATTTAGGAAGCAACAATGATGTAGAATTAACTTTATATTTTGCCTTTAAATATATATTAATACGTGTTATCATTTTTGTAAGGTATTTTCTGAAAAATATGTATATTTGTAATGTTTCTATGTTTCATTTGTTTATTCATAGTTCTCAGAAATTTTAACCAACCCTTTGTTGGGCAAACCTAATATGTATTGACATGCAGTAAATAAATTAATATTATTCCATATTTTGAGACAGATAAAGCTTTCTTTTTTTTTCCTTTACTGTAGAGAGAAAAATTACTGAAAGTTGAACTTAAAGGAGAAGTACAGCCAAAGCTTGTTTGGCTGTATTTCTCCTGTGGATCACAGGAGTGCAGTTTGTTCTGCTCTCCTGTGACCTGTTTTTCAGCAGACAGCGGGCTGAAGTTTGCTGTCTTCTGACATCACAAAGCCGGTCCAGGCTCAGGCAAAATTGCAACAATGGAGTCGGGATCCCCCCCCCCCCACATGCCTGGACCAGCACCCAGCTCAACCTCCGGCCACACCCGGGGCAGAGCGAGGTGACTGAGAACTGAGTGATCAGCAGCTTAAGATCACTCGGTTCTCAGTGTTAGAGCCGACAGATGCAGCATCGCACCAATGCTGCATCCACCTAGGTAAGTATGATTGTGAGAAAAAAAAATCCCATACATCTCTTTTAAAGCAAAACATTTTTTTTTTCGATTATGGATAGAACAAGGCAGGGTTATAACCAATTTCAGATTTTTTTTCACCATCTGTGTCCTATTGCAGAGATTTCCCTTCACTTCCTGTCCCATAGACAAAACAGGAAGCGAGTGGAAACCACTGCAAATTACCCATTGGAAGATTTTGCCTCTATTACTTTTCTGGGGACAACCCAAAATTTGGGATATTCTTTTTCTTTCACTTTCAATGATAATGGTAAACAGAGTAAATAGAGTGGGTGGATCTCCTAAACGGGGGGCACAGACAACAATAAAAACTGACAGGTGTTCTAATCCCTCTCTCCACTATGCAAAACTAACAAAACAGCTCTACCTTTAGGTATACTTTAAATGTTTGAAGAATGACCTGTTTCTTTTGCTTTCTGTTCTAAAATTAATAATCTTTCTTCATAAAATTGAACCTAATTGTATTCTGCCAAAAAGGTATATATTATTTAATCTGTGTGAACGTTACGAAGTCTACAAACTATAGTATGAGTATATTTGAAATGCATGAACCCTGATTTTCTGACTTCTTGAGGCCCTCAAATGCCACACAGTACAAACAAATGATGCCTTTATGGAAAGTAGACACCCTAAGGTGCTTGGGAGAGGTATGGTGAGAAATTTGAAGATTTTATTTTTTTTTGCCAGTTTTTTTTAAAAATGAGGAAAGAAAATTAAATGTGTTCATACTTACAATTTCACCCGAAAACATAGTTCGTAACTTATGGGGATACTGCATTTGTGAGACATTTTAGCTGCCCAGCCACATAGAGAGGCCCAAAATCCAAGAAAACCCTTCAGGTTTGTTTTTCAGGGGAATAAATTATGCATATAATCTCCTGACTACCTATCACATTTTTTTTTTTTTTATCACAAAACACTTGAAAAATTACCTAATTTTGTAAAAGCAGAAACATCAAGGGAAAAAGGAAAACAATGGCATTGGCTGTGATCAATGGCACTGGTTGTGATCAGCAAACTGGCAACACTGGCACTGTCTGTGATAATTCATCTGGTGCTGATTGTAATATGGATCTAGCTGTATCCAGACACTGCTTATAATTAGGTGCTGATTGTAATGTGGCACTGGCTGTAGTCTGGCTGTAATCAGCGAGTGCGCATGAGCAAAAAATAAAATGTAAATGGCCTCTCAATGAGTCCACCAACTGGCCGTTTAGTTACAACAGCTGATCCTAAAGAGGTTAATTACTTGTTTTCATAGTATCACTATGCACTCTGTTTAACTGGTTAGAGAAAGATGTTATGGGTTGGAATGAGCAAAGTTGAGAGTTTTCACTTTTGACAGCGTAATTGATCATTTTATTGCAAAATCGGTTTTACTGAAATCACTCCACCCATCCCTTGTTAGGAGTCCGTGATAAAGAAAAATAAAGTAGTCAGGAAATGAATCACGATACTCTGGGCTGTAGCAATTTTTTGAAAAGTTGCTGCACCTTGGAGTTTAGAGATTCAATTTATTTTCTGACTGATTTCCTAAAGTGCAATGGGCAAGAGCGGCACCCTGGGAACTACTCACGTATGCGTTTGCTTCTGCACGTAAGGTCGGCGTGAATTTTTTTTTTCTTATTTATTTTACCTTTAATTTTTTTATTTTACACTGTTCTTTTTAAAAACTAAGTGTCTCACTTTTATTT
This sequence comes from Lithobates sylvaticus, assembly GCA_028564925.1. Classification (NCBI taxonomy): domain Eukaryota; kingdom Metazoa; phylum Chordata; class Amphibia; order Anura; family Ranidae; genus Lithobates; species Lithobates sylvaticus. Next base: position 160,098,355 of record CM053027.1, on the reverse strand, counting down.
CTATTACAAGGAATGTAAATATCCCTTGTAATAGAAAAACCTCCTAACTATGAAATCTTGGGTCAAAAAGACCTCAGATCTCATATTTACACTAAAATGCAATAAAAAAATGAAATGTCATTTGAAAAAAAAATGTTGCTTTAAGAGCTATGGGCGGAAGTGACATCTTGACGTCCCTTCCACCCTGCAATGGTATGGAGGCGGGTGGGGGCCATCTTCCCCTCACTCATCTCCATAAGCAACGGAGGGCACCGGAGAGCGGTGGGAGGGGGGCACATCTTCTGCCACTGATAAAAGTGATTTTGCGGCGAATCCGCCGCAGAGACCACTTTTATCTGAAAGCAGACCGCCCGCTGAAGAAGAGGATACCTGGGTTATGGTAGCTAGCTTCTGCCATAACAACAATATCCCTCTTCAAAGTGCCGCCGTATAATGACAGCGGGTGGTCCGTAAGTGGTTAAAATGTGATCTTATCTTTATCTATGTCAATAATAAGTATGGTGCTATTTAACGAACATATACATTTTAGGCTTGTTAATCTTTAATGAACAAATGGTTTAAACTTTGTTCCTGCTGGGCATACGTATAGATAAAGGGGGCCTTAAATGCCAACCAGTCGCATATATGTGTCCATGGCAATGGCTTTTCTCTGATGAGAAGGCGCCTGATGCGTGCTCCCAGCACAATAACTAAGATGTCACAGGAAAACTCCCAATACATACTTGCAATTGGGAGTTTCCATTCATGTGACTGTTGTGGAAAAGTGTGTATGATTATTATTATTATACAGGATTTATATAGTGGCGACTATTTACACAACGCTTTACAACATAAGGTCAGACAGTACAATTACAATACAATTGAATACAGTAGGAATCAGAGAGCGCTGCTCGTTAGAGCTTACAAAAGCGAGAGGGTCATAAGATACAAAAGGTAATAAATGTGGGCGATAGGCTGATGGAGAAAATAAATGTACAGTTGTTAGGTATCAGTAGGGGTTGGGTAAGGGCCAATAGGCTTTCAATGTAGCAACTAGTGGCATCTGTGGACAATAACCTTAGGCACATGATTTCAGTAGCTAATAATCCATCTTGTTTAATGGATATGGGCTATTTTGGCCTATTGTTCTGTACAAAGTAGCTTTCATACTGTAGATGCACTGTATGTATGTAATCCGTAAACTACATGTCTTGTATGAAGACTTAAAAATATTTTAATATGTACAGATTTGCAATCTTTTTTTGGGGGGGGTATCTGGAGTCTAAAGGACAAGAGGGAAGACAATCACAGCAGACACTTTATATTTTTCTGACTTTAAAAACAGGATTTAATCAGGTATATTTTGAATTGAAGATTACTGTGCATGCACTTCTAATCACCTTTTCAGTCCAGATCTTCAGATGTGAAGATAAATCTCTGTAGCATTGCTTTGAGGATTTCCTTTCTCTTACTTCATATAGTGCTGCTACTTGCCAGAAGTATGAGTCATTGCCACTGAATTCCCCTGACTTACACCCAGACAGGTGGCAAATATATGTACAAAAAGGGGAGAAGACCACTAGATGAACTCAAAACTTAATCTTTAAATGACAGCTGGAAAGTTAAGTATAATGTTATAAATGGCTGTCCCTATTGCCCAAAACAATGTTTCTGTAATTGCTACAGAAGTATAGATATGAGTTTTTTTATAGTGCAGCTGGTGTTGAGTGCCTGTTTTGTTTGACATAGCCAACACTTTGGTTATTCTGGCAGTTTACAACAAGTCAAATAGAAATGCTGATCAGTTTCATTTCTGAATACTTTTTCGCTGCAAGTTACTTTATACCATTTGCTTCCATGCTGGCAGATAATTTACATTCATCATATTTCAATTCCAGTCTTTGTAATATACCCTTAGAAGGACCCTGGCTGTGTCCTCTATGGTGTATTTGGATTACACACTATCCATTTGCTTTGAAAAGATGCATCTTATGGGCCTTGGGCTATGCAATGAGAAAGAAGCAAATAAAAATTGATAAAGATTGTGCATTCCTTCTCCCGGCTGATATGAGAATGATAGGAAGCTGAAATAGAAAGCCAATATAACTGTTTTTAAAAAAAAATAACAGCAGAAAAACACAACACATTTTTCATAGCTTTCTACCCTTTCTTTCCTCCTCCACTGCACCTGCACATGCTGTATATTAAATTTTTGTTTTAAATAATACTAATATTACATTTTTTCATGTAAATCATATATACAGCTCCTTCAACAAAAGTAAAATGCTTGTGGGGATATAGTTTTTATCTTTGATTGTACTGTGTAAGACAGAGTCAATATTTGTAACAAGTTTCTTGGGTCTTTGTATTGATCGATTGGAATTAAAACAATTTAAAACAACCTAATGGTCCCTTTCTTTTAAGGGGTGAAAAAAAGTACCACCGTTCCATTACTCATTCTCTGATAAGCTATAGATCTGATCCTGCAAAAAAAAAAATGCTGTAGCAGTTTATACTGTACATCATGAATAGGATATTTTCAGGTATTTTAATTTTGCACACACAGTGTTTCAAAAGGGTTGAGTACATTTTGTTATCTGATTGAGGGATTTATGGAAGAAGCTGGTAATTTAAGCAAAAATCATTGGAAAAGGTCCTAGTTTTTTTCCTAAATCTTGGTTAAAGGCTAACTCCTCTTTTGTGGAGAAAAAAATAGCAAATAAAGAAAAAAATAATATAGTGTATACAATTGCAATATAAGTCATATTGTAATTGAATGTTATTAAAAATTACCTTTCCTTTTCAATCTGCAGCGCTGTAATTTTCTATAAATGCAAAGCAATATGGCTACATGGAGTTGTTCTGTACACAGAATGTGTACTGACCACTCCCCGGAAACATAATTTCCTGATTGTGTGATTGGCTCACTGATTTTCCCAGAAGTCTGCCTAAGATACAATTCAGATTTCAGGCATCCCCTGCAAAAAAAAAAATCATTTTTGGTGAGATATTTCCAATAGGAACACATCTAAAGGAATGCAGGCCCAGCAGCTTTCCTCATTAGTGCCTTGCAGCTGCCACAGCTGACTGATAATTATGAAACCATCCCATTAGACTCACTCAGCCAAACGCACATGGATTTCTTCAGAATAACAAAAGGTAGGAATCTGCAACAAAGGTTGTTATAATCCTTGCAATGTACATAGATCACCCAGAGGGGAATGTTTTTTTCTCAACAAAAGTGGAGTTACACTTTAAAGATTGTGGTTTACCATGTTCCCTAAATTTGTAGCAAAGTGTGTCTCTGAAAGATCCAGATGAGTAGAAAAATGTTATCATTTATCATCATCATTTACATTTACAATAAGGTTTCAATTCATGAACAAGGTTAGCACAGGGGCTTATATGTAATGGGGTAGAGCTGGGTAACCAAGACTCCCAGCTAGTTTGTGAGGCCATCGAAAAAAAAAAATTGTGCAAGCCTGGGGCTCTTATTATTGTGATTTTGGGTAAAGAAAATATGTGGGATTCTGATGAGCATCATTTGGGGACTGCAACTGTCTTTTTTAAAGGACACTACAACTTTTTTGTTGTAGCTTGTGTTAGTTTTGTAATATATTATTAGTTCATAGAATTAGTTCGTCAAAAGTTTAGTATAGTAGCATAGGAAAAATAATATGTCTATGACATTCAAATAATTTTACATTTCTTTTTGTTATAGTTTACTCTTACTGTCAAATTGTTTCTTACCTTGATGAAGCAATGCAGTTAAACAGGGTATGGGTACTAAAAAGAGTGAAGGATAAAGCACACAATGTTTCTTACCTTGATGAAGCAATGCAGTTAAACAGGGTATGGGTACTAAAAAGAGTGAAGGATAAAGCACACAATGTTGTGGACATAAGATGGACAAAATAGTGGTAACAATATATGAGATATCAAGTGTCTCTTATGTAGCAGGCTTGACTTTTTTCCTTCAGAACAGCATAAGGCCTTGATGCATGATCCAGCTTTATTCTTCAAGAAACTAAATAGCTGGAGACATTAAGGAGGTAGAAAACACTTTGCAGTCTTTTTGCTCTTAAAGGCATTACATTACAAGTTGTGTAGCAGTGTGTATGGGGCATTATCATGTTGGAATATGGCAACATAATGATTCCCTGGCCATTCACACAATCACATTCATCACACACTCATGGAACCTACTTAACTCCCTTGAGATGACTATAGACCCCATTACCATGTTTACTTATTGTCAACAAAATTTGTCAGTCGATTGCATTTTTGGCTTTCTTCAAATGTAAATCTGTCTAGGTATAGGAATTAATAATTGACCATATTACTTTTTGTTTGGGACATTATTATCTTGGAATATGGGAACATTATGTTTCCTTGGCCATTCACACAATCACATTCATCACACAATCACACACTCATGGAACCTACTAAACTCCCTTGAGATAGTTGCATTATATTATAGACCCCACCACCATGTTTACTTATTGTCAACAGAATTTGTGAGTTTATTGCATTTTTGGCTTTCTTCAAATGTAAGTCTGTCTAGGTATAATAATTATTAATTGACCATATTACTTTTTCTTTCCATTCTATTACTACCAGTGGTCCAGGTGTTAAATAATAATAATTATAGTGCGCATGTGCGGGATCCCGGAGGAAGTCGTGTTCTAGCCGGGCTCCTCACACTCCGACCCATTGAAGCTAACTATAGCGGCAGCAGCAGAGCTTGAACTCGGGAAACCGAGCGGCATAGACCCGGAACTGGGGATGAACAGGAGAGCCACAGGTCAGCCCAAAAAAAGGCAACTAAAACAGGCAAAGACCGGCGGACGGGCCGGGCCCTCGCCGACCCACACACAGCAGCCCAAGATGGCGCCCGCACGAGGGACAGCACGAGGCAGCACAGCCCAGAACGCTGAAACGGAGCAAGGTAGGGGAGACCCCCAGAGAGACATAGCTCCCGACCCCCAACACACTAATCCCCAAACTGAACCTGCAAAAACCAGGGACCCCTTTTCATCCCAATCATCCGGGGAATATGATGCCGAAACACAGGGTGATTCCCTATCACAGCCCCCATCACCGGTCATGTTCAGGGACATTCAAGAGCCTGCAGACTCCCCGATGTCCTCTATGGACAGAAATATGGCAGAAATGACAGATGCTATCTTCAGTCAGCCTAATCCAGGGACTCTAACACCCGACCCGCAGCCAGTACAATATGCAGGAGATACAGTGCTACTTGCACGCTTTTCCACAATGCTGCAGCAAGAACTGTCCAAAGCATGTGCCATAATAACTACAGACCTAAAGAAGGACATTCAAAGCATAGGCGAACGATTTGAGATGATCGAAAACAAATTAGAGGCCACAGTCAGAAAAGTTAACCAAAACTCGCACATGATTACAGATCTTCAGGATAGATTGGAAGAAGCAAATGCAAAGATCGAAGATTTAGAAAATAGATCACGCAGATACAATGTGCGCATCAGAGGCCTCCCCGAGACTCACACTGATCTTGAAACAGCTATGGCAGAACTTATGAAAGATTTAATCCCTGACATTAAGTCGCATCATATGGAGATCGATCGTATTCATAGGGCCCTTACAGCCCCTAGGCAGGACGGCCTACCAAGAGACATTATTGTCAAGCCACATTACTACCGTATTAAAGAAAAGCTGATGTTTGCAGCGCGCAACAGACAGGATCTCACTTTGCTGGGAGCACCCATTCAGCTATTTACAGATCTGGCCCCCTCGACGGTTCAAAAACGCAGGAACCTAAAGCCATTACTCCAACAGCTCATACACAAACAGATAAAGTACAGATGGTCATTCCCGTTTCGATTGTCATTTACTTTCAAAGGCAAATCATACTCTTTTGCAACATTCCAAGATGGAGAAGACCTATTGTTACACTTAGGAATCATCTCTCAAAATCGGGATACCTCCCCTTCCTCACGCCAAGAAAATCGTTCCCTTTCCCCGTTATGGCAAGATAGGAGAAATACAAGACAAGGAAGGGCCCCGCAAGAAACCTGAAGGAAGACGCAAGAACATTTGGTTGGAAAAGTTTCTGATTTTTGACTCTCCACGCGTAATTGGGGGATATTTACCCCCAAGGGGAGAAAGACATTCCCTACCTCTGCTGAGAAGACTCTAAGCTCTTCACGGCACAAGATGCGGACTAATTTTTATTTTTTCTAGTTTTATTTCTAATTTTTATTGCTATTACCTTCTTTTTATTTTTTGAGCAGCTAGCGACGGGAAGATCCCCCCGGGCTGGCTAAAGCTTAAAGTTCATGGGTGGTGGGGGGGGGGCCGGACACCGCAATCCCCAAAAGAGAGCCCCTGGGGGGCGTCGGGCCTGCGACTCTGGGGCGGGGGTGGCCTGATGGCGCCTGGCCGCCCCAGAGTCGCAGGCCCGGAATTGGGGAGGGCTGACCCACACCGGGCTTAATCATAGTTATGGTTGTAGTTATGGTTATAGTTATACACGCTACTATGTTACAAGCTGCCAGATGGCGGAAAAATTTAAATGGGTCGGGGTGGTTATCCATGCCACCCATCTGTGAGACAGTCCTTCTCGGATGAGGGGGATTCTCTTACACTACTTAAATCAGGCACTATGCCTGTTAAGGGTCAAACCCCGATACGTTACTAAGGAAATTATGTACATTACATATGCACCTTTGGGCCATAGGCCAAATGTTTTTATCTCTAATGTCGATCTAATCTTTGCTTCTGTTTCCTCCCTTCCCCTCCCCTTCCACATCCTACTGAGGGCTCCACGCGCCAATTCTGTGCTCTGGTCCTGGTCCAATACGAACAAGAGGTCAACGGTAACAAAAGACCCAAGGCCTAACATCAAGGCGCAAGGTAAGAGTGCTCTGCCTTTCCACGATGGCTAAACACTATCTGTCAGACTATTCCATAATCACACACAATGTACACGGTTTTAATTCCCCAACTAAAAGAACCAAAGCTTTCCAATACTACCATACCCAACGAGCTGACGTGGTCCTGCTGCAGGAAACCCATTTTACTAAAACATCGGCCCCAAGATATTTAAATAGTAGATATCAACAATTTTACTTAGCGTCAGGTTCTGACAAAAAAGGGGGTGTGGCTATCTGTTTCTCAAAACGAACCCCATTCACCCCTGACACTATCCTCAAAGACAAAGCGGGCAGATATATCATGGCAGTGGGTCGCCTACATGAACAAAAAGTGACATTTATTTCATACTATGCTCCCAATTCGGGTCAGACAGAATTTTTTAGCAAGATGCTGCAGACACTGATGCCTAGGGCACAGGGACGAATAATTATGGGGGGGGACAGCAATGTACCACTCGATAGGATAATGGATAAATCAAACCCCTCTAAGATATTCCTTAAAAAACCACCACTCAGTAGCAACAAAATTGCACGTCTCCTCCATCTCCATGACCTGATAGATGTCTGGAGGGAGAAGAACCCTACAGCCAGAGACTACACGCACTACTCTCAGGTTCACCGCACATACTCCCGAATTGACCACATTCTAGTACAGTCACCCCTAATACCCAATATAACCTCAGCCAAAATATTGAATACGCCTTGGTCCGACCATTCCCCTATTAAGATAGCTACAACAGGGCTGTGGTCTAAACCACGCCCCTCCCCATGGAGGTTGAACATAAGTTTATTAAATGACCCCGTAATATTTAGTGAAGTAGAAAAAGAACTGCAGGCATATTTTAGGACGAATAAGGCTTCCGACACATCTCCGGCAATAAACTGGGCAGCACATAAGGTGGCTATAAGGGGGAAATTGATACAGATAGCAGCTAGAGCTAAAAGGAACCGGGAACAAAACATTAAACAACTAGAATTAAAGCTTGAAGAACTCATAAAAGACCAACATACCAACCCACAGGTAGACAATAGACAAAAAATAGATGACATAAGGCTGGAACTGAATTTATGCCTGACCACTAAAGCGGAGAAATACATCTCTTGGTCGAAACACAAATACTACACTATGGGAGACAAGCCGACCACGCTACTGGCCAGGAAACTGGTACCTAGAACTTATACCCCGACCTTACCTAAGCTGAGGCTACCAAACGGTCACCCCACACAAAGCCCTGAACTGATCCTTCAAGAATTTCACAGGTTCTATTCCAATTTATATGCAGCACAAACTAAAATCTCACCGAGCCAGATAACAAGTTTTTTTCGGGATATACAATTGCCCCAACTTACACGAGATCATGCAGAATTGATGGACAAGGAATTCACAGAAGCAGAGGTTAAGATGGCTATAAAAGCCACACACCCTTCCAAAGCCCCGGGACCTGATGGGTTCCCAGGCCACTACTACAAAAAATACCAGGAGATACTTGTCCCTCACTTGTGCTCATATTTTAATGATCTTAGGCGTGAAGGCACGATCCCTCCCAACGAAAACTTCGCATACATACACGTATTGCCAAAACCAGGGAAAGATCACGGAGATTGCGCTAACTACCGCCCAATCTCCTTGATCAATACGGACCTGAAGGTAATGACTAAAATATTAGCATTCAGAATGAACTCCTTTTTATCCCGCTACATCCACCCGGACCAGGCAGGCTTTATTCCTAACCGTCAGGCCTCAGACCAGACTCGCAGGGTGATCAACCTTATCACGGCCATCCAAGCGGATTGGGACGCCAGGGGGAGCAGACAGGGTATGCTGCTGTCCCTGGACATCCAAAAGGCTTTCGATTCCCTATCATGGGACTATTTACTATTGGTACTAGGGCGATTCGGGTTCGGTGAGAGCTTTCTGACACTCCTCCAAAAATTGTATAATACTCCAGCAGCTTCACTGATGATCAGGGGCTACATGTCACGACCCCTGGACATCAGACGAGGAACAAGACAAGGTTGCCCACTCTCTCCACTACTTTTCGCGCTCGCCATAGAACCCCTAGCCATAAAAATTCGCTCTAATCCTGACATCAGGGGTATAATGGGAGGGGACAGGGAACATAAATGTCTGCTTTTCGCAGACGATCTGCTACTAACATTATCATCCCCGATTACTTCCCTCCCCAACCTATACGCCGTACTGCAACCATTCTCACAGATCTCAGGACTCCAAATAAATCATAATAAATCAAGAGCACTGAACCTTTCCCTATCGAACCCGGTCCAGAAAACAATCGAACAATCCCACCAATTTAAATGGGAACAAGAAGCCCTCCCATATTTGGGAATCCAGCTGACACCCTCTATACAAACACTCTATAGATATAACTACCCGCCCCTATATAAAAAACTAGCAGAAGACCTAGCGAGATGGCAGATACACCCACCATCGTGGTTTGGCAGACTACACTCTATAAAAATGAACGTGTTACCGAGACTGCTGTACCTATTTCGTACATTACCAATATCTCTAAACCGTACTGACTTACTCTCATTTCAAAAAAAAATCTCACAATTTATATGGGGGGATAGGAGGCCTAGGGTGAACAGGAAGACAATGTACACTCCGAAGTCAAAAGGCGGGTTAGGTCTACCGGACCTACAGAAATACTTTAATGCAGCCCAACTAGCCCAACTAGTGAGATTTCATTCTCATGCACCCCAAACAAGTTGGATGGCTATGGAATCCTACTCATGCCGCCCCACCCCGGTCTCACATCTAATGTGGCTAACAATGAAGGAAAGACCACTAATATTATGCCCCACCCTCTCATTTTCCCTGGAAATATGGGATAGGCTCACGAGAACACATAAATTCAGATCCCCCCATACTCCGCTGGCACCCCTTTTGGGGAATAGGGAGTTCACCCCGGGCCTCCTTTCACCCTCTTCCTTTGAATGGTGGACTAACAAGGGATTGATCAGGATCGCTGAATTTTGTGATCATAGAGGTATAATAACAGAAAGAGCGTTGATTGATAAGTACCAGATGCCACAGACGGAAAAATATAGACTAACCCAAATACAGCACTACCTACGCTCCCTAACAAAAAGGGGAGAACTATCATCGGTGACTCCCATGGAAAGCCTGTGCAAACAATTTGATAAGCTGAGGGGACACATATCAGCCATATACACGATGCTGACAGAAGTCACAGCAAAGTTAAACCACATGACTATGTGGGAACAGGACATCCAGGAGACACTGGAGTTAGACGAATGGCAATCGTTATCAATCAAGGCTTCTCGCTCTCTTATTAACACCTCAATTATAGAAGCCAACTACAAAGTTCTGCTAAGATGGTATATGGTACCGACCAGATTGGCCACTTTTGTTCCAGGAGCCTCCCCGAACTGTTTTAGGGGCTGCGGACAGCTGGGGACAGCCTACCACATTTGGTGGACGTGTCCAAAGGTTAGGAGATTCTGGATCAGGGTCTACAACTTTGTGTACACCCTCACCCAACAAAACCTCCCAAAAGCAGCTAGGAACGCATTAATGGGAGACACAGTATCTGGGGTCCCCCGATATAGTGGCAGGCTCCTTACCTTTATATTTATTTCAGCCAGAATCACTATAGCGAGAAATTGGAAATCCGCAAGCCTACCACTGGATCAATTCAAACGTAAATTGTCATGGATTATGGTAAATGAAAGGTTGACTGCGTTGATACAAGACAAAATGAAAGTCTTCCATAAAATATGGGACCCCTGGATCAGGTACCTGACAAATGACCCTAGGACCCTTCCGAATGAGGAAGGGACCTAACTACACTGGCGGCGTGGAGCCCCCCCCCCCCTCCCCTTTTCTCCTCCCCTTCTTCTCTCCCCTCTCCTCCACTTTATTCCTAGATCTTGAATCTCCTTCTCCCCTCCTTTACCTCGACTTTTCTCGACCTCTACCTAGACTAACTGGGATAATTGTTTGCACTTTTTTGGGTCCAAGATCCTAATGTTTTATATAAAGAGACTATATATATTTTTTATGCTACCTATAACTCCTCTAGCACGGTCTAAGACTATGTAAAGTAATTATGCCGGGCAAAAACTTACTGTAAATCCTAGGACACCCGCTAGATGATATCTAGAGAGGCTGCTATATACAAAGATCGAATACCAGATAACCACCATGCGGCCAGCCAAGAGAGGAGGGAGTGAAGGAGAAAACTTAGACAAGAATTGTTATTGTTAATACGAAAGTTGTACTTTACTTTGTACCTTGTGAAAACTAATAAAAATTATTGCAAACTAAATAATAATAATTATATTGTACAAGGGTATGTATGCACCTTTGTTTGCCTTGGATTCAACCAGTATACAAACTACACCTTGACTATAAATTCCAGATTTGACTCTCCTAATACACAGTCTTTTAGGGATTCAGTGCTAAAGGAGTTGATTAAGTTATGTAGAACTTATTATGCTGGTTAAAGATAATTTATATTTTAACTAAATCGCTACAGCTCTCAACCTGTCCAGGGCCTGGCAGTAATTACATCTTATGGATGCTGTGGAAGTACAGTAAAATGCCATGAATGCACCAATCCCAACCATAAGGTATAATCATTGCCCTAGCTGAAGCACAGCTCTGCAGGCTGCAAACGCGTTCACAGTGCCATTTGTTAGCATAGGATGTCTGTATTTACATTTGATAAGGTAGGGGCTCTGTAGGTTTATTAATGTTGCACCTTGTATATGTTAAGCTATTATCTATCCCAGTTGTTGAGCCAAGGTATTACTTGGTAAATGATAGTATTTAGCAGGGGACCTTGAGGGCTGCATCAGCATTGAGATATTGGGCAGGCACTCCAAAAGTAAGATTTTGTCTTACTGTCTGTGGTTCTACTCCCCTTTCTTGTTTACAATTTTGCTTGTTGGTTGGAGTTCAACTCAGTAAAGAAGCATCTCTTCAGCTAGTATACCACAGAATTTAACTGCAGAAGAACCACTGAGATATCTGACAGATAAGAATTATTAAGAAAAAAATAAGTGTGAAACTTTATGTTTAAGGAAGGAAGGTGACGTGAAAGCAGTTGGTAAAAAAAATCCAATATAGCTAGTAGCTATTTCCCCAGAAAACATTGGGCTGGGGCCATCTCCTGTTTTCTGCTGTGCTCATATGCAACCCCCTGAGAAAGCCAAGATCAATTGATGGTAATATCATGTGTGTGGGCACCTCAGCTAAATAAAAATTAATCAAAATGTTAAAATCTACTTATGGTGCACTCCATGTGTCAATTGTATGATTTAATGAGAATCCTGTTGGAACAGATTGCATGCCAAGAACTTCTGTTCAAAGTACAAATCTTATTCCACTGAGTTTTCATGTTGTTGTGGATGAGTTCATTATGACCTCTATGAGCTTGATACTCATGTAGCTTTAATAAAGATATTAAAATTTAAATAAATTATCACTGCAGCCCGTCTCACAGTTGTTACTGGAACATGCAAAATACAGTCATTCTATGAGAGCAATTTCAGATAATCAGTGCTATGAATTTGAATCCTGCCCATATGAGTAGGAGCTATTCAGTCAAATCTCAATAAACCCATGATATGTAGTGTGTAAATACCCATACTTAACCATCAGTCCTTATTTGCATACTATTTGTATTTATAATGTACTGCCTTGGCAATTTGAAAAAGAACTCTACTTTTGTGTGAAAACTAACATGAATGAATGGTAACTGAATTAAGCAGGAATATTTACATCTGTAAACTACATTTGTTTTCAGTGTTTGTGCCAGATAGATCAAAGTCACTTTTAACTGTTCCTCTGTGGTTTTGTCCATATTTTGCACCTACATTAAGTGTATTTAATAATTCTTATACAGTGTGAGTTTTTTAATTCGTTTTTTGTATATCCACTTTATTGCTTAAGATAAGAGTTGAATTTGGCATAAAACGCCTACTGACATACTAAGGTCATCTGAGCATTAATTATAGATTGGCTCATTTATCAGTTCATTTGGTAGCGATAGCAGTGAAACCACTGTGAGCATCCAAATTATTTTACCAAAAATATGACACTGTAAAAGTAAATTTTTATATCTTAACATATTATCATATTGTTAAGAAGCCATATTTATCAAAAAGTGTTTCTTAGTTAGATTAACTAATGTCATAACAGCCCACATGGTATCACATACCTGCTGAAGACTGGAACGTTGTGGAGGCCTCTCCTGCACCTCCTGCCTAACTCTCCTGAAGCTGGTGAAAGAGTGTAAGTGTCAGACTTACGTACCTGACTGATGAGCCCGATATAGCAGGGGAAGGCCTCCCTTACGTGCCTGGTTAGCGGCCCCTGGTAGTATAGACAGCAGGCACGGGAGCGCAGGCCGGTATGAGAGCCTGGCGGGTAAGTCCACACACAGGCAATATACTGAGGAGCAGGCAAGTTCACAGTCCGGGTCACTAGCAGAGTTGGCAGCAGGCGGGTAACATGGTACAAAGGAGCAGGCAGATGCAGAGTCTGGGTCACAAGCAGGGTTGGCAGCAGGCTGGAGGAAATGTGGTACAAGGGAGCAGGCGGGTTCAGGGTCAAAGACAAGCCGAGGTCGGGTGCAGGCAGAAGACAGGGTGATCCAAAGGCAAGCTGGGTGGTCAGGGGGGTAATCAGGAGACTCAGATAAGGCAGCGGGTGCAGGGGTACTGGGAGCTGAAGATCGGACAGCACTGAGCACAGTGCATGAGGATGCTAAGTAGGCCGGTTGGCGCCAAACGCCACGCGTGCTGACGCGCACGCGCACCAACGCGAGCTCGCACAGGCGTGCGCCTGCGGGCGCCAGCACGCGCCCATCACTGGGTCCATTCCGGGAATTTCCATGACAGTAAGGGGAAGGTGTGGCACGAGTGCCGTAGTAGCTGGCTGGTGATGTCCACTTCGTAGATTGATAGAGCAGGTAGTTGCAGTCCTTGGAACAAGATACAGGAGCAGCTTGGCTCTAGAGCAGGGGACAGAAGCAAGGCCGGGAGGCGGGCAGCAATCAACAACAACTGGTCAGCGAGGGAATGAATCAGCAGGCAAAGCAAGTCCATGAGGCAGGCCAGGGTCAGTAACGCCAGGCAAAGCAGTACAGAATCAGCAGGCAAAGAATAAGTAATCATGTAAATAGAGTTGAAGCAGGGGCAGTAGCAAATACCAGGGTCATGCACAGGTTAGCAGGTACAGCAGATCAGGTCTCAGCAACAAGCTGAAGACCATTCAGCAACTGCTCATAGTGACAGACCAGTTTAAATAGACCACTGGGTGCCAAGTGCACACGCTAATTGATATAATAAACTGGCACAATACATCTACCATTACCCTTTCCCTCGGAAAAAATTATGAAGTGTGCAGTGCGCACAAGCATGAGCATTAGCACAAGTCTGCATTGGTTTTCTGGTGCTAGGAATCCAGTTTACCTTACACATGGTCATTATGGTCTTCAAGCATAAGGTAGGTCACATACAGGATTCCTATATTTCCTCAACCTCTTACCACAACCCCTACCAGAAGTTAGGTCCAGACATTGCTGTAGCCTTAAGCATGTGATGAATGCATATATGTTTAGTAATCATTACTATACAGATACAGAAAATTATATTTTAACTTCTAAGACTGCAAAACCAGGCCCATTGTCCTTTATTGAAGAAAACATTGATTAATGTGGCGTCATGACTTGTAGCCTAAGTATACTCGTAGGATAAACATAATCATCTATATGCAGGTGTTGGGAAAATAAAGCTTTAGTTTATTGGGAATTAATTGGAACTCCAAAAAACATAGACACTACCACTGAGGCCAGTTTTTTTTTTATTTCAAAATGTTTTATTCGAATAGCAATAGAATATACAGTAAATATAAACATTAATCGTACTATAGAAGTACGTACATCTTTGGAGGAACAGCATGTGAATTCAGCTTGGCCCTGCTTAAACTATTACAGAAATAGTCAACCACATCTTCATCAGTTAGAGTTCAGAATTCGAGACAGAAGGTAAAAGGGAAGCAAACATTCACAGGTTTAAATAGGTATTCAGGGCCAATTAAGTTTTAATTAAAAAATAATTGCATGCATTATAATATTTTTATTACCAATCCCTCAAGTTTATCCTTTTATTGTACAGTTGTATCAGTCTAACATGTTACACGTCCTGGAAACTCAAGGGAAAGGTAAGTTTACAAGAGGAAGAGAGACGAGCCATTGACATGAGGGAGAGACATAAGCTTTGCTATGGGTGCTATGGAAGGAGTGTGTCAGAGACACCAAATGCATGCATATTTTATTAACATGTTTACTATAAAAAAAAATATTTACTGAGTGAGATGCAACTTCTTTGTTAGAATCGGTTAGAACAAAGTGTTAGGATGGCAGGCACAATGTGTTCAGAAAAGGGAATTCTGGTATTTGTGATATAGTATAACCAGGGCATTTTTTCAGCCTGAACATGCTGGAACAGAGTCTCTCCACCTCCGGCACTGGCTTTGAGCTTACCACACACTAGTGTCACTTGTAAGCCCAGCTTCTTTGTCTGTAAGTGACAGTGTTCTTCTCGCGATGGCTGGGTAAGAATGGACCTCAACCTCAGAGATTCCGCTGGGAGGGATTTAACATCCAGTAGTTTGTTCCGAAGGATGTGTATGAGGAGGTAAGCTGATAGAATGTTGTGGGATATCAGTAAGGCATTAAAGTGTTATGGTTAAACCCAGAACAGAAAAATCATTCTGTATATGCAGAATGGGATGCTTGTTATACTCACTGTGCAAACTAAGGGGATAATCCTCTGCATTGTATAAATAGGCTGTTTGATCATGTATGCACAGATCCTCCTTTTCCTGCACTGTCCCCCTGGACAAATCCAGATAAGACACAGTGAGTGGAGTCAGGCTGCACATGCTTAGTTGGACTATATTGCTGGAGAGAACATTTCCTGTTTGATCAGAGCTAGTCAGGTCACATGGTATTGACATCACACATATGGGCATCTATACAGATCCTAAATGACAGCCCAGTCCCTCCCTCCTCCTCCATGCCCAGTAACTAAAAAAGAACACAGTGGGTGGGATGTCACATCTCGATTGATGGATGACCCGCCTCCTATAAAAGCATGTGGACACAGGCTTTAGTGGATTTTAAGAGGCAGTGATTCCCATAAATGTGATAACGCTACTGTAGAGATTACTGCACTGTTCTATATTACACATGCAGCAATATAACCATCTCACCTGGCACCCCACTACCACCTTGTTAACACCCTACCTCCTATCACCCTCATCACACCTGGCACCACACTGCCACCTTATGAACACACTACCTCCTGTCATCCTCCTCACACCTGGAACCCCACTGCCACCTTGCTAACACCCTACCTCCTGTCATCCTCATTACACCTCATTACACATGGCACCCCACTGCTACTTTGCTAACACCCTACCTCCTGTCATCTTCATCATCATCACACCTGGCACCCCATTTCCACCTTGCTAACACCCTACCTCCTGTCATCCTCCTCCTCATCACACCTGGCACCCCACCGCCGCCTTTCTAACACCCTACCTCCTGTCATCCTCCTCCTCCTCTTCATCACACCTGGCACCCCACTGCCAGCTTCCAAACACCTGTATGGACAAAGCAGCTTATTCCAATGTTGAGAGGACAAGGGTCTCTTTCCCACAAATGTGTTGTGGCAGGTAGCGCGGGCTGTGGACAGGTGGCATATTGAAATATGGAACACTA
The DNA here is from genome assembly GCA_028564925.1 of Lithobates sylvaticus. Lineage (NCBI taxonomy): Eukaryota > Metazoa > Chordata > Amphibia > Anura > Ranidae > Lithobates > Lithobates sylvaticus. The sequence continues at coordinate 160,081,680 of CM053027.1, read as the reverse complement.
CTTTAACAATAATCATTCACCTGGGGTGACATCTTTAAGTGTTACTAAACCCACAACAGTAAAATAGTAGTCTGTATATGCAGTACAGCATGCTTGTTATACCTCTTAGTGTGGCACCTAAGGTGTTGTGCATAGCATTGTGCATAGCATTGTGTAAAAAGGCTGTTCAATCCTATATTTTCTGATCATCTCCTTCTTCCACTCTCCAAAAAATAACCTTATATATTCAGTTTGTTTATTGCTATAGAGTTTTATTTGCATGTGATCAGTACAAGGCCAACCAGCACTGTCCAGACAGAGCGTCAGGTGTCCTACATTCTCATAGGACAATCATGGGAGAAATGAAAACTCCTCCTACAAGCTTTCCACAGACACTCGTAGAAGTCACATGACTGCTATATACTGCTGATGAAAAAGGGTATTTATCAGTTTATATTTACTACAATAATTGCATTTCCATTTTTTGTGTACTATGAGAGATCAGATATAGTGAATGCAGGGTTCTGGGTCTAGTAACACTTTAAGGTGGCAATGTGTTAAAGCGGAGTTGCACCCAAAAATACCCTCTTTTTACAGGGTCCCAGCTCCCACTTCCTCCCGGCGCACTGCAGCACCGGAAAGGAGATTACCTCTCCCCCTCCCTCTCGGCAATCATCTAGGACACGTCACAGGTCCCAGATGATTCCCCGGCCAGTCAGAGCGCGCGGAGTGGCTTGCGAGTGTGCAGTGGGTGCCTGGCTGTGAAGCCACAGCCAGGCACCCACAGTTACAATGCCGGCGCTGCAGAGAGGAGGGGTAGATGAGCGGGCATTACCCCGCATCCCTGGACCCTGGGACAGGTAAGTGTCTGATTATTAAAAGTCAGCAGCTGCAGTATTTGTAGCTGCTGACTTAAAAACATTTTTAAGCAGAACTCTGGTCTACTCTCTAAGGTGGCAGTGTGGTAAGGTGTTAAGGTGGCAGGGAAGCTTGGTTTCAAAATGGAAGTGAGGGACAGTGAGTGTGCAGGACGGTGGAAAGCACTGGTGCTGTGTGTCTGCAGCTAATTTTAGTTGCCGCCTCTATGCATGCCACTGCCCAGTGGCTGCTGCAGTGATGTAACAATAAATTATTCACCATGTAACGTCACTCTATTTTCATTCCTCTCCTTGCACATACTGTTTACCGTCCGTCATACACTCTGCATGCCTCCCCTGGACATACTACCCATTGTCGTACACTCTGTACTCCTCTCCTAAACGTGCCACCCACCGTCATACACTCCAAACTCCTCTGCTGAACATACTACCCACGATCATACACTCTGAAATCCTCTCCTCTCCTCTAAAGATAATATTTGCTGTCATTGTATCAAACCCTCTAAACGAATTCCCTATACATAACGTCATACACTGCACACTCTTTTCCTGCACATACCACCATACACATCATGTTCCTTTCCTGCACACTGTCATACACACTGTACTCCTTTCCTGCACATAGTGTCATACACACTGCACTCCTTTCCTGCATGTACAGTCATATACTCCATACTTAAATGAATCCCCCTCACATGAATTACATTCTACAATGGCTTGCTGAAAGCACAACTAATAAAGGTGTCCCTGGAACTCTAATTGAAATGTTGGCAATCTTGCATTCTGCACATAATGTACTCCTAAATTCTGCACTCTGTATGTAGCACAGTTCTGAACTCTTCGCTTTGTACATAGCACACTGCTAAATCCTGCACTTGGTACATAATACACTACTGGTATTTTACAATGCCTATTTAAGGCCCTCCACTGTGCAATTTAGCCAAACCCATCATTTGATGCGCCATGCCATGGATGACATGTTATGGCACCTGAATAATAGGCATATAATAAGTGCCAATGTACAGTTTAATGCTTAAATTAAAATACAAAACTGTATTCAACTGTAATCGCATATCAGATTCAAATTAATTATTTTATTAAACGACCTATGACTTGATTTAGTAATTATTATTACTATTGTTATTATTATGGGTAGCTAAATGGCAGATGAGGTTTAATGTGGAAAACTGTAAAGTAATGCACTTGGAAGCTAAAAATACGAATATGAATTACTCACTAGGGGATGAACCCCTTGAGGAATCAAAGATGGAAATGGATCTGGGGGTTCTAGCAGATCACATGCTCAGCAATAGCATGCAATGCAAAGTTTCAGCAAGCAGGGCAAGCAGACTACTATCATGCATTAAAAGGGGTATTTACTCAAGACATAAGGCTACAATCCTACCACTTTACAAAACTCTGGTTCAGGCCACATCTTGAGTATGCCATCCAGTCCTGGTCACCAATCCTCAGGAAGGATGTGCTGGAACTGGAGAGTTTAGAGAAGGGTGACAAAGCTAATATGTTGGTTGGATGAAGAACGACTACAAACATTAAACATTATTCACCCTGGAGAGGAGGTACTTAAGAGGGTATCTGATCCATACACAACAATGTAAATGTTGACCTTAGCATTGGGAGAAAACCTTTAAATCTTAGGTCTGTAAAGAAGACATGCAACCATTTAATGAAGTGAGACAAGAAGTGGTTCAATCTTAAACTGTGTAATTGGTTTATTACTGTTAGAGTGGGAGGATGTGGACCTCCCTTCCACAATTGGTGGTGTCAGCAGGTGTAGATACATTTAAAAATTATTTTGGCTGTGTTTCAAAGCAAGCACAATGTATACACTCACACATACACTCAGGTTGAACTGTATGGACTGATGTATTTTCTCAACCTTACCAACTATATGTAATTATCTTCAAATAAGAATAATGTTTGTTACATGAGAGGACCCAACAGTCTACATCCTTACTCATATCCCCTGTTGATGTGAGCAAATATGTTTTATAGTTCAGTGTGTGCAGTATACACTCGAGCTATTGCTGGTATCTGTTTGGTAAGGTAAAATATAGTTTTCTATTAGATAATTTCTCCAAGAGTAGAACTTTGAGAACATTATTTGTATTCTCAGTTTCCCTAAATCATTTGAAATATGCTCAGTTCAAATGATTTATTTTCTCATTAGCATTAATTTCCCTCATGATTTTGGTACATGAGCACCCCATAAACAAAATAATGATTTTAATGAGCCTAACTGATGATGCAAGTGAACACATCCAATCAAGAAGACCTAGTAACACTTGCTGTGTTTTCCAAAGCATCTTTGCAGCTTAATGTATTTAATCATTAGCTTGTAACATTTACTTTTCTAAATGAAAGAGATATCATTGAAGTCTTGGCTACAGAACAGTTTACGAGTCTTGCAGTACATTTTTCTGACAAAAGCAAAGAAAATCAAAAAGATATTTTCGTCTTACCATCTGCTAATGACATCTTGTAAAATTATGTATATAAATAGAGATTTTGTTTTAGGATTTTAAAGAGAAAATATTCCCTGTTTCAAGAATAAGTATTAGGATCACCAAGGCAAATCTCAAGCTAGGCTATGATGCATGAAAGGTTTGTTTGAGGTCCTGAGCTTAGATTGCTTGTAGTTGATGCCTTGGTTGACAAACAGCTGGTAAGTTCAGCCGCTATAAATAAATTGACTAATGAGTTTCTAGCTTTAAAATATATCGAAAACAAAAATCAAAAACTGTATCCAGTACACCTCTGTAGTGTCAGACCCCTTTATTTTTTAATTAAATAATCTTACCTATGGATCCTGCCAAATACTTTAATTTTAAGGGTGCCAAAACCCATCCTAGTGCAATACAATAGAGACATTGTCACACTGAAAGACTGCAGGCAGGTGTTCTTATGTTGCCCATGATTAAGCTCCGGGAGCGGAGTCAAATGCGTTGGGGGCATGATATGGTTGGAGCCCGGACTGAGGCTGTCATACACTTCCTCATAAGTTTTTGCTGTGATATGCATATTTTAGGACTTTCTTTCTCTATTAGGTTGACTTATGTTGTTCTGTGGAAGAAAGTCCTCTCCGAGTGCCATCATGAAAGAAAGTAATGTTGCAGTGCTGGTTCTCAGGAAATGTAGTTGGGATCCCAGGAACACAGCAAGTGGTCAGATGTCTATTTTTACATCACCAAAAATGTATTTATGCTTCAGATTTACCAATAACCATTATTTATTTGGAGGAAAATGGAAAATAGCACTAAAACCATAGGCATCGGGTTATCTGTCTGGTGTTGTACCAATGTTGATCTTGTTCCCGGGCAGACAGCTTCTATAGACCATAGGATAGCTACAATCTGTCTGGCAGCCAAACCAGTGGCTAACAAGGCCTGAACTTGCAGTCACACTGGAGAAAATAACATTAAAAGTTCAATTCACTTCTAGACTATTTACAATGTTGTCAATAAAGCCCTGATGAAGAGGGCTCACTTGGACCCATGTGTTGGCTACTTTTTAGAGTGCTTTTTTGGACCTTTGGTGCTTCGGTTTCAATTTTTGTTACATTATTTATTTTGAACAGGAGTCAGTTGTTGGCCATGAATTGACCCCACCTACAGTAATTTAATAGTAGGTTCTTTAAATGATAAGTGTACACTCAAGTTTTAGGTGAAAATGGCACTTTGAGATGAGCCAATGTGCTCAATACTTCAGTTTCATGTTCAGGCATTGCTGTACCACACTAGACCACCCCACTTCCTTTTGTTAGATATTGGAACATTTACAAACTAGATTCTGGTAACCCCTGCATGCTCTTTTCTGCTTTTAATAGTTAAAAATGCCAGTATCAGTACCCTTTTCATAGTCGGCAATTAGCCTGAAAGATGTCTAGGAAGCTTAAATCTGTATTCCAGTAATCCTCAATACTGATTGCATCAAAACACCAGTGTGACACAAACTGTTACACAGCCTTATTTCTGTACAGAGGCAAAATACAAAGAGGTCATCTATCTTAACTCTTAAGAAAAACAGTAATACACTTGTAGGGGAGGTAGGTTTGATATCCCCATCCGAGAATACCCTAAAGCTTTTATCATTCAAAATAAAAAAAGACAAAGCATATCTTTTTTACCCTCCTACTTTACAACATGTTGTTTTCTCCGAAACTGCAGATCCACTCTTACCATTGCAATCCATATTTCTCCAGGCAAATAAAAAAAAATCACATTTCCATTTCAAAAAGCCTAATCTTCACTTGCTCAAAAGCACTTTCACACCTATAGATTTCAATAGCAATACATGAACAGAATTAGCAATAGCAAAAGTCATACATAAAGCCAATGAAAGATTAAAGAAAAATTATTGGATTCAGAAGTGAAAATCCTTTTTTTTGCTGTCATTGGACTAGTAGTTAAACAAGACAGTTTTTATTTATTTTGATTAACCGCTGCTAATCTTTTGACATCATGGGGAACAAGAGATTTATTGCTCATTTGGGCCTCTTTTTTGGAGTTCACTCTTATTTTGGCAGAACAGTTTACCTTTATATGTAGAAGTTTACTGACTTCTCTCAAACTTTTATCATATTTTCTGGCAACCGAATTACCAAAAATCCAATTTCTGAGTTCTCAGACAAGTGTAGGCAACAAATAGACATTATCAGTGAAATGTAGCCAAGGAAACCATTTCACTAGACTATGCTTAAAGCGATATTAAACACAAAAAAAAATGTAATATATTGCAGCTTACCATATCATAAGATGTGGTCGCTGCATTAATAAACTTTTTAAGAATTTTGATCTCTATTTTCACCTGGTGATCTGGCAATTAAAACCGTTCCTGTATTAGAGTGCCCCACTCTGGTAGAAGGAGAAAAATTACCTGTTTGCAAAATTTTATAACAAACTATAAAGCTGTTTTGTTTTTTTCAAACTTTTCGGTCTTTTTTTGTTTCTTTTTTGCAAAAAATAAAAAAAACAGCAGTAATTAAAGGCCACCAAAAGAAAGTTCTTCTTTCTTTGTGGGGAAAAAAATTATAAAAATTTTATTTTGGGTAAAGTGTTGCATGACTATGCAATTGTCATTCAAAAGAGACAGCGCTGAAAGCTGAAAATTGGCCTGGGCAGGAAGGGGGTTTAAGTGCCCAGTAAGCAAGTGGTTAAAACAAATAAATATACAGTAATACGCTTTCCTATCTATACGCTTTCCTATCTATTCACCAATGCTTGCAGCATAAGAGCATAAAAATGCTTTATGTTGATTGAGAGAGTGAAGTTCCACTTTAAACAGTGCTAGAAGAACAAGACAGAGTGATCCAGCAGATAAAAGTTATTGACTTTTTGGTCAACTTAAATATAGGATTTAACTGGAGTGAAATTCAGATTTCACTGTATTCTTGCCTGCTAATGTTACCCTAAGCTCCTTCAGGGCCTGTCAGGCGACTCTTTCCTCTGCACTAGGTTTCAAACTCATAGATGTCTATTGGTTAAAAGACACGTCTGTCTGGGAAAGTTCTCTAGGAGTGTTAATGAGCTTAGGAATTGTGTGTTAGTTATATCAATGACCTGGGAATTCACAAGTGAATAAATGTGGCAGCTCTTATGTTCATTTATCACACTATTTTACTTAGAAAACACTCTGGCAATAAATCTGTTAGATATTAAAAAAATAAACACAGAAAATGAAGGATGTAGTTAATATGATAAAGGTATAATGAATTGATTTGTACGCGGTACAAATGTTAATTTATATAGGTTCATTTATATGACACCCATGCATGAACAAAGGTTCATTTATATAGATATAAATTAATTGATTTGCTTGCATACATCACAAGCATGCAAGTCTTTCTGCATAGAATCTCTTTGCGGATTTTACATTAATGAAAAAGATAAATTTAAAATTGTGATAGTTTAATGTGATTATTCCTAAAGCAGGTGGTGTATTTTATTTCAGGGAATGAGAAAAATTTGGTCTTCAAATAAAACCAATGCAAAGTTGCATGTATTATACGCAATTCAGGCTTCTTAGTCCCACCTCAGCATTAATTCCCAAAGACTGTTCAACAGAAACAAATAAAGGAAATGGTGGAGCTGCTCTACAAGTTATTTATTGTGCACTAGCCATGGGTACACCTGGGGCATTTTCAGACTTGAAAAATTAAGTCCTGGCATTTTCATGCCAAGACATAGTGAATTGCTCCATTGTACCCTCCATTTATTTCTCTGTGAAGAGAATAGATAGAGGCTGTTCACATGTACAAGAGACGATGTACCATAGAAGGCCTTCGGTATATTTGAAGAAAATATGGTATAAAAAAAGTGAACACTACTCAAATCCAGGCAAAACCTTATGCAGAAAAAGATGTACAAATGGTCCCTGTTCAAAGAGGTTTTATTTGCTTGTTGTAATCTTAACCAATGCAGTTGGTCTTAGTATAGACCTGTCAGAGCGCCGCTCTCCCCTATGGGAGATCGGGTGACGACGGACCGTAGAGTCCGTCGTCACCCGATCCGCTCTGCAGACGGATGAAAAAATGGGGTTTTCCTCCGTCTGCAGAAACGGAGCATGGCGGGCACGGACGAGAGCGGGTGTCAGCGGATGCTCATTTACATACGGTCCGTCCGTGTGAAAGAGCCCTTAGTATAGCCTTTCATCTACCAATTTTGTAAAATGCAATGGGGTAGATTTACTATCTGGTGCAGCTGTGCATAGCAACCAATCAGCTTCCAGGTGTTTTCTCAAATCTTAATTGAACAAACTGAAGTTGGAATCTGATTGGCAGATTTTGCACTTTTTGGCAGACTCCACATCCCTCAGATCGTTATATTTTAGCAGTAAGTATTGAGTCTGCTTGATGTGGGAGCTGGGTTTTTGCAATTTTTGCCAATACAAGTGTAACTCACTTAACATGAGAAAAAAAAAAAAAAAATATATATATATATATATATATATATATATATATATATATATATATATATATATATATATATATATATATATATATATATATATATATATATATATATATATATATATATATATATATATATATATATATATATATATATATATATATATATATATATATATATAGTGATATATCTATATATAGATAGACATATATATATCTATAGAAAAGAAAGTATCTGCTATGAATTAATTGAAAGCAGGATATATAAAAAATGATTAAACCTTGACTCTATAGTAACATTTGCAACAATATGCTTGGTTTCTGCTTGGGTATAGCAATTCAAATCCCAAACTTTGGGCACCTTAATATTTATACTGATGTGACTGTACAATATATATGTATAGCACTGAGTACTGCGCTATATAAACACCTGTAATGCCACATACACACAACCGTTTTTTCCGTCGGAATAAACTCTGACGGTTTTTCCAACAGATTTCGGATGGAGTTCCGCTGAAACTGTCTTGCCTACACACGATCACACCAAAGTCCGTACGTACAACACGTACATTACGTACAACACGTAAGACGGGACTAGAAAAGGGAAGTTCAATAGCCAGTAGCCAATAGCTGCAGTCTTGTACTTGCTTCAGAGCATGCGTCGTTTTTGGTCCATCGGAACAGCATACAGACGAGCGGTTTTCCCAATATTTAAAACATGTTCTATTTCTAGGTATTTGTGGGCCTCATCTGTAAGTCCGATGAGGCCCACACACGATCGGAATATCCGATGAAAAAATTCCGTCTGACTTTTTCTGCCAGAAAGTCCGACCGTGTGTACGCGGCATAATACATAATATATATTTATAGCTTCGGATTGCTTAATATATGTTTACCTCTGGTCTTTCTAGGGAAACGTGTTTCAGAAAGTTCTCTGTTAGAGTACAGCTCCTTCTGTTCTTCTGACCCCCCATTGACATCAAAGAGGTTGTTATGGCTGACACTAATGCCAGTTATGTGTATCGTCACCTTTTCCATTCACAAAGGACAGCCTACAATGATAATGCAACAGCAAATCACACAGAGGGGGCGGAGACATGATGCCTAATGTTGGTGTTAGGTGGTAGACCAGTTAGCAGGCTTTCTGATGTCAATAAGGAGCCAGCAGTCCAATACACTGCAGCAGAGTGAAAACCAGACCAGAATTTGTTTTCAAAATATGACACCGCAATGATTATTAAGTTTGTTTATGCTTGCATTGTGGGTCCATCAGAGATTATTGTACTGTTCATTTGAAGGTCATTCTAAATCATGGCACCACTACGCACCACACAGAGTGCCATGCTACACTGCTTTATCGTTTAATGCAATGCAGAAGCGTGAAGGCCTAATTCATTCCTTTTCTGATCTGAGATGTTATGCATAGTCATTGGGGATGTTTGCGAAGTATCAAGCACCCATTTTTTCACCTTTCCTGCATTTTATTTTTTCATTTAGCAATTGACACAAGAATTCAACCACATTTGTGCATTTTTCTTTTTTGTGTTTGTTATTTACAATAGTAGATGGATATATACAAGTAGGTTGAACATATTTTGTGCAGAGAGTCTCCTGTGTTCCTCTACGCTTCAGGTCTATCACCATTTACTATTCTACCTACAATTTGTCAAGGCTTTGTAATAGCATGCACTTGTCATATCTAATGTGATTTGTAATATCTGTATTCTCATCCCTCTTTTTTCTAGTCTTACCTTGCAGAGCACTAAAAGAGATGAGGGAGCTACAGTGTGTAAAAAAATGATTACAACAAAACATCAGCAGACATATTTTTCCTTGAACCTGTTCTTATAATGACAGTTAGTTAGCATTTTTATCTTAATGGAGAGTTAGTATTCGATATGAGCAGCATGAACTCTGGGGCCATTAGAAAAAGGTGAGGATTATAGGTGCAGCTGCAATTCTTCCTGCTCTTATCCTGTTTATGTGTGACACCTGGTCACAGGAAAGCCAGTCTATGTAATTATTTAGTATTCTGGTAATGGGGAAAATGTAGCAGTATAAATATATGCAGAACTACTACTGTATTTATATATAAAACCAAGAACAAGTAATATATTGCATCTTACTAGCTCTTTGGTGTGATGGCTGATATGGGTTTCCTAGCCACTTCCCGACCGGCGCACGACAATGTACATCGGCAGAATGGCACGGACAGGCAAAAGGGCGTACAGGTACGTCCCTTAAAGATTGCCGGCGTGCCATCACGTCGTTTGGGACCCCCGTGAGTCCAGTCGCGGGTCCTGCAGACTCGATCGCCGTGGGGATACCCACGATCGTCTCACGGAAAGGCTGAACAGGGAGATGCGGAAGTAAACAGCATCTCCCTGTTCTGCCTAGCAACTAGTGACACTGATCTCTGCTCCCTGTGATTGGAGCAGAGATCAGTGTTCACTAAAACACAGCCACGCCCCCCACAGTTAGTAACACGCCCGTATGAACACTTAACCCCTACACTGCCACCTAGTGGTTAACCCCTTCACTGCCAGTGTCATTTACACAGGAATCATTTAAATAGCACTGATTGCTGTATAAATGACAATGGTCCCAAAAATGTGTCAAAAATGTCTGATGTGTCCGCCATAATGTCGCAGTCACAATAAAAATCGCTGATCGCCGCCATTACTAGTGAAAAAAAATATTAATAAAAATGCTATAAAACTATCCCTATTTTGTAAACGCTATTAACTTTTGCGCAAACCAATCAATAATCGCTTATTGTGTTTTTTTTACCAAAAATATGTAGAAGAATACATATCGGCCTAAACTGAGAAAAAATATTTTTTATATATATTTTTGGGGGCTATTTATTATAGCAAAAAGTAAAAAATAATGTGTTTTTTTCAAATTTATTTTTTTTGTTTATAGCGCAAAAAATATAAACCGAAGGTGCGAGCAAAATAAAGTTCTATTTGTGGGAAAAAAAGGATGTCAATTTTGTTTGGGAGCCACGTCGCACGACCGCGCAATTGTCAGTTAAAGCGACGCAGTGCCGAATCGCAAAAATCGCTCTGGTCTTAAGCCAGCAAAATGGTCCGGTCTAAAAGTGGTTAGGGGTTGATTTACTAAAGGCAAATAGACTGTGCACTTTGTAAAGTGCAGTTGCACTTTGCCACATCAGTTGCTCCAGAGCTTTGTAATTAGGGGAAGCTCTGCTAACGTCCATCATCCCAGCATGTGCAAGCAAAAATTCAGTTTTTTTTTTTTTATTTCCCTTGCATGGTATTCTTTGCAAAGTGAATCTTTATCTCATTTACTAAGCTCTGGCCCAACTGCTTTTGTAAATCAACCCTATAGTTTCAGTTTTTTTTTCCCTTTATTTTCTACCTGGTGATCTTGCCAGTAACAAACTTCCTGGCCTAGGTTGACAAGACATACAAGAAGTACAGATAGTATATTAAGACTACAAAACTTTTTTTTTCCTATTCTCCATGACATAGGGGTTCTTTGCAGTCCTAACAAACTTCCTGATAGCATTGTTTGAGATAACATTGCAGAGTGCATATGATTTTTGTCAGGATCAACAGGTATTTTTTTTCCACTTAAATAGACAATATAATAAAACACTTTCAACTGTAATTTTAATAAAGGAAGCATATAATATAAGTTTATTGTCAGAAATGACACACCCTTTAAAGCGGAGCTATACTCACCTTGGATCCAGTGATGCAGCAATTGATATCTATGAATGGCCAGCTTCTGAGTCTCGCTCACCAGCTGCTTTAATTGGCTTGGCGGGGGTGACACATGAATGAGAGTGCAATCAGCTGCAGCATTCCTGAATTTCTACAGTAAGCTGCACTTGCTGTACAGGGGTGGATAGGCATGTAAGTAAAGCTGACCATATATTATACAATTTTCTTATTCAATTTCCTTTGGATTTACCTTCCTTGGTAAATTTAATTAAAAATTGTACAAGGAAATTGTATAATGTATGGCCAGCCTAACTTTAATGCAGAAGAGACAAAGCATGTCTCATCTGCATTAAACATCCTGCCTGTTCGCCCATTTTTTTCTTTATTTTTACCTGATGATACTGTCAGTAACACAATTCCTGTCTTTGGGTATCTTCACTGTGCCTAAAGGAGCAATAGAGACACTTTTGGAAAGCAGTAATTGTCCCTCCATCCCCCTCCTTAAATACTTATCTGAGTCGTACATCAATCCAACGCTGTGCCCGTCTGCAGGTCTTCTCTCCCCTCTATCACAGGCTAGGCCATAGCTCCCGACTGTCCCTGATGAGGGACTGTCTCTAATCTTTTTTTGTAGAATTCTCCTTTAAGGGGGCGTGGCAGGGGGGTGTCCTATGCCTACATACTTTTGCTGATAGGTGTCTCTCCTTCTCATCTCATAAAGTTGGGAGGTATGGGCTAGGCTGAAAGCAGCGATAGCCATCAATTTTTGCTGTTGCTGCTGTCAGTCAAATCCTGTGAGGAGGGAGCCGGGGCAGGGCCGAATCATGCTGCATGTGTGTGATTGAAAAAAGGCACGCTAACTTTGAATGTAGTATAGTGTTACAGAGCTGAAAATGCAGGTTAATGCCCCATTCAACATTCATTTTTTTGGGGGTTCCTCAGACATCATCATCATCACACTTTTTCTTAGGCTGCATTATCTGAAACAGGACAACCAGCTCATGGACCCTGCTTTCAGAAGATTATTTTACTGTTCTTTCACGTCTTATTTTTATGAATTAGTTTAATAGGAAGTCTCGTCTTTTTTCCCTCTAAAAATCATAAACATGTTATACTTACCTGCTCTGTGTAGTGGTTTTGCATAGGGCAGCCCAGATCCTCCTCTTCTTGGGTCCCTCTCCGGCTCTCCTGGCACCTCCCTCCTGTTGAGTGCCCCCACAGCAAGCAGATTGCTATGGGGGCACCAGAGCCAAGTCACTGCTGAGAACCCTAGGCTAAATAAAAAAACATAACAAGTAATGTAAAACTGTTAATATTAGCCTACAAATGTATTCATCAATAAAGGTATTTGTTTACATCACTTTGCCAAAATTCCGCATAATGTATAATAAGTTTGCATACACATATGAAAGCAATTCAGAAGCATGTCGAATTCATTCCAAATGCACATAATACATTTTTACCTAAATCTAAACTTACTCTAAAAAGGTTCTAGTTCTAATCTTGTTTAGATTAGGCAAGTTAGAAATTAGAAGACATATCTGAATATAAGTGTTTTCTTTTCCTTAATGCCGCTCAGTAGTTATTGAAGACAGAAATGTCACTACATGGTAGTATAAAATTGTGAGATACAACTGACCAAACTGCTACAATGCAGAACAAGAGTGTTTAAAATTAGACCTCTTCAATAATGTAATACTGAATTATGGAACTCATAAATTATATATACATTATTATCATGGATGATTGTTCCTGGAATTACCGCGTGAATCAAATTAAACAAAATAATTTTTCCATTTTCAGCCTAGCTCTGCTGTGTCTGCCTAGATTTTAATTCCCCTATCACAAATATAATGCATGAGCCAGTACAGGGAAATATACCTGAACACATGAATCATTTATTTTATCAATTGAGTTCTCTTTCCCTGAAATGCTTTCATGGCATATTCTATCTGTCTGACTCTCTGTTTGTCTGCCCATTTCTATTAGGTTCTTTCATGCGTAGTCTCCCCAGCCCAATCCTTTGCAGGGCATCAGGGTAACTTTTCCTAGGGAGAGAGAATAAGCAGATTATGAGAAGATAGAGGGTACAGAGACCAGGTCGCCCTCAAATAATGGCATCCCAATTCTTCTTTTCTGGATCATGACTCTTATCTGCAGTCACTGGGGTTGATTCAATAAATAGGTAGAGACCGTTCACATATAAAACAAATGCGCACTGGCCATACAAAATAAGATTAAGCTGCATAGACTTCAATCATTTAATTTTGTTAACTTTTTTTTTTTTATTATTTTTTTGTACATGATTGGGTAGTTAATGTGAACACAGCTTCACCTTATTTATTAAGCTAAATTTAACTTAAGTAAACTTTACTTTGCTGAGTAAACAGCCTCTAATGTCGCATACACATGACCGGTTTTCCCGTCGGAAAAAACTCTGAAGGTTTTTCCGACAGAGTTCAGACGGAATTCTGCTGAAACTGTCTTGCGTACACACGATCACACCAAAGTCCGATCGTCAAGAATGCAGTGACGTACAACACGTACGACGCGACTAGAAAAAGGAAGTTCAATAGCCAGTAGCCAATAGCTTCTGTCTCGTACTTGCTTCAGAGCATGCGTCGTTTTTGGTCCGTCGGAACAGCATACAGACGAGCGGTTTTCCCAATAGGAATTGGTTCCGTTGGAAATATTTAGAACATGTTCTATTTCTAGATCTGTCAGAATTTTCAAAAAGAAAAGTCTGATGAGGCCCACACACCATCGGAATATATGCTGAAAAGTTTCCGTCTGACTTTTTCTTTTTAATACAAACGTTTTTATTGAAAAAACAATACAAAAATACAGACATTTGACAGTCGGTACAATACAAAATATCCATCAAAATATAAGTATGCATCTGTCAAAACAGTGACAACAAGAAAAATAAAAAAAATAAAAAAATAAACTGTGAAGCATCCGAAAAAAGATAGTTGCAAACACTATAATGTTTATAGAAAACATAGTCTTATATAAACCAGAGCATAGGAGTAAGGGTATGCGGCAGCGGACCATGGTCTAGAGTAGTTTAATGACCTGATTAGAGGTCAAGCTTATGGCGACAGGGTTTGTCTATGAGAATTCCAGGGAGTCCATCTCTGGTCAAATAAATGCATCCTGTCATTCAGTGTATAGAGAATCCTTTCCATCAACATAATGGTATCTATCCTGTGAATGATGGAGGAGAAAGGGACTGTGGGGGACTTCCAGTGTAGGGCAATGGCCCACAGTGTGGCCAGGCAGAAAGTGTGAATAAGGTATTCTTCAGAACGAAGCACGCCCGGGATAGGTGCTCCAAGTAGGCCCATAGAGGGTGTAAGTTGTATAGGGGACCCTGCAATTGTTGATGCTATAGACATCACTGTGGTCCAAATGGTGGAGAGCCTGGGGCAGTCCCAAAATATATGCATTAATGTACCTGGGAGGTGACATCCTCTGAAACAGAGTTCAGAGGTCTCGGGGAAGATGGAATGGAGTCTGGAGGGGGTATAATACCATCTGGTTAAAACTTTGTATGCTGTTTCTCTGACGGCCAGGGATTTAGAAGCTTTGCGTAAATTAGTCAGCATTGTGTCCCAATCATCCGAGTCAAAAATTTCGTTGCAATCAGTCTCCCATTTGTGTTTATATGGGACAGCTCCAGGAAATATAGCAGTTAGAGCTGATCTGTAAAGGATAGAAATAAGGCCCTTTCCTCTGGGGGAGTCACGGCATAGCTGCTCAAATGTAGTAGAGGGGGATGATGGAGAGAGAGCAAAGTGGGAGATGTAAAAGTGTCTAATCTGCATGTAGTGAAAGTGTTCTCTTAGTGGAATTTGTTTATGTGTACGGAGAAGATCAAATGAGGCAAAAGAGTTACCCATTTGCAAGTCGGCTAAGGTGTCTGAAGAGTTGGAGATCCACCAAAAGAAGCTTTCAGGGTGATTGAAGGCCAAATTAAATAGGGGTTCACCAATAAATGAGGAGCCACGTGGTGCCTGGGATACTAGGTTTAGTTTATGTTTGTATCGGTACCACAGGGTAAGTGAGTGCGCTACAAGGGAGTTAAGGGAGATAATTTTATGAACCAATTTGGAGGGAGACCAAAGTATGGTAGAAAGCCTATATGGCACGATGGATTGCGATTCAAAGTCTACCCAGGGGACTCTGGACAGTCTGACTTTTTCTGTCGGAATTTCTGCTCGTGTGTACACGGCATAACCCTTTAGTAATTCAACCCTATTGACTCTGTTATTATTGCATCACTGTCCAACCCTGTTATATCTGTTACTTATATCTGTTATATCTGTTACTTATATCTGTTATATCTGTCACTTTGTCTATTCCTTTTGTGTAATTTATTTCTCTGACTGTGTGGCTTTCTTTTAGCCTGCCTATCTTTCTGTTTCATCTGGTGGTGGTGCAAACATATTTGATAGTCACACACATGGGAAGAAAAAGAGTGGTAATGGGCATACACACAAAATCAGGCACAGACCAGTAGATTGCATGTGAAGAGTAACGATTGTTGCAGATTGTTGGTTCTAGAAATAAAATGTAATAAGAATTGTTCTTCTGGATCATGTAACCAGTACAACTCAGTCCCATAAAACATCCTGTGTGTTCTGCTGGGTTGGGAAAATGTTGAGTATTTTTTACATTGCTAAACTGCATTGCCCAGCTGCATCTACACATTGTATGTATTTTTTCCATTTTATTCTATAAATGCATGTTTTTACTTTTCCACCATGTAATGCCAACTAGATTAGGAATCTAATTTTATAATGTTTGTAAGCATTGTGCACAATCTGAAACTTCAACATGGCTAGGTGTGCTGCAAAACCTATTAAACAGTTTGAGCCAGGGAGCTTGATTGTTGTGAATACAACTGTCTTTGTAATTATTTTTCTGCCTTTCTAATTTTAATAGGTCTGCTTATAATGGGGTGAAGTTGAAATTACCCTGTTTTTCATTAGTTTTTTTAATTGTATCCATTTGAAAATAATTTATAAAAAGCCACAGTTGTCATGTTTTAACTGGCATTACACTGGGGTTGATTTACTAAAACTGATGATGAGTGAAAAATCTGGTGCAACTGTGGATGCTTCTAATTTCAGCATGTTCAATTAAGCTTTGGCAAAAAACAAAAAAAAAAACAGGAAGATGATTTCTTTCTATGCAGAGATTCTCCAGACTCTGCACTCTACAGTTTTAGGCCAGCCATACACGGTTTGAATCTTATGTTCCTGCTCAACTGGCCAAGATTTGAATCGTTAATGGGGAGGCTGAATGTACCAAGTTGATTGATCGATCAACTTGGGTACAACCAGCATGCCGGTGTTCTGTCAAAATAGCCAAATCATCAGAAACTCCAACTACTTAACTTCTGGTTTCTTTAAACCATCACTAATTGGAGATTTTGACTAATTGCGGTTTGGACACAACACGGCAACAAAATACAGTTCGGTGCACGATATTATGAGCGGAGATTGTTACTCCACACCGATACTAGCCAACAAAATGTCCGCCTCCGAGGCGACAACAACTTTGTCCTCGTTAGCTGCTGTGCTTCCTGTACCAGACTGTATTCAATTGCCGGTGTTGTGCCCAAACAGCAATTTGTCAAAATCTCCAATTACTGATGGTTTAAAGAAACCGAAAGTGACGTGGTTGGAGTTTCTATAGAGTTGGCTAATTTGACAGAACGCTGGATTTTTTTCCGATAGCAGCCACTAGCAATAATCACTGTCTTCTCTCAGCAGAGACAGTGTTAATGTCATAAACCATCACAAAGTGGCACATAATTGTTAAGTGGAAGGAAAATGATAAATGGTTTTCCAATTTTTTTACAAATAAATATGTGCAAAATGTGGCATGCATTTGTGTTCAGCCCCCCCTGAGACAATACTTTGTAGAACCACCTTTCGCTGCAATTACAGCTGCAGGTATTTTTGGGTGTCTCTATCAGATTTGCACATCTAGAGAGTGACATGTATTCCCATTCTTCTTTGCGAAATAGCTCAAGCTCGGTCAGATTGGATGGAGAGAGTCTGTGAACAGCAATTTTCAAGTCTTGCCACAGATTCTCAATTGGATCTAGGTCTGGACTTTGACTGGGCCATTCTAACACATGAATATGCTTTTATCTAAACTGTTTCATTGTAGCTCTGGCTGTATATTTAGGGTTGTTGTCTTGCTGGAAGATGAATCTCCGCCCCAGTCTCAAGTCTTTTGCAGACTATAACAGGTTTTCTTCTAGGATCGCCCTATATTTGGCTCCATCCATCTTACTATCAACTCTGACCAGCTTCCCTGTCCCTGCTAAAGAAAAGCATCCCCACAACATGATGCTGCCACCACCATGTTTCATGGTGGGGATGGTGTGTTCAGGGTGATGTTCAGTGTTAGTTTTCCACCACACAGTGTTTTGCTTTTAGGCCAAAAAGTTCATTTTGGTCTCATCTGACCAGAGCATCTTCCTACACATGTTTGCTGTGCCCCCCATATGGCTTCTCGCAAGGACTTCTTATGGCTTTCTTTCAATGATGGCTTTTTTCATGTCACTCTTCCATAAAGGCTAGATTTGTGGAGTGAATGACTAATAGTTGTCCTGTGGACATATTCTCCCACCTGAGCTGTGGTTCTCTGCAGCTCCTCCAGAGTTACCATGGGCCTCTTGGCTGCTTCTCTAAATAATGCTCTTCTTGACCAGCCTGCCAGTTTAGGTGGACGTGTCTTGGTAGGTTTGCAATTGTGTAATACTTTTTCCATTTTCGGGTGATGGATTGAATTATGCACCATGAGATGTTCAAAGGTTGGGATGTTTTTTTATAACCTAACCCTGCTTTAAACTTCTCCACAACTTTATCCTTGACCTGTCTGGTGTGTTCCTTGGCCTTCATGATGCTGTTTGTTCACTAATGTTCTCTAACAAACCTCTGAGGGATTCACAGAACAGCTGTATTTATACTGAGAATAAATTACACACAGGTGGACTCTATTTACTAATTAGGTGACTTCTGATGGCAATTGGTTCCATTAGATTTTAGTTAGAGATATCAGAGTAAAGGGGGCTGAATACAAATGCATGCCACACTTTTCAGATATTTATTTGTAAAACATTTAAAAAAATATTTATCCTTTTCCTTCTACTTCACAATTATGTGCCACTTTTATGTTGGTCCATCACATAAAATCCCAATAAAATACATTTGGGTTTTTTGGTTGTAACATGACAAAATGTGGAAAATGTCAAGGTGTATGAATACTCTTTGAGGCACTTTAATCCCCCTGCCTCCATGAGATACCATACTAGCACCCATGGCTTATGGACTGGAGGGCTACAAGGTCCCAACAATCTTAATGCCATTTATCATAAGTAGGGTTTATCTATAGATAAAACCCATCAACAAAAAATGGGTCTCCAATTTACTGATGAGTACCAGGCTATTCTGCATCATTTCAGAAGGTGGGACAAGAAATGAAGAGGATAACTGATGTAGGCAACATTAGGAGTATGCACTTATATAGTAAAAGCTTTTTTTTTTTTTAAAGTGGTGAGGTGTTAGAACCCAAGTAAAGTTTTATTTGCTGTCTCTGTCCACACTAAGAAGATTTAAGATTCTATTTGTCCCGGTAACCGTTGTCTCTGGTACAAAAATTAACTCATTTTACAGTTATCACCAGAACAAGAGGTTAGGGAAAATATTTTAATGCAGACACCTGTTTCAGTGGCAACTGTCTAAAGGGCCGTACACACAGGCCAAATATCAGGCGGCATCATCGGTTTAATAGAAACTGGCCAACATTCGACCCGTGTGTACGGTAGCCGGTCTGACAGAAGCCGGCATGACTGAAAAAGGTCTGCCGATCAACACCCAATCCATGCTCTCAGCCAATGTCTGAGAGTGTTGGCAGATGTGTTTTGTGGGGTGGGATGGCCTTCCCCTGTCAGAACTCAACAGTTTACCAGGGAAGATCACTGTACTAACATCAGATTGTTAATACAGTGGCTCCTCCTGAGCTCTTCGTTTTTTTTCTTGTTGAGCCCGCTGGGTTGAATTAAATAAAAACTGTTAGTATGTACCAGGCATAAAAGTGGAATTTTCTCTCTTCTTTAAAAGGAGACCCTGTTGCCAGGCCATCCATTTCAACAAAAATCTTTCTATAAAATTATATGTGCATTTATCATGATTAAGGCATGTTATTTACCTGTAAAAGCCGATCTTGTGTAGATATCCAGAAGCCCTGAGACTGCTACCGGGCACTGCCATATTTGATATGATGCCAGGAGCCCCGTAAGACTCTTTGCTTCTTTCTCTGCAGCTACATAAAAGGTTATTTAGGGAGGTGAAGGGAGGGGTAGAGAAATTGGGCCAGCCTGGACAGTAATTTGAGGAGGAAGAAGGCCTGTTAAGGAAATAATAGTCATTTTTTTAGTAAGTTTAAAGGTACAAAATCATTTATGGAAAAAAACACTGCAAGTAATAATGTTAAATATTTTTCTGTAATCCTCCCTCCCTTAATTTTTTTTTAATTTGGTGACAGGGTCTCTTTAATATTTTTTGGGGGAAAGAATCACACAACTTTAGTAAAAAGCCAGACAAGAAAAAGGTACATATTTGAGAGGCCTATTCATAAAGAGACGTCAGATCTAGGCAGACTGGATTTGCATGGGTTTATCATCTTTCCGATAGTATTCACTTACTGTTTTTCCAGCTGTTTAGAAAGCTGTACAAGCCATCTGGAAAATAATCAAAATAATAAATACAGAAGTTTACAGAAATAATGCCAAAATAAGTGACAAATAATTGGCAAATAGGGAGAAAATATTTTTTTCCCCACTGTTCTTTTATTCTTAATTCTTTATTCTTTCTTTTAATGTATGAGTGCAAGTATGCCCAACTGGAGTCCCTCACCTCTGTGGCATATAATACATGACTATAAATGTAGCAATAAAGCATTATGATATAATTTTTTTACTAGTAGTGAAAATAGACCACATATTACAATTTAAAGTCTGTGCCTAATGGAAAAATTGGTGTATACATATTTGGTATAATATATATTTTTACTGTAGATATTAAGTTTATATGTAAACAAGTACTATATTCTCATATATGTTTAACATATAATGTTAAAAGTAATTTTAAAAGTCTTTTTCAATAACAGGCACTTCCTAGTATATGGCTGCAAAGAAGCTGCAGGAGATGAGCTGCCAAGTGCTGCTCTCAGGCATCCTATTCATGCCTATGGGAATACTCCCAATTTTACAAATGATGAATGGCCAATTCACAGACTATGGGTGTATGTAAATGAGGCATTTGACCACACATGCTATAGACAAATTTTAAACCGCCCCCCCCCCCCACCCCCCCCCCCCCCCCCCCCCCCCCATTATTTGGGGTTTTACTGGCAAAAATACATCAATTTAGAAGAATATTATATTACCAACATCCAATGATGGAATTACAGAATTTGTAACAAAAACACTGAAGCATTTCAGAGTCAGTTGACTCCTTTTTCAGGGATAGCTCTATGAAAAGAGTGATGCATTACTCAGTACATCGAAGCAAGATGAACATCAGCCCAGACAGTGAAGCCCTCAATAAAATTTGAATTGGTATACATCTTCACAAGTACAGTTCCCAGGTTACCATATATGATGGATTTTGTTTCAAGGATCCAAAAAAATTACACATGGACCAGATGAAATATCTGGGTAAAATGGTTGGTAAAGAATGAGTCTGCAGGGATGGAGTGTGTCTGGAATACAAATGGATGCCTAGGTTTATTGTTTGGTCTTTCCTTAAAATGTTTGTGTATGATTTTTTGTAAGATATGTTCTATCTGAGTTATTTATGATATTAGAAATTATATTTTCAGAGTTTTTTGTTTGGGTCTCTTATTTTTCATTAATCTCTTTGGTTTCTTAGAATACTGTTTTTTTTTCTTTTATTTTCAACAATATCGCATTCTCTTTATTTTTTATAAAAGGGGAACAGTGGTGGCCCGTGCATTGCAGGCGTACGGGCGCCACCCCCCTATCCCTGCCGACGACTCCCTATCCATGGCCCTGCCCCTTTCAGGATTCCGGACACATGGACTCCTATGGAGGGGGTGGGAGGGAGTGTTTTTTTTTTTAAACACCTGATTAGAGCCAGAGGCTCTAATAGGCTTCAAAAAAGGGTTACGCCCTGATCCCACCCAATTGTGTGACCATAGCGAATAAATTTTCACACCACAGTGCCTCCCCGCCAATCAGAAGGCAGGTCAGTGAGACCTGTTTCCCAATTGGCCAAAGCACCAGGCGATCCTATTGGACGCCCATCGCTTTGGCGGAAGAGGAGACACAGAGCGGAGGAAGCTTAAGGAGTGGGCTCCTCCGCTGCCACTGCTGCCCGCACTGGAAAAAACACAGTAGGAGAGGACACCACAGCCTGGTAAGTGATGCACTGCTGGGGGGGTGCAGTGAGTATGCCACAAGCCTCGTGGGGGGGTGCTGTCAGTGGGTATGGGGGGTGCTTTCTGTCAGTGTGCCGTGAGCCGAGCGTGTGCTGTCAGTCCTATACACCATATCTGTGATGCTGAGATGCTGATCTATATACCCTTTCTGTGATGCTGATCTTTATACCATATCTGTGATGCTAAGATGTTGATCTATGTACCCTTCATGTGATGCTGATCTATATACCATATCTGTGATGCTGATCTATATACCCTTTCTGGGATGCTGATCTATATACCCTTTCTGGGATGCTGATCTATATACTCTTTCTGTGATGTAGTGTGAAAAAGAGTTAATACAAAATGCAGTTTTTAAATGATGGTTTCATTTATTAAGGCAAAAAAGCTGTCCAAACCTGCCTGGCTTTATGTGAAAAAGTAATTGCCCCCTAAACTTAATAACTGGTTGTGCCACCCTTGGCAGCAACAACTGCACTCAAGCGTTTGCAATAACTGCCAATTTTGGCCCACTCTTATTTGCAGAATTGTTTTAATTCAGCCACATTTTAAGGGTTTTCCAGCATGAACGGCCTATGTAAGGTCATGATACAACATCTCAATTGGATTTAAGTCCAGGCTTTAACTATGCCACTCCAAAACCTAAATTTTGATTTGTTTGAACCATTTGGAGGTGGACTTGCTGTTGTGTTTTGGATCATTGTCCTGCTGCATAACCCAAGTGCACTTGAGCTTGAGGTCACAAATTGATGGCCAGACATTCTCCTTTAGGAATTTCTGGTAGAGCTCACAATTCATGGTTCCATCAGTTATGGTAAGTCATCCAGGTCCTGAAACTGCAAAGCAGCCCCAGACTATCACGCTACCACCACCATATCTGACTGTTGGTATGATGTTCTTGTTGTGAAATGCTGTATTAGTTTTATGCCAGATGTAATGGGACTCACACCTTCCAAAAATTAACATTTTTGTCTCATCAGTCCACAGAATATTTGCCTAAAAGTCTTGGGGATAATCAAGATATTTTTTGGTAAATGTGAGATGAGCCTTTGTGTTCTTTTTGGTCAGCAGTGGCTTTGGCCTTGGAACTCTCCCATGGATGGCATTTTTGCCCAGTCTCTTTCTTATTGTTGAATCATGAACACTGATCTTATCTGAGGCAAGTGAGGCATGTAGTTCTATAGATGTTGTTCTGGGTTCTTTTATGACTTCATGGATGAGTCGTTGTCATGCTCCCCGAGTATTTTTTGTAGGCCTGCCACTCCTGCGAAGGTTCCCCACTGTTCCAAGTTATCTCCATTTGTGGATAATGGCTCTCCGTGTGGTTCACTGGAGTTCCAACGCCTTAGAAATGGCTTTCAAACCCTTCCTAGACCGATACATGTACATTACTTTGTTTCTAATCTGTTCTTGAATTATTTTAGATTGTGGCATGATGTGTGGCTTTTTGAGATCTGTTAGCATGCTTCACTTTGTCAGACAGCTTCTATTTATGTGATTTCTTGATTCAAAAGGTCTGGAAGAAATCAGGCCCAGGTGTGGCAAGTGAAATTTAACTCAGCTTACCCCCCCCCCCCCCATTATTTGGGGTTTTACTGGCAAAAATACATCAATTTAGAAGAATATTATATTACCAACATCCAATGATGGAATTACAGAATTTGTAACAAAAACACTGAAGCATTTCAGAGTCAGTTGACTCCTTTTTCAGGGATAGCTCTATGAAAAGAGTGATGCATTACTCAGTACATCGAAGCAAGATGAACATCAGCCCAGACAGTGAAGCCCTCAATAAAATTTGAATTGGTATACATCTTCACAAGTACAGTTCCCAGGTTACCATATATGATGGATTTTGTTTCAAGGATCCAAAAAAATTACACATGGACCAGATGAAATATCTGGGTAAAATGGTTGGTAAAGAATGAGTCTGCAGGGATGGAGTGTGTCTGGAATACAAATGGATGCCTAGGTTTATTGTTTGGTCTTTCCTTAAAATGTTTGTGTATGATTTTTTGTAAGATATGTTCTATCTGAGTTATTTATGATATTAGAAATTATATTTTCAGAGTTTTTTGTTTGGGTCTCTTATTTTTCATTAATCTCTTTGGTTTCTTAGAATACTGTTTTTTTTTTCTTTTATTTTCAACAATATCGCATTCTCTTTATTTTTTATAAAAGGGGAACAGTGGTGGCCCGTGCATTGCAGGCGTACGGGCGCCACCCCCCTATCCCTGCCGACGACTCCCTATCCATGGCCCTGCCCCTTTCAGGATTCCGGACACATGGACTCCTATGGAGGGGGTGGGAGGGAGTGTTTTTTTTTTAAACACCTGATTAGAGCCAGAGGCTCTAATAGGCTTCAAAAAAGGGTTACGCCCTGATCCCACCCAATTGTGTGACCATAGCGAATTAATTTTCACACCACAGTGCCTCCCCGCCAATCAGAAGGCAGGTCAGTGAGACCTGTTTCCCAATTGGCCAAAGCACCAGGCGATCCTATTGGACGCCCATCGCTTTGGCGGAAGAGGAGACACAGAGCGGAGGAAGCTTAAGGAGTGGGCTCCTCCGCTGCCACTGCTGCCCGCACTGGAAAAAACACAGTAGGAGAGGACACCACAGCCTGGTAAGTGATGCACTGCTGGGGGGGTGCAGTGAGTATGCCACAAGCCTCGTGGGGGGGTGCTGTCAGTGGGTATGGGGGGTGCTTTCTGTCAGTGTGCCGTGAGCCGAGCGTGTGCTGTCAGTCCTATACACCATATCTGTGATGCTGAGATGCTGATCTATATACCCTTTCTGTGATGCTGATCTTTATACCATATCTGTGATGCTAAGATGTTGATCTATGTACCCTTCATGTGATGCTGATCTATATACCATATCTGTGATGCTGATCTATATACCCTTTCTGGGATGCTGATCTATATACCCTTTCTGGGATGCTGATCTATATACTCTTTCTGTGATGTAGTGTGAAAAAGAGTTAATACAAAATGCAGTTTTTAAATGATGGTTTCATTTATTAAGGCAAAAAAGCTGTCCAAACCTGCCTGGCTTTATGTGAAAAAGTAATTGCCCCCTAAACTTAATAACTGGTTGTGCCACCCTTGGCAGCAACAACTGCACTCAAGCGTTTGCAATAACTGCCAATTTTGGCCCACTCTTATTTGCAGAATTGTTTTAATTCAGCCACATTTTAAGGGTTTTCCAGCATGAACGGCCTATGTAAGGTCATGATACAACATCTCAATTGGATTTAAGTCCAGGCTTTAACTATGCCACTCCAAAACCTAAATTTTGATTTGTTTGAACCATTTGGAGGTGGACTTGCTGTTGTGTTTTGGATCATTGTCCTGCTGCATAACCCAAGTGCACTTGAGCTTGAGGTCACAAATTGATGGCCAGACATTCTCCTTTAGGAATTTCTGGTAGAGCTCACAATTCATGGTTCCATCAGTTATGGTAAGTCATCCAGGTCCTGAAACTGCAAAGCAGCCCCAGACTATCACGCTACCACCACCATATCTGACTGTTGGTATGATGTTCTTGTTGTGAAATGCTGTATTAGTTTTATGCCAGATGTAATGGGACTCACACCTTCCAAAAATTAACATTTTTGTCTCATCAGTCCACAGAATATTTGCCTAAAAGTCTTGGGGATAATCAAGATATTTTTTGGTAAATGTGAGATGAGCCTTTGTGTTCTTTTTGGTCAGCAGTGGCTTTGGCCTTGGAACTCTCCCATGGATGGCATTTTTGCCCAGTCTCTTTCTTATTGTTGAATCATGAACACTGATCTTATCTGAGGCAAGTGAGGCATGTAGTTCTATAGATGTTGTTCTGGGTTCTTTTATGACTTCATGGATGAGTCGTTGTCATGCTCCCCGAGTATTTTTTGTAGGCCTGCCACTCCTGCGAAGGTTCCCCACTGTTCCAAGTTATCTCCATTTGTGGATAATGGCTCTCCGTGTGGTTCACTGGAGTTCCAACGCCTTAGAAATGGCTTTCAAACCCTTCCTAGACCGATACATGTACATTACTTTGTTTCTAATCTGTTCTTGAATTATTTTAGATTGTGGCATGATGTGTGGCTTTTTGAGATCTGTTAGCATGCTTCACTTTGTCAGACAGCTTCTATTTATGTGATTTCTTGATTCAAAAGGTCTGGAAGAAATCAGGCCCAGGTGTGGCAAGTGAAATTTAACTCAGCTTTCCAAAAAATTGTAGTTAATCACAGTTTATTCATGATTCAGCATGGGAAGGAGCAATTACTTTTTCACATAGGGCCAGGCAGCTTTCTTCCCTTAATAAATTAAATAATAATTTAAAAACTGCATCTTGGATTTACTCGGGTTATCCTTGTGTAATATTAAAATGTGTTTGATGATCTGAATCATTTATGTGTTAGAAATATGCAAAAAAATAAAAAATCAGGAAGGGGCAAATACTTTTTCACACAACTGTATATACCATATCTGTGATGCTGAGATGCTGATCTATATACCCTTTCTGTGATGCTGATCTATATACCATATCTGTGATGCTGAGATGCTGACCTATATACCCTATCTGTGATGCTGACCTATATACCCCATCTGTGATGCTGATCTATATACCCCATCTGTGATGTTGACTTATATACCCTATCTGTGATGCTGATCTATATACCCTGTCTGTATTGCTGATCTGTATACCCTATCTGTAATGCTGATCTATATATCCTATCTGTAATTCTGGCCTATATACCCCGATCTGTAAGGCTGAGCGATATACTCTGTCCTGTGATGCTGAGATGTATACTCTGTTCTGTGGTGCTGAGCTGTATACTCTGTACTGTGATGCTGAGCTGTATACTCTGTCCTGTGATGCTGGGGCTTTATACTCTGTCCTGTGATGCTGGTGCTGTATACTCTGTCCTGTGATTCTGGGGCTGTATACTCTGTCCTGTGATGCTTAGCTGTATACTCTGTCCTGTGATGCTGGGCTGTATACTCCTGACACTATGGGTGGATGCAAGTGGAATACAGAGGACGGAGTGGGTGGATTCTATAAGGGGAGGAGCTAATAAGAAGTGGGAGGGGTCAAAAAGGAAGATCGGGGTCTGGCACCCCATCCTAAAACTTCACCAGCTGCCACTGAAGGGGAATAAATTACTAAAATCTATAGCTTTTGATTAACTGTGAAAGGAATTTACATATTTTTTCCCTCCATTTTTATCATTCCTGGAAGGGCTTCTAATTGGTATATAAAGAAAGCAGCAATCCCCTATATTTGAAATGGAGGCTGGAGTGCTATGATAAGTGAAAAACCCCCTCCCAAATTCACTAATGCAATAGTAGAAAAAAGACTTGGCCCGTAGAGATTTAAGGGGGTATTGCCCAAAAATGTGTACAGACAAAGGTATAAAAAGTAATTGTATTCAATGTATCATATAAAACTAAAAAATATACAGATAGAATGTATATGTACTACCATCCAAGGCAGTATATCACATTCAATGTTGAAAATATCAGATGTGCATCAAACACGCATTAAAAATGAACATCAGGCATGTGTCAGAAATGCTTTTTGTGAAACAAAGTTCACTTCATCAGGAGATAAGGTAGATTTCTGGCTGCTAACCAACATCTGTAAGAAAACCATATCAATGACACATTGTAGAGCAGAAAAATTCCTGTGTATAAAAATTAGGTTATACTATTGTGCACATACACATATGTGTGACGTACTTACACAACAAATGTGATGTACCAAACAGTCAACCACTGGATGTAAAGTTCACCAAACAGGACAGGTATGAAGAAATCGGTGCCATTGATACGTGTTTGATGCACATATGATATTTTCAAATTTAATGTAATGTAGTGTACTACCTTGAATGGTAGTACATATACCTTTTATCTGTATATATGTTTTAGTTTTGTATGATATATTGAATAAAATTGTTTATTACTTTTTATACCTTTGTACATATTTTTGGGCCAAGTGTTTTTTCTACTATAGCAATCCCCTATAGACTGCCATAGTCTGCTTGAACTTTGGTGGATTCCTGCTGACTTGGCTGAAATTCAAGCCATGGGTGGCCCTGTCAGCATCATCACCAGGTGGTAAATTGTTGGCTAAACAGTGACTGCATCCAGTGACTGCATCAGATACAGTCATTGTTCCAAAATTCAGGCAATTTTAAGTGCTGGCTGTCAGAAGACAACAGTGTGGATCAAGGAACCTGTTAGGTATCTCACTTTAAGCTTGAAAAAGAGAAAATCTATGATATGGCTAGCTAAAAAAAGCACCATCCCTCTAGTGATCAGACTGGGTAATGACAGAGATCCTGACTCCAAAATAAATTTACAGACTTTATGGAAAGCAGGGGAGGGTATTTCTCAGAGCTCCCTGTCCGGAGTCCAATACCCTACACTAATAAGGGGGAGCTTGGCGATCCAGCATAAAGGTCTTTTATATATAGTTCCTTCTTGCAGCAGCTGACCACATATCCTGACAAAGGAATGTGTACTAATAAACAAAACAAAAGTGAAGCGCAACTAAGAGTATCAGCAGATGAACAGGAAAATAAAATAAATGCAGCTCACCTGGGCAAGTGGCCAAGTAAACACCAGTGTGTCCCTGCTGACAAATTTACATAGCAGGAATCCACAGCCTACCTCCAAGAGGGCTTCAACAACACATCTCAAGTTTGGGTGTACCATACTGAACAATGCTGTTTAGGGAAGGAGGTGGATCACAATAATGATAGAAAAATAAAAGTCCCAGATGTATTAAAATCAATAAAACTTAATGTGTTTCAGAGCATGCATTACTCCTTCATCAGGAGTTGATACATATTAAAACAAAACATAAAATATATATATTCTCCTGCTCTCTAGCTCACTTGTTACCTCCTCGCATGCTCGCCCTCAGGACTTCTCCAGAGCTTCTCCTATCCTCTGCAATTCCCTGCCCCAGTATATCCGATCAGTCCCTAACCTGTCCACCTTTAGGATATCCCTGAAAACTCACTTACTCAGAGAAGCCTATCCAACACCCACCTAACAACTGTCCCCGAGCCACCCCCATCAAATCATTCCCCGCATCTATTACCTTTTGTACCACCACCCCCTCCCTTTAGAATGTAAGCTCTACGAGCAGGGCCCTCCTGTTCCTTCTGTATTGAACTGTACTGTAATTGTGCTGTCCCCCCTCTACATTGTAAAGCGCTGCGTAAACTGTTGGCGCTATATAAATCGTGATTAATAATATTCAAAACCAATAAAATGACACACCCCTGCCAAGGAACACCTGATAGTTAACCCTGGTTATTCCAAAAAACATTTGGGTAAACATCAGGCCAACTGTCAAACCCTTGTCAGCATTCATTATCAAAAAGGTTTGAGATCGACATAAATTACATCAAAAGTAATCAACTAAACATCCACAACATAAATAATAAGTATATACAGTGGCTTGCGAAATTATTCGGCCCCCTAGAACTTGTCAACCTTTTGCCACATTTCAGGCTTCAAACATAAAGATATAAAATTTTAATTTTTTGTGAAGAATCACCAACAAGTGGGACACAATTGTGAAGTGGAACGAAATCTATTGGATTTTTGAAACTTTTTTAACTAATAAAAAAATGAAAAGTGGGGCGTGCAAAATTATTCGGCCCCCTTGCGTTAATACTTTGTAGAGCCACCTTTTGCTGCGATTACAGCTGCAAGTCGCTTGGGGTATGTCTCTTCAGTTTTGCACATCGAGAGACTGAAATTCTTGCTCATTCTTCCTTGCAAAACAGCTCGAGCTCAGTGAGGTTGGATGGAGAGCGTTTGTGAACAGCAGTTTTCAGCTCTTTCCACAGATTCTCAATTGGATTCAGGTCTGGACTTTGACTTGGCCATTCTAACACCTGGATACGTTTATTTGTGAACCATTCCTTTGTAGATTTTGCTGTATGTTTGGGATCATTGTCTTGTTGGAAGATAAATCTCCGTCCCAGTTTCAGGTCTTTTGCAGACTCCAACAGGTTTTCATCCAGAATGGTCCTGTATTTGGCTGCATCCATCTTCCCCTCAATTTTAACCATCTTCCCTGTCCCTGCTGAAGAAAAGCAGGCCAAACCATGATGCTGCCACCACCATGTTTGACAGTGGGGATGGTGTGTTGAGGGTGATGCGCTGTGTTGCTTTTACGCCAAACATAACGTTTTGCATTGTGGCCAAAAAGTTAGATTTTGGTTTCATCGGACCAGAGCACCTTCTTCCACATGTTTGGTGTGTCTCCCAGGTGGCTTGTGGCAAACTTTAGACGAGACTTTTTATGGCTATCTTTGAGAAATGGCTTTCTTCTTGCCACTCTTCCATAAAGGCCAGATTTGTGCAGTGTACAACTGATTGTTGTCCTATGGACAGACTCTCCCACCTCAGCTGTAGTTCTCTGCAGTTCATCCAGAGTGATAATGGGCCTCTAGGCTGCATCTCTGATCAGTCTTCTCCTTGTCTTAGCTGAAAGTTTAGAGGGACAACCAGGTCTTGGTAGATTTGCAGTGGTCTGATACGCCTTCCATTTCAAAATGATCGCTTGCACAGTGCTCCTTGGGATGTTTAAAGCTTGGGAAATCTTTTTGTATCCAAATCCGGCTTTAAACTTCTCCACAACAGTATTACGGACCTGCCTGGTGTGTTCCTTGGTCTTCATGATGCTCTCTGCACTTTCAACAGAACCCTGAGACTATCACAGAGCAGGTGCATTTATACAGAGACTTGATTACACACAGGTGGATTCTATTTATCACCATCAGTCATTTAGGACAACATTGGATCATTCAGAGATCCTCGCTGAACTTCTGAGTGAGTTTGCTGCACTGAAAGTAAAGGGGCCGAATAGTTTTGCACGCACCACTTTTCAGTTTTTTATTTGCTAAAAAAGTTTAAAATATCCAATAGATTTCGTTCCACTTCACAATTGTGTCCCACTTGTTGGTGATTCTTCACAAAAAAATAAAATTGTATATCTTTATGTTTGAAGCCTGAAATGTGGCAAAAGGTTGAAAAGTTCAAGGGGGCCGAATACTTTCGCAAGCCACTGTAGATTATTAGATTGTCACCTTGGGGAACTAATTGCAGGTTCCCTAGATCCCCAAGATGACAATATACCGTATATACTCGACTATAGGCCGTCCCGAGTATAAGCCGAGACCCCTAATTCACCACAAAAAAATGGGAAACCTGCATTGACCCGTGTCCCCATTACAGCCTACCTGTGCCGGTCCTCGGTCCCCGCTCTCCGGTCCTCGGTCTCCGGTCCTCGGTCCCCGCTCTCCGGTCCTCGGTCGCCGCTCTCCGGTCCTCGGTCCCCGCTCGCCGCTCTCCGCTCGGTCCCCGCCATTGCAAAATTAAAAAGCCGCGCCTCCTCCTCGTCCTCGTCCGTGATAGGAGGAGCGCTGTTTTCCCAGCAGTCAGTGCGCAGTGTTCCGCCTATCACGGACGCCCTCACATCCTCGTCCATGAGATGAGAATGACAGGCGGAACACTGCACTGCTGGGAAAATTAGTGTCCGCCTATCAAGGCGGCGCGGCTTTTTAAAACTGCCGTCTGTCTGCATGACAAGCTGTTCATGTAGGCAGACGGCAGTGACTCGAATATAAGCCGAGGGGTAGACTTTCAGCCCTAAAAAATGGGCTGAAAATCTCGGCTTATATTCGAGTATATACGGTACTTATTATTTATGTTGTGGATGTTTGATCTAATTTATGTTGATCTCAAACCATGTGCAAACATGTTTTAAGTAAAAAAATTAACAGAATGATATTTCAGTATTTTTGACAGGGTTCTTTTTGGAGGAGCCAAAGATTGAAATGTCATTTTGTAAACAGAATTCAGACTATATCAGGGTTCTTTTTGGAGAAGCCAAAGATTGAAATCTCATCTTGGGGAACTAATTGCAAGTTCCCAAAGGGATTAGGTCCCCAAGATGACAATATATACAGTATATACTTATTATTTATGTTGTGGATATTTGATGTAATTAATGGTAATCTCAAATCTTGTTCAAACATGTTTTAGTTTAAAAATGTACAAAAAGATATCCCAGTATTTTTAATTAATGTGCATGACTACACGCTGTGCTTCATAGAGGAACAAAAAAATTATGATAACTAATTATATCTGTGCAGCAGGTGCTATTCTGTTCAATTTTAAGCCTTTCAAAAGAATCACATTGAAGTATCGTTTTCTTATTTTACACCAAACAATGTAAACCGAATTCAGACTATATTTTTGGAGGAGCCAAAGTTTGAAATGGAATAACTAAGAATGGTGTGCCAAATAAATATCTTGAAGTACAAAGGTTCAAATGGCACATGCTTGAAAGAAAACTCATAGAAAGAAAATATCTCCTTTCAGTCTTGGATATATTTTTAGAAAGAATGTTTGTCAGAAAGACACAGGAGTGGGTCATGCCAAAATTAAAAAAGAAAAGAAAGAAAGCCATTATATAACAAGCTTTGTGCCCCTTGATTTTTATTCAAGAATTTTAAGAACAGAGAAGGCTCTTTCCTTTACATAAAGGTTCAATAAAAAAAAGATAAAAATAGACAAACACAAAATTACTTTTCTAGTAGCTTAATAATTTATACCATATTAATAACAATGTTTAAAATATTGAAACTGGATTGTTTTTTACAATAAAGTAAGTAGAAATCATATTTGTTTTTACAAAGAAATAACAAATTAAAAAAAAAAAACACACTACTCATATAACAATGTAATTTTTAAAATATTTTCAAACCATTACAATGACATTTTCTTACCTATGTTTTGTTTTAGTTCCACCAGCCAGTTGGTTTTGACTTCTAACCTAATTAGGTCTCTGTTTTCTTATCCTGAAATTAGTTTTTCTTTGTATGTAGTTATAAATATCAACATTTAAGCTCCAGTCATTTTTCTAAAAGTCAAAAGTCAGAGGCTACAAGAAACTGTAGCGGCTGACTTTTAATAAACAGACAAACCTGTTCCAGTATCCAGCACTGTATTCACCCAAGTGGCGCAGTGGACCATCTTCAGTCTGCGACACCAGCATCTTAACTGTGGGCACCCAGCTGTAACAGCTTGCGGCTGTGCAAGACCTTCTGTTCGGATCGCCTAGGTCAAGGATATGCAATTAGTGGACCTCCAGCTGTTGCAAAACTACAAGTCCCATCATGCCTCTGCCTCTGGGTGTCATGATTGTGGCTGTCAGAGTCTTGCTATGCCTCATGGGAATTGTAGTTCTGCAACAGCTGGAGGTCCACTAATTGCATATCCCTGGCCTAGGTGATCCAAGAAGAAGTGGGAGCGGGTACCTGTCAAAACCAGGTACAGGCCCCCCCCTACATAAAAAAATGTGCCAAATGTAGTAGAGGAGGGGGGAGAAGGCCTTAAAACGGAACTTCCCCTTTTGGGTGAAGTTCTGCTTTAAAAAATAATTATTTGTTCAGTAAATAAAGAAATAAATTCAATAAAAGTGCTTGCAGCTTCTAGCAGTTTGTGATTTCTAAAGATTACAGATTCTAGAGATTTTTGCAGTGCATCACCATATATGACTCCTGGCACTGAAGACATTGGCCTCATTTATTAAATAATATGCACATGGTGTTTAATATTGTTTATGATCTGTTAATTTATTAATGTATCTCTGAGTATGGATATGCTGTGTACAGTCTGTTAATTTTGGAATTACAACAAATTAAAAAGAAGGCAAGTTGGGGACTAAGAACCTGCATTGGGGTGGAGGTGCATTAGTCCTCCCTGTAACAGCAGATTTGTTTTTGACATACCATATTTATTAAAACTGGCTATCCAGTGTTTAACTGGAAGGCACACTATGAAATTCCTAATACTCAACAATTTGTTTTTGTCTATTGTTTGATAACATTAAAAGGATAGCATTTACAGTATATATTCACAAAATTTGCTTACAAGGAATTTAGAGAGAGTTTAAATATAGATCCAATGAGATGTCAGTGAATAGGTATAATATTAGTCGTTTTGTCCTATTCATCAGCAACACACATATCTGGTTGCCGTGACAGCCGTTATAAACTTCTCCATAGAGACTGTACTAATCTATTGATATTTCTATCCATGTTACCCATTTGAAGAGTTTTATTCATACCCAAGGTCCATTGAGCATTACCTTCCTTTAACATCAAACATTTTGCTTTGCTTCTACCTGTTCTCAACTGATTAAAAGTGTGGCTTTGTATTGCAAAATGTTCCATCAGAAATTAATTCATTTTTACATGTTAATTCCATTCCCTCTGGGGAATGACTGTCACGAAGTATTAAAATATAAAAATGCATTCATTTCTAAATGATAATGCCGACATCTGCAAGAACAGGGATAGAAAATACTCCCCACTGTGTTATTTAGGAGTAATATGTAATAAATTGTGGACACTGTTGCTGCAGGGTGAGTTAGAGGTGATAGACTGTAAGGAGAATGGAAGAAGAATGGAAGCATAAGAACATACCTTATTTTGTTTTTGTTAACAAGCAAGGGTTTTAAGGATAGGAGAGCATTTTTGATTCAGAGATTTAAATTGCTATAATGGGACACATGATCTGTCTCCTTTGGTATGTCTGCGTCATAATATTGAAATAATAGAAGTGAGAATACACTGACATTTGCTTGCTTATTTGCGGTTTGAGGTCTTGATGTATGCAAAGGAACTTATCAATATTCAGAACCAAAAAACATGACATTTTAGAAAATTGTTTTTGTGTAGCAAAGAATTCTGATGATTTTGCTTTTAATTATTTAGTGCATCAATTTCTGAAAATAAATGTTACATTGTATTTAAGAGGGAAAATACTGAGGCCGGATTCTGCAGTTCTGCAGTTGTTCATTTCAGATTGGCTGCCCTAATGCAATGCATGTTAACATGCAAAATCTTCACTTCAATTCCCAGAACACTTTGCATTCATTGAGAAAATTAAGTGTTCTCTGAGCGGGACCCGTGCTGAGTGAAAGACCTCCTGTGTTCACTAAACAGCAGGGCAGCTGCTCAGCACAGGACCTGGAAGCTAGCAGCAATTTTTGTAGTAGACATGCCTACAACAGTGATTTCCAGCTTCCACTGGGATCTTCCAGGTATGACACATGCATATTTACTTTGGTCCAAGTTACACCAATCTATGCAAAAATATGCATACTTAAACTTCAGCTCTAAAATACCCATTGCTATTAGATAAGCATTACCTCATTACCCCAATTTAGGTAAAAACATTAAAGTCTGTTGTCGCGATTAGAGGGTAAGACTGTAGCTCAAGATCTAACAGACGAATAGGCAACTAACCAAGTGTACCCGGGAATGGATCTTCACAGCTGCAGGAGTGGTGTGACCGCACGCAAACGGTGGTGTGCCAGAGTCACAAGGTCTAAAGAGCCACCTGGTCTTCACCAGAGCCACCGGAGGTGTGAATGTTGCGCTGCGAGGCAGCCCCCCAGGATGCGGCTCTCTAGCACACCCATGCAGGCACAGTGCAACCAAATAGCACGCTGGAAGTACACACAGACACTGTACTGAGAGAGACACACACGGCAACAGTAAATTTAGGGATTCACGGACAGTGGGAATATAACTGCACAGCCAGAGGGTAACACTGAGAACAAAGACCCAGAATAAGGGAATACTCAGAAACAGCTAACGCCAGAGGAACAGGAGGGTCTGGTTTCAGTGTGGAGACACGTTGCTCAAACACTAAGCCACAGGTGCAAAGGCTTAATAATATCTAGGTTCAGGGTGGATTGGCAGGAACTCAAGCAGCTCGAACAGGAGGTAAAACACGGCGCCAGATCAATGTACATGGAACCGTGACATCTGTCAGCAGCATCATAATGCATCTGACTATCCAACTGTTCAGTTTTGGGTAATAACTTTTCTCTTTCAGGTAACATTGGTGTCAGGGCTATGTGCCTAAGCATGCAAAAATCAGTTAACAAACAAAACAAAAAAGATGGTTTGACAGACAGGCTGTGCATGCTTGTTTGCCATCTAATAATGCATGATAAAACATGCTGCTTATATAATAACTGTGCCAAGTCACAATGGCCACCTGCTGATAACCATTGTTGCCAATGTTTTACTGTTAGACAACACATAGATGAGTCATTTTTTTTCATTCAAACAACGGGTCAAACAAAAAAAATGTTTTTTCCATCCAATTCAAGGTGGATGGGGGACCCCTCCCTGCTATTGCATTTTGACAGCCAGAAGACCTCCCTTCAACCAGAATACACTAATCAGTGCCACAGACTATAACCTGCGGTGCTGATCGAGTGGTTAAAACTCCACTTTTGTTCTCATTTTCTATTTTCCATGTTTTATGAAGCTTAAAGCTTAAAGCTTAAATTTGTCAGAAAGTATTAATATGCAGAGATATATACTGAGGTAAATATAACCATGCATCATATACACCCTGGTGTTAGAGACCCCAACAAAAGCATATTTATGTAATTTTGTTAGGGTCTTTCATGTAAGAGTTAATTACATGAAGCTTACATTGGTTAGGTTTTCTTTCTTTGTTCTCTTTGTCAACCTGCTTCATTGACATTGGAACCCTTTTTTGCTTGACCTACTGTCAAGGGAAACCCCATCAATGGGGACACAAGTGACAATAAAAACTTGACAAGAGTTCTGTATTTTACCTATTTTACTAGGAATTGAAGATTGGCTTTCAAGATTAAAATCTGTTTAACATGTATGTAATTTCTAAGGATATACTGAAATTGTCATAAATAATTTGCTAGCCCCTTGATGACTTAGCTTGTGATGAAATTCATTTGAAAGAGACTGATGTCATCATGCCCGCTCAGACGAGCAATGGCACTAATACAGGCTAATCTCTGCTTTTACTTTTCTAAGTACAGTACATCTTTTTGAAATAATAAAGTGCCATTTGTTTTACAATACTTTACTATGTAGTCTGTTTGCTTTGTCTTCCTGGTGCTGGGTGCTTCTTTATGTTTTGGCTGAGACCGCTGTGAAACCTGGTTGCTGTCTCATTGAAAAGCGCTGAAGACCTCATTTTATAGGGGTCAATATATCTGGTAAAAGGCTAGTGTATGCCCAGGTGGTGGAGCACTGTGTGTGATCAGATTGAGGAGGATTTTGCTGCACAATTTTCTTATCACATTTAAGTTTGGATCACATTGTGGACTGTTTGAATAATTTCTGTGGAATATTTATGCTAAGTTAAATATTTTGGTTGATTTTTCTTTATTTGTTGAAGTCAAAGAATTGATTTGATAGTGTAAAAAGACAGTGAAAGATAATCTTGTTGACTCATATAACTTCGTCCCCGATTAGATGAGTATTTTTTGTGATCATTTAAAAAGCTTTATTTTGTTAAATTATTTGTGAAAGCACTGTGTAAAACTCAATATGACTTTTATGAATGGTTTGGGGATTTAAAAGGGATAGCGCAACACACTATAACTCTAATGTTAATGTTAATAAATAATAAATGTGTTACACCAGTGTTTCCTCTTTGCCTATTTCAGAGCGGGAATCTT
Organism: Lithobates sylvaticus; assembly: GCA_028564925.1. NCBI lineage: Eukaryota > Metazoa > Chordata > Amphibia > Anura > Ranidae > Lithobates > Lithobates sylvaticus. The sequence continues at coordinate 160,044,172 of CM053027.1, read as the reverse complement.
GTTTCCTGTAGACCTCATCATTTTGAGGTGAGGCTAAGATGAGCATAACCAGTGACGAAGTGAACTTCTTGGTGTATCGCTATCTTCAGGAGTCAGGTAAGCTTTATTGTAGAGTTTTCATATAGTTATTTATACAGTTTTAGGCATGTCATTCATATGTAAAACTTTTGTGATATGCCATGCATTTACCTTTAATCCTGTTTAATGGTATAAATCCAAATCTTGTTGTCTGTCAGAATACTATAGTATTTCTAATTCTGTGAAAGTATTCCGTAAATGATGCTACTGGGTACTTTATTATTTATCTTTGGGTAATCTATACCATGAAACATTCACTAGAGAATAAGCAGCAACAGTTTCAAGCAACGTAACAACATCCATCCATGACCCTTGTGGATCATAGGTGAAGTTCTACTCTACATTGGTCAGTGCTAAAATGCCCCATTATGTCAGTGCCATTGGTTAAGTGCCCTGCTAGGTTGATGATCAGTGGGAGCTAAATAGATAATCTGTGTCAAAAAGTTACTTACCAGGGAGACAAGTGACTTTGTGCCCTGCTGAATAAAGTAATCAGTGGAAAATTGCAGGCACCATCATGAGAGAGCTTGATGGTGCCTGGTCCCATGGGAGACCTATACCAATAAAAAAAGGTAAATATTGTTTAGCAGCTAGAAGATCTTTTAGTACTATTGCCTCTAATTGACATATCCCCACTGGCTTCTGTTTGCAAACAAACTGATTGAGATACTGGGTGATGTCATTGGCCAAATATGGCAATGACCAAGTTTGTTCAATAACATCATCAGTGCTAGCTCAGCAGTAGTGCTACAGCAGATACATTATAGATCCACAGCTGGTTCTCAAATATACTGCAGTCCTGACCATCTGTCATTGACGTCACCCAGGATCCACTGCTCATCTTTTTATATACAGAGGTGTATGGGGATCTCTCATTTGTGACAGTAGTGACAGGTCAACATCATTAGGCTTTGCCGATCATGATTGATGTGGATTTAAATCGCTGAATGGCTTGACTGAAATTACATTTACAGGGGCACTTTTTTTTCCTTTTTACAATTGGGTGGTTATCTGGGGGCTGTTTTTTCTTTAGGGAGACAGCGCCCCAACTTCTGAACTCTACCAGACCACATGCTTCCAACATTGGAAGAGTATCTTGCAAGGGGGGAGGGCAAAGTACCCCCATTGCAAGGTACCTTGCCCCCATGTTGAGAATGCAAGGGCCTTATTCACATGACCTTTCCCCAAAAGAAATGTGGGGGTCTGTGGAATGGGGTCGTTATAATCTGGAAAACCCCTTCCTCCCCTCCTATGTGAACAAGAACTGGGTTCCTGTTTCCCTTATTACTCAGTCACAAAAGAAATGAAAAAGTAAATAAAAATAACCACATTGTGAAAAAAAAATCTTTATCTAAATAATAAATATACAATGCCTCACATTGTAAACTCAATGTCAGTCATGTCATCCAGTGATGTCAATCCCTGTCAATCATGATTACTTGCCCCAGATGAATTTGATCCACTGCTTTGATGACATGACAATGCTGAAAATGCCATCACAAAAATCCAGATTCCCGACCAGATCCTGGATGACATCATTGATTAAATATTGTCATTACCACATTTGGTTAATGATGTCACCAAGAATCCCTGCTGGCTTGTTTACAAACAAAAGCTGGCTGGGGATCCATCATGGCATTTAGTGATGGTAGTGCTACTGCTGCTAAGTGACAGACTTTTGGCTTATGTTTGTTTTTAGACAGTCAAACTGCCAAGATTATGTTCAACCTAAAGCTGATAATAGAAAGTAGTAATAAATCTATGGTTCTAATCTTTCCCCAAAGCTAGAAAAAGACATCTGGCCGGAGTTCTACTTAAAATTCACAGAAGGGTGCACTATACAGCATTCTATTTGTTTTAGCAAACTACCACTTCATAATGCATTTTGTAGAATCGACTCTTACCACTTGGGCATATAACCATTTCCTGTTTACCTTCATTCTAAAACTGCCTAACCCTGTCCACACCACAAAAAGACCAAAAGACAGGTGACTAATTCAGCAAAATCTTCCCAGTTGTCCGGCTTTTTAGAGTTTAATTGGCTAAAAAGTTGTTTTATTTCCAATTGTTTCCAACACTAAAGACATCTGGATAGCCAGGAAGTGAAACCAAACATGGACACAGAATCTAGCCCCATCAGATGCATTTTTTATTTTTTTCTGTTTACTAGTTGTTCTTACAGTCCAGTGAAAATATGCACTGGCAAACAGTGTGGTATTGGGGGTACTTTGACTTCATTATTTTTAAAATGATTGCAGCAGTATTTTCAAGACTTTGAAGTATTAGTGACTTTCTTTCTCCCCAACAATTAGGTATTGTTGATGTCCTGCAGAATCGTTACAATACATTCTTGAGTTCTTTTCAGTCTATGGTAAATGCATCTCGTAGCTTTCCTTCAACATCTTGCCTAATGTCACCTTAAGAACTTTGCTATTTATGTGCTAACATGGCAGAGTAGAACAGAATTTGAACAATGAAGTATTCCTGGAACATTACAAATAGGCCTCAGCTGTGGAACAGCGGGCGGCTGAGAAATGAGAAGAATTCAAATATTGTTGTTTAAGTGATACTGGGTTTGAACTCAGTGCCGAAAGTACAAAACACATCGTTATTGTGCAGAAATAAATTCCATCCACAGCAAACCAATGAGAGCCAAAGATGAGGCCCAAAGATTGCCTTAACCTTCCTTAACATTTTAGAGACTTGTAAACTCTCAGGGCTGTTTGTTAATTTGAATATACAGTATGTGTTAAAACCATATAACATATTATTCTAGAAGATGATACATTATGCTGATTGGTTTCATGCTTTTTATGTAACCATTGGCTCCATGGATTCATAAACAGCTCTACCCTTTACATAGTGTGTGCAGAATGGACCCTAATGGTACAGTTTTGAATATACAGTAAAATAAAAGAAAATTGCGCTATTCGTGAAAAGTAAAGCTGCTGCTCAAAATGTTATACTACATCAAACAATAATAAATAGACAGGAAGCTGCGCTAAATTATACTAAAAAAACGTGAAGACTTAGTGATAATACCGTGATATTATACTAATGTGTATATAAATGATCTAATATACACAATATGCATCTACATTACCAAAATATTAATAACATTAAATGCCATAAACAGAAATAAATGTGCAAAGATGTCACATCCAAATAACCTCATATAAGACACTCAATATTAATAAACCCAAAAAATTGAAAAGGGTACACCAAAAAACTTATAATAAGTGAAAAAGTCCACAGCCAATATTGTCCCAAAATATAGAAATGTATTTGGAAAGGGACTCCAAAATCTTCTATCCCAAAAGCTTAACCAGTGACTTCACAGCATACTGAAGGGTGAATGAACCGCCACCACAGAGACACACTGCCTGCTTACCAGAGCTAGGTGGTCCCTTGTTACAGGGGACCCCTATGCGCAGATGGCCTTAACCCCAGCCAGGGATGCTGCTTGACTGGGTCCTGGATACTTCAGGGGGTAGATGAACCTCTCTTGGACTGTTGCTGGCTACCAGGAAGTGAACCAACTCAGGGACAGCTCAGGATCGGGATCAGTAGGGCACAGTGTGGATCAGTACTTTTTTCTCTGAGAAACGGTATTATCACTAAGTCTTCACGTTTTTTTAGTATAATTTAGCGCAGCTTCCTGTCTATTTGAATATACAGCAACCAGCAATAACTTTATGACCACCAATCATATATTGAGATGGACCCCCTTTTGCCGCCAAAAGAGCCTCTTTAGCCACCAAAAAAGCTCTGACCTGTCCAGGCATGAATGCCACTAGGGTTTGCTGCTGTATCTGGCACCAAGTCATCAGTAGCAGATCCTTTAAGCACTATAAGTTGCATGGTGGATCAGATTTGTTTTTTCAGCATATGCCACTGATGCTCAATTCGATTGTCAACACCTCAAACTTGTGTTCCTTAAACCATTCTCAAACTATTTTACCTGTGTGGGAGGGCACGTTATCCTGCTGAAAGAGGCCACTGCCTTTCAGGGCTTTTTCATGAAGAGGTGTACTTGGTCAGCAACAATGTTAAGTAGGTGTCAAATAAAATCCACAGGAATGGAAGGACCCAAGGTTTCTTAGCACAATATTGTCCAAAGCATGACTTCAATGGCTTGCATTGTTTCCATGCTGGATCCTGGTGCCATCTCTTCCCCAGTTAAGCAACGTACATACACCCCAGCCATCCTGTAAAAGGCTGTAAAAGAAAACATGATTCATCAGATCAGGCAATCTCCTTCCATTGGTCTGTGCTGCTTCTATAAGGCTTAGGCCGGCCATACACAGTGCACATTTGCACGATTCCCCCATTAACATGGATAGTGCTAAAAGGGGAATCCCTCCTGCCGAGCTATTGTCTGCTCCCAGCCTGGGGGGCCGTCCTCGACGGGAGAACACAATGATTATCGCTAGCGGCTATAGCAGGTGCTAGCAAGAATCGTAAGAGAATCTGGCAGGCTGGTTGTACCCAAGTTGATCAATTAGTTTTTACCATTTTAAACCAATAATATACATTTTAACACTGTTTCTAATACACCTAAAGTGTATTAGAAACAGTACACCCTCGAATGCACTGGATGCAGAAAAAAATTAACAAATAAATAAGTATATATATATATATATATATATATATATATATATATATATATATATATATATATATATATATATATATATATATATATATACACATACACACATATACATACACACACACGAGACTGTATATATATATATATATATATTTTTTTTTTTTTAATACACTGCCTACACTGACTGAATATCAAGAATATATACACACATACTAGACTGACATATATATATATATATATATATATATATATATATATATATATATAGTCAGTCTAGTATGTGTGTATATATTCTTGATATTCAGTCAGTGTAGGCAGTGTATTAAAAAAAAAAAATATGTATATATATATATATATATATATATATCAAATACACTGCCACTAACTAACTAACCTTCCTGCTTGATCTATGTCCACGCCAACAACACTACACACAGCCGCTATGTAAACAGTCTTATATAGTGTGGGGCATGGACTTAGTCCCCCTGAGCCATGATTGGCCAAAGGCACCCTGCCTTTGGCCAATCATGGCTCTCTCAAGAGAGCGTGCTGTGATTGGCCAAAGCATGCAGGTTAGGTGCATGCTTTGACCAATGATAATACAGCAATGCACTGCGATCTCGCAGTGCATTATGGGGCATTCCACAGCGCTCGAGTTTCCCCACAAATGCCCCATAATGTTTGCTGTTCTGCGAACGGGCAAACACCTGATGTTCGACTCGGACATCGAGCTCATCCCCACTGTAAATGCACGAATGCATGGTCATTTTTATTTTTCCTGAATCTATAACAGTTCAGCCACTTTGAATCATTTGATTCCTCATTGTTGGTTGCTTTAAATATATTTTTGGTTATTTATTTGTTACTCTAACAGTCTGTTTAAATCAAATTAAGATATATAAACATCTCTTAGGCAGAGACATAAGGACAAAGGTAGCATAGGTTTTGGGTAAACCTTAGCCTCTTCTCCTGGGTGACCTACAGGACCTATTCCACCATATTCAAGAGGTATTTCCATTACCAACATCTTAAGCATGTGTTTAGGTTAATGTCTTCCCTATAAGACAGGGGATATGCTGTACAGGGGAATTACAGGCATAGGGTGGAGTTAAGTGGAAGAGCTGTGAGGGCAGTGGGTGGAGTTAAGTTACAAGAGGTAACTAGATCTCTAGATCAATAATGTTTTACTGCACAAAGCAAATTGGTGTTCAGTCTTTTGGACTGCAACTTTCAACAGCCATAGATGAGCTGAGGAAATAGCCTGCACCTGTAGTTGAGAGGAGGCCCAGAATAAAGCACTTTTTCATGGTTTACAAAGACGTAATTAGTGAGCATGTTAGCTGCAGGGAGAGGCTATAAAGAATGTTGAGAATGTTAAGTTTGGACCAGTGGGTGCTGTATAAACCTCAGCCCTTAGTTCATATCATGCAATAGTTCTCGTGTGTGTCAGGCTAATTAACCACCTGAAAGGCTATCATATAATCCAATACAGCACAATAACTGAACACTTTTTTGTTTCTTTTTCCTACTGAGAAAATGTATAGAGAGGATATACATTAGTGAGACTCCATGCTAACAATACAATGCATATATATAGCAAAAAGCCAAGGCGCAGGTTAATGTCCTACAAAAAAATCCTAATTATGGGTACCATCCCTAAGATTCGGTTACAGCCACATCCCCTCAATCAACCTAAGGCAGTGCCAGGGCACATTATTATTATTATTATACACTATTTATATCGCCAACAGTTTACACAGCGCTTTACAATGTAGAGGGAGGACAGCCCAATTACAGTACAGTTCAATACAGAAGGGACAGGAGGTTCCTGCTCATAGAGCTTACATTCTAAAGGGAGGGTGTGGTGGTACAAAAGGTAATAGATGCTGGGAATGATTTGATGGGGGTGGCACATAAAAAATGGGACTTGGTATATGCCACATAGAGACCACAATCAACTAAAATCAACAATTTATTGCAAAAAAATTATAAATGTTAAAACTTAAATAGGTTTTTCTATAATTATTCTCCTCTAGAAATCAACATCAAATGCCTCTTTACAAATGAAATGATTAAATGATTATTGCTGTATGGTATCTTAGATCAACTCGTTTTGTGATTCATTTGCTTCCTGAGGATCCACATTATCTGTCCCCAAAATTGGGAAGTATGGAGGTATGAGGAAGGAAGATGTAAAGAAAGGAGGAAAAAAAATGCACCTACCCACCAATAGCATGGAAAAATGTGATGTCTGGCCTGCAGGGGGGGGGGGGGGCTGAGGTATGTACCACTAGCCACACACACAAAAGGTATAAAAAGGTACTCATCATAGTTTAAAACAGAGGCAAGCCGTAAAGGATAATAATATTAGTAGTAATAGTAAAGGTCCATCCCAGATATCAAGTCTACAGCCTTGCAAAGTCCAGTTATGGATTGAGCTATGGATTTTGCAAGTCTGTACACTTGATATTTGGTGTAAATTTTGGACATTTATTATTATTAATATTATTATTTTTAATCTTTTAAAGTTATATCTTTGGCTCCCCTTTGTTTTATAATATGGCGAGTACTTGTTTCTGCGGACCTGTTCATGTGGACATATTGCTTTGTGCAATGGATTAGTAGCTTGCTAGGTAACGTTCAACTGTATTTTTAGTTTATTTCCTCCCTCTTAAATGACATTTCCAAACAGATGTCAGAAAGCAAAGATACTTTGTAGCAACATCTGTCTTATTTGGCATTGCTGAGGATGCATGCCTATGTGCCCCAATCACATGGTATAGCAGTTTTCTGCAGAAGGGTAGAGTAGTCGGCTTCCTGCGAATGCTAGTTTTATCCAAGCACCTTATAACACCTACATGCCATAATGGGAACTGTTTCAGCTATTTGGAAGGATAATTTAAAAGTCTTTGTGGTGTTATTTTGCAAATGAAGGACATTTACAGCAAGCAAAATCAATCTTATATTAATCAAGGATTTATTTTAGTAACATTTTATGTAGATTACCTCTTTTAGTCATTAATTTTATAGCTGTTAAGAATGTATGAAACTGAGTAGAAATCATCACGTATGCATAAATCTGTCTTACCTGATCTAGGTGTCCTTTTATTAAAGTGCGGTAAAATACCGCTATTCATTTCTCAGGCATTCTCAGGGGAGATCGCTCTCCCCTGAGTGCCTGTTTATGATGGTCTGTAGATCGCTTCTCATGCTGAGTTGAGAAGCGATCTACAAACGCCGGGAACTCCTCAGAATTTCTCCTCACACTGTAATCTCGTGAGATGTAGCGGGATTACAGTCTGAGGCGATTTAAAACACAAAAGTTAAACACTAATTAACACATTATTCCCCTACATATTAATAAAATAATAAAGTAAAATCCCCCCTACACAATATACATTAACCTAATTATTAAAAAACATTGTTTTTATCAATATTTAAAGATCATACATGTGCCTATTTAAATGTGAATGGTGTATAGTAAATTAATGTAATCCACATATGTAATGCAGCTATACACCATTCATATAAATGTAAAATACATTTATAATCATTAAAAAATAATTTTAATAAAGTATACAAGTATAAATATTTATTAATATATTAAAATAAAATATATTTCATAATTGATAAACCCCTGTATAAAACACCTTTCACACTGAGGTGGGAGCAGCGTCGTTTTAGCGTTGGTTTTCGGCCGCTAGCAGTGCAGTTTAAACCCCCCCTAACGGCAGAAAAAGGGGTAAAACCACCCGCAAAGCGCTGCTGCAGCGGTGCTTTGCTGGCGGTATTGCCACGCTGTCCCATTGATTTCAAGTTGAATTTGAATTATGAATACACCGCTCCTTCACCGCTCCAAAGATGCTGCTAGCAAGACTTTTTTTGCCGTCCTGCTAGCGCACCGCTCCAGTGTGAAAGCCGGGAATGGGGCCGTTTTTTTCAGGCGGTGTACAGGCGCTATTTTTAGCGCTGTACTGCCTGAAAACCGCCCCAGTGTGAAAGGGGCCTAAAGTTCTAAAAATAGCGCCTGCAAAGCGCCTTCAAACAGCCGCGGGCTTTCACACTGGAGCGGTGCGCTTGTAGGATGCTGAAAAATGTCCTGCAAGCCGCATCTTTGGAGCGCTGTAGGAGCGGTGTATTTACGATCCTTAGGCTGCTTTCACACTGGAGCGGTGGGGGCGCTGGCGGTAAAGCGGCGCTATATTTAGCGCCGCTTTACTGGCGTTTTAGCGGCGCATTGCGGCCGCTCGCAGGGGGTTTTTACCCCCGCGAGCGGCCAAAAAAGGGTCAATACCGCCCGCAAACCGCCGCTGCAGCGGCGTTTTGCGGGCGGGTTCGGCGCGCTCCCCCATTGTTTTCAATGGGACCGGGCGCTATAGGAGTGGTAAATATACCGCTCCTATAGCGAGCCAAAGATGCGGCTTGCAGGACATTTTTGAGCGTCCTGCAAGCAACAGCTGTTTTGGGTCGGTTTGCAGGCGCTATTCTTAACGCAATAACGCCTGCAAACCGCCCCAGTGTGAAAGCAGCCTAAAGCGCCCCTTCCCATTGAAAACAATGGGGCAGCGCTCCAAACCCCTCTGCAAAGCGCCACTGCAGTGTCGCTTTGCGGGTGGTTTTAACCCTTTTTCAGTCATTAGCGGGGGTAAAACCCGCTAGGGTTCGAAAAGCGCCGCTATAACGACGGTAAAGTGCCGCTATAAAAATGACATTAATAATAGCATTTAAATGCAGGTAGAATAATATATATACATATATATATTTATATCTATCTATCTATCTATCTATCTATCTATCTATCTATATATATATATATATATATATATATATATAATATATCATAGCATATAGCATATATATATATATGTGTGTGTGTTTTTATTTCAATGTGTATGTGTATATCTATCTATCTATTTATATATATATATATATATATATATATATATATATAGATATATATAGATATATATATATATAGATAGATATAGATATATATATATATATATATATATATATATATATATATATATATATATATATATATATATATATATATATATATAATATATATATAGATATATATATATATATATATACAGACTTTAGATTGCTAACCTGCTCTTTTTGGGGTGTGTAATGGTGGGGAAGATGTTCTCTCACGGTATGGCTGCTCCTGAGAGAAAGAAGGAAGTCAAAATACTTCCTGCTTTCCCCAGAATACTGAGGCAGCTTCCCGCTTCTCTCTCTGATTCTCCACCTCTGAGATGGTGAATCAGAAAGTGAGAATCCTGTCACAGATCGCCAGTGAGGTGCTGAGATCGCACCTTCATACACTGGCCGTTTCTGTGACAGTCAGTTACAGATTCTCACTGTGCTGAGGTAATCAGTGGAGAACATGTTCTCATCTGATTACCTCAGTTTCATACACAGGTAAAGACCTGAGATCAGCTGTGAGACTTGGGATCGCAGCTGATCTCAGTTTCATAAAAGGACACCCTAGTGTTTTAAAGCACAGTTTATTATCCAAACACTACAGAATAACATTGACTTTGTAAATCTCAGCTTCCCAAATAGCAGCCAATTTAGCCTTTCCGTGTTCTACAATGCATCAGGCATAGCTCTCTTTTAGGACATAGCAACATGCTTGTATTTTAAAAATAGAGGTACTATGTTAACAGAAAATACAGTGTAAAAGGTAATGTGAAAACTCTTATCTCACTTAAATGTCAAGACAAACTTATTTTCACGCTACATAATTGAAAAATAAATTTAAATTAGGACTTTATATTATGTTATATCAACAGTAAGGACTTGTGATAGTGCCATGTTAAAATATTGAATTGGTGACATTAGAGATCAGAAATAAAAGGACTAATTAGGTTAATTGCTATGGAAATATGATACAGTAACTGATAAGCTTCTTGGATGCATTTTTGCATATTCGTGGCACAAGATAGATAACATCTGTTAAATCTAGAAGACAGTGTTATATAGGAAATTTGTAGAGTGATTTTTAATACAGTAAGATTGTTTTACTAAAGGAGTATTGCTCACTGCATAAAGTGATGGCGAACCTTGGCACCACAGATGTTTTGGAACTACATTTCTCCTGATGCCCAACTACACTGCAGAGTGCATTAGCATCATGGGAAATGTAGTTCCAAAACATCTGGGGGCCAAGGTTCGCCATCACTGTCTTAGGCTGTAAACCCTAATGCCCTCTTCATAAATATAGGTTGGGTACAAAAACCCCAATTAATCCATTAACCCCTTCACCCCGAAGGGTAAAACATATCTTAATGCCTAAGCACAATTTTGCAACTTTGACATTTGTTAGTAAAACCGTACATATCATCACAACTACTTTGTGTATCCAGGTGGATTATACCCTGTATTTTTCAGGACAAATTGGGATTTATTAACAAAGAATCAAAACTGGCCCACAATAGTAAAGAAATTTTTTTTTTTATTTTGCCGTATATTTCTTCAACCCAAATATAAATTCTCCTGCTCCTGAAGATTGCAGCGATACCACTTATGTGTATGTTTGACGCTAACTGACGCTGATGCTAGTTTTAAAAAATAAAAAATAAATGCTGCCCAAAATATACTGACCCTGATCTTTCACTATGACCTTTGACCCTGACCTTTGACCCTTATTTTACCCAAACACTAACCCTGCCACTGACCTAGATCACACCAGTATTTTTTTCTTTTTATTTTCTATTATTTATTCCTCTATTTATTTATTTTTACACACTTTTTTTCTCTCTCTCTGCAAGGAGATAGAAAGATACATTGAATCTTTCCTCTCCGTTTACAGAGAGCAAAACATAGGAGTGGGCTTCACATTGACTGATCACTGTGGTAGCCAATCAGAGGATACCACAGTGATCAGGTGACCCGGAATAGGGAGTTCTGGGACCCGATCAATGGTACAGGACCTGGGGCACTCAGCGAGACTCTGGTCTCTGTACTGGGAGTGCACTGTGTGGCGCGTTCCCAGCACAAAGGGAGATACGCATATATGCAGCCCCACAGAAAAAAGCCCAGTGCAGTGGGGCTGCATATATGTGTTACATCTGCGTCAAGGGGTTAAACACAGTAAAATAAATAGCAAAAATACCTTTCATTATTTGTGAAGGTCACAAGATTGCTTTTCCCTCTCCTTCACTCTGTACAGTCCAGGTTTTTAGATGGGGCAGCACGTCATGTGTCCTGGTGACCTCACTGCTGCTTATTTCCATCCTCTGCCCCCTGTGTGTATAAAAAGTGATTACATGCCTTGTATAAACAATATAAAGAAAGTTTACCCTGCACATTATAATTGCACACTTTGTTAAGGGATTGCTTTTTTTGAGGATGAATAACAATAAATCACTAGAGAGGATAAGCAAGGTTGGATGCAGGAACTGTGGTCAATCATGTACTTAAAACATCCTGACAAACAATGCTGCTTGTAATTTGGACTGCTGGAAGATGGAGTTGGACAGAGTACACAGGGCACAACATTAAGTGTTTATTAGAAACAGGAGCATGCACAATGTGATGATGCTACAGTCTAGATCAACTTTCAAATTGTTGAACAAGGAAGTTGGTATAGCTGTCAAGATCATAAAGTATTTTACCATACTAAAAAATATTCAATAAAAGGCATTACACTTGGACAAATTTTACTGAGAGTCTTTTATGATGAATGTGTTTTTGGATTTACAAATGCTTTACAGAATAAAACAAGGCTACATTCTCTTCAGTCATCTAATTATGTGCAAGCAAAAATTCTGTTTTATTAATTTAAGTGATTTGTAGATGTGTGCTCCTCCGTGGTATGTGCCCCGCTAGCAATCTGACAAACTTAGGCTGGATTAAAACACTGAAACCCATGGCAACTCTTCATGCCTTAAATCTGACCCTTAGAGCTACATAAAGTTCTCTGGTTTTGCTGGTTTCACATAGCAGACAATAGAATGCATTAAAACATTACCTTTGCAAAGCATCTATCACATACATATATAATCTGTCAGATAGACGCATACTCTAATTCAGTAAGTTAATTTACATTGCTCTTGGAAATAAATATTTGTCATATGTGCTGAATAAGCTTGTACTTCAAAAGTCCACATTTAGTAACACAACATAGTTTGGCAAAATTAAACTACATGGGGTTGATTTACTAAAGGCAAATCAAACCCATATAGTCTTTACTTTGTAAGGGCAATTTCAATTAGCTTAGTGAATGAGGTGAAACTCTGCTTACTTCTATCATCTAATCACGTGCAAGCAAAAATACTGTATTTTTAATTTCCTTGCATGTGATTTAGTATACTGTGCAGAGTGAATTTTTAGAACATTCACTAAGCCAAGGGAAATTCGCTTGCAGAATGATAAATTCCCTTGCAATATGAACAGCTTATTTGCCTTTAGTAAATTAATCCCTATGTCTCCAAATGACTGCACACAGAAGTAGACCTACAGTACCTACAAAGTCAAGACTTGATTACTTATTGCAAAGTCCAAAGAAAAGCCTAACTTATGCAAACTACCCCCCCCCCCCCTATTCGTCAGTCAACCAAATAAGTTTTATAGGTGTATCCAGCTCACCCTATTTTTTTCTTTCTGAATTTTACCCCCCTCCTTCGTTTTCTTAAAGTCAGCTACTTTAAAGTCCTTCCACAAATGAGCTAAAAACTTGAACGTCTAGTGTCAAGACATGATCCTCAAAAGTCAAAAGAACAAAAGTGGGCTCAAATTAAAGAACCAAATAGTTTGTTTATAAGACTTAATAATGAGATGTATAAACATATACTTTCTAAAGTGTTTGATTGGATATTGGCAACATCTTACTATCGATGCATAAGGTACATTGACAATTTACATTATTGAAAAACACCAATCTATGCATAGGACTAGGAATGTGTATATATCTTTGATGAGCACATGCATACAGATAACAGGCACCTGTCATACTAAAGTCAAGAACTACTGTCTAAATCAGAAACCATGAAATCAGGCCGAGACAGAAGTGCAGTTAAATCACACTAGCTTAATAATAAAAGTAAAAAGAACAAATGTAGTCAAAACATAACCAAAGTTCAGTAACCGTAACAGATAGTCAGGCAAGCCAGAAGTCAGGGATAAATGTAATGGAACAGCAAGCAGGATCTGGAGCCAGAAGGTATGTCAGCAAAGCAAGTCTCGAACAGGATCGCAGGAGATAGTTTCTGTGATGTGACCAAGGTGAAGGCAGAAAGTGGAAGGAAAATGATAAATGGTTTTCCAATTTTTTTACAAATAAATATGTGCAAAATGTGGCATGCATTTGTGTTCATCCCCCCTGAGACAATACTTTGTAGAACCACCTTTCGCTGCAATTACAGCTGCAGGTATTTTTGGGTGTCTCTATCAGCTTTGCACATCTAGAGAGTGACATGTTTTGCCCATTCTTCTTTGCGAAATAGCTCAAGCTCGGTCAGATTGGATGGAGAGAGTCTGTGAACAGCAATTTTCAAGTCTTGCCACAGATTCTCAATTGGATCTAGGTCTGGACTTTGACTGGGCCATTCTAACACATGAATATGCTTTTATCTAAACTGTTTCATTGTAGCTCTGGCTGTATATTTAGGGTTGTTGTCTTGCTGGAAGATAAATCTCCGCCCCAGTCTCAAGTCTTTTGCAGACTCTAACAGGTTTTCTTCTAGGATCGCCCTATATTTGGCTCCATCCATCTTACTATCAACTCTGACCAGCTTCCCTGTCCCTGCTAAAGAAAAGCATCCCCACAACATGATGCTGCCACCACCATGTTTCATGGTGGGATGGTGTGTTCAGGGTGATGTTCAGTGTTAGTTTTCCACCACACAGTGTTTTGCTTTTAGGCCAAAAAGTTCATTTTGGTCTCATCTGACCAGAGCATCTTCCTACACGTGTTTGCTGTGCCCCCCATATGGCTTCTCGCAAGGACTTCTTATGGCTTTCTTTCAATGATGGCTTTTTTCATGCCACTCTTCCATAAAGGCTAGATTTGTGGAGTGAATGACTAATAGTTGTCCTGTGGACAGATTCTCCCACCTGAGCTGTGGTTCTCTGCAGCTCCTCCAGAGTTACCATGGGCCTCTTGGCTGCTTCTTTAAATAATGCTCTTCTTGACCAGCCTGCCAGTTTAGGTGGACGGCCATGTCTTGGTAGGTTTGCAATTGTGTAATACTTTTTCCATTTTCGGATGATGGATTGAATTATGCACCATGAGATGTTCAAAGGTTGGGATGTTTTTTTATAACCTAACCCTGCTTTAAACTTCTCCACAACTTTATCCCTGACCTGTCTGGTGTGTTCCTTGGCCTTCATGATGCTGTTTGTTCACTAATGTTCTCTAACAAACCTCTGAGGGATTCACAGAACAGCTGTATTTATACTGAGAATAAATTACACACAGGTGGACTCTATTTACTAATTAGGTGACTTCTGATGGCAATTGGTTCCACTAGATTTTAGTTAGAGATATCAGAGTAAAGGGGGCTGAATACAAATGCATGCCACACTTTTCAGATATTTATTTGTAAAACATTTAAAAAAAATATTTATCCTTTTCCTTCTACTTCACAATTATGTGCCACTTTTATGTTGGTCCATCACATAAAATCCCAATAAAATACATTTAGGTTTTTGGTTGTAACATGACAAAATGTGGAAAATTTCAAGGTGTATGAATACTCTTTGAGGCACTTTAATCCCCCTGCCTCCATGAGATACCATACTAGCACCCATGGCTTATGGACTGGAGGGCTACAAGGTCCCAACAATCTTAATGCCATTTATCATAGGTAGTAGGGTTTATCTATAGATAAAACCCATCAACAAAAAATGGGTCTCCAATTTACTGATGAGTACCAGGCTATTCTGCATCATTTCAGAAGGTGGGACAAGAAATGACGAGGATAACTGATGTAGGCAACATTAGGAGTATGCACTTATATAGTAAAAGCTTTTTTTTTAAAGTGGTGAGGTGTTAGAACCCAAGTAAAGTTTTATTTGCTGTCTCTGTCCACACTAAGAAGATTTAAGATTCTATTTGTCCCGATAACCATTGTCTCTGGTACAAAAATTAACTCATTTTACAGTTATCACCAGAACAAGAGGTTAGGGAAAATATTTTAATGCAGACACCTGTTTCAGTGGCAACTGTCTAAAGGGCCGTTCACACAGGCCAAATATCAGACGGCATCATCGGTTTAATAGAAACTAGCCAACATTCGATCCGTGTGTACGGTAGCCGGTCTGACAGAAGCCGGCATGACTGAAAAAGGTCTGCCGATCAACACCCAATCCATGCTCTCAGCCAATGTCTGAGAGTGTTGGCAGATGTGTTTTGTGGGGTGGGATGGCCTTCCCCTGTCAGAACTCAACAGTTTACCAGGGAAGATCACTGTACTAACATCAGATTGTTAATACAGTGGCTCCTCCTGAGCTCTTCGTTTTTTTTTCTTGTTGAGCCCGCTGGGTTGAATGAAATAAAAACTGTTAGTATGTACCAGGCATAAAAGTGGAATTTTCTCTCTTCTTTAAAAGGAGAACCTGTTGCCAGGCCATCCATTTCAACAAAAATCTTTCTATAAAATTATATGTGCATTTATCATGATTAAGGCATGTTATTTACCTGTAAAAGCCGATCTTGTGTAGATATCCAGAAGCCCTGAGACTGCTACTGGGCACTGCCATATTTGATATGATGCCAGGAGCCCCGTAAGACTCTTTTCTCCTTTCTCTGCAGCTACATAAAAGGTTATTTAGGGAGGTGAAGGGAGGGGTAGAGAAATTGGGCCAGCCTGGACAGTAATTTGAGGAGAAAGAAGGCCTGTTAAGGAATTAATAGTAATTTTTTTAGTAAGTTTAAAGGTACAAAATCATTTATGGAAAAAAAAACACTGCAAGTAATAATGTTAAATATTTTTCTGTAATCCTCCCTCCCTTAATTTTTTTTAATTTGGTGACAGGGTCTCTTTAATATTTTTTGGGGGAAAGAATCACACAACTTTAGTAAAAAGCCAGACAAGTAAAAGGTACATATTTGAGAGGCCTATTTATAAAGAGACGTCAGATCTAGGCAGACTGGATTTGCATGGGTTTATCATCTTTCCGATAGTATTCACATACTGTTTTTCCAGCTGTTTAGAAAGCTGTACAAGCCATCTGGAAAATAATCAAAATAATAAATACAGAAGTTTACAGAAATAATGCCAAAATAAGTGACAAATAATTGGCAAATAGGGAGAAAATATTTTTTTTCCCTACTGTTCTTTTATTCTTAATTCTTTATTCTTTCTTTTAATGTATAAGTGCAAGTATGCCCAACTGGAGTGCCTCACCTCTGTGTCATATAATACATGACTATAAATGTAGCAATAAAGCATTATGATATAATTTTTTTACTAGTAGTGAAAATAGACCACATATTACAATTTAAAGTCTGTGCCTAATGGAAAAATTGGTGTATACATATTTGGTATAATATATATTTTTACTGTAGATATTAAGTTTATATGTAAACAAGTACTATATTCTCATATATGTTTAACATATAATGTTAAAAGTAATTTTAAAAGTCTTTTTCAATAACAGGCACTTCCTAGTATATGGCTGCAAAGAAGCTGCAGGAGATGAGCTTCCAAGTGCTGCGCTCAGGCATCCTATTCATGCCTATGGGAATGCAGCAGCAGTCACAGACACAGCCAATACTCCCAATTTTACAAATGATGAATGGCCAATTCACAGACTATGGGTGTATGTAAATGAGGCATTTGACCACACATGCTATAGACAAACCACCCCCCCCCCCCCCAGGCGGTTCCCCCCCCCCACCCCCCCCCCAATTATTTGGGGTTTTACTGGCAAAAATCCATCAATTTAAAAGAATATTATATTACCAACATCCAATGATGGAATTACAGAGTTTGTAACAAAAAAACAACAGTTGACTCCTTCTTCAGGGATTGCTCTATTAAAAGAGCAATGCATTACTCAGTACATCGAAGCAAGATGAACATCAGCCCAGACAGTGAAGCCCTCAATAAAATTTGAATTGGTATACATCTTCACAAGTACAGTTCCCAGGTTACCATATATGATGGATTTTGTTTCAAGGATTCAAAAAATTACACGTGGGACCAGATGAAATATCTGGGTAAAATGGTTGGTAAAGAATGAGTCTGCAGGGATGGAGTGTGTCTGGAATACAAATGGATGCCTAGGTTTATTGTTTGGTCTTTCCTTAAAATGTTTGTGTATGATTGTTTGTAAGATATGTTCTATCTGAGTTATTTATGATATTAGAAATGATATTTTCAGGGTTTTTTGTTTGGGTCTCTTATTTTTCATTAATCTCTTTGGTTTCTTAGAATACTGAAAATGTTCTTTTATTTTCAATAATATCTCATTCTCTTTATTTTTTATAAAAGGGGAACAGTGGTGGCCCGTGCATTGCGGGCGTACGGGCGCCACCCCCCTATCCCTGCCGACACCTCCCTATCCATGCGCCCTGCCCCTTTCAGGATTCCGGACACATGGACTCCTATGGAGGGGGTGGGAGGGAGTGTTTTTTTTTTAAACACCTGATTAGAGCCAGAGGCTCTAATAGGCTTCAAAAAAGGGTTGCACCCTGATCCCACCCAATTGTGTGACCATAGCGAATTATTTTCACACCACAGTGCCTCCCCGCCAATCAGAAGGCAGGTCAGTGAGACCTGTTTCCCAATTGGCCAAAGCACCAGGCAATCCTATTGGATGCCCATCGCTTTGGCGGAAGAGGAGACACAGAGCGGAGGAAGCTTAAGGAGTGGACTCCTCCGCCGCACTGGAAGAAACACAGTAGGAGAGGACACCACAGCCTGGTAAGTGACGCACTGCTGGGGGGGTGCAGTGAGTATGCCGCAAGCCTCGTGGGGGGGTGCTGTCAGTGGGTATGGGGGGTGCTTTCTGTCAGTGTGCCGTGAGCCGAGCACCATATCTGTGATGCTGAGATGCTGATCTATATACCCTTTCTGTGATGCTGATCTTTATACCATATCTGTGATGCTAAGATGTTGATCTATGTACCCTTCATGTGATGCTGATCTATATACCATATCTGTGATGCTGATCTATATACCCTTTCTGGGATGCTGATCTATATACCCTTTCTGTGATATAGTGTGAAAAAGTATTTGCCCCTTTCTGATTTTATTTTTTTGGCATATTTGTCACACTTAAATGACTTAGATCATCAAAAAATGTTATTATTATTACACAAAGATAACCCGAGTTAATACAAAATGCAGTTTTTAAATGATGGTTTCATTTATTAAGGCAAAAAAGCTGTCCAAACCTGCCTGGCTTTATGTGAAAAAGTAATTGCCCCCTAAACTTAATAACTGGTTGTGCCACCCTTGGCAGCAACAACTGCACTCAAGCGTTTGCAATAACTGCCTATTTTGGCCCACTCTAATTTGCAGAATTGTTTTAATTCAGACACATTTGAGGGTTTTCCAGCATGAACGGCCTATGTAAGGTCATGATACAACATCTCAATTGGATTTAAGTCCAGACTTTAACTAGGCCACTCCAAAACCTAAATTTTGATTTGTTTGAACCATTTGGAGGTGGACTTGCTGTTGTGTTTTGGATCATTGTCCTGCTGCATAACCCAAGTGCACTTGAGCTTGAGGTCACGAATTGATGGCCAGACATTCTCCTTTAGGAATTTCTGGTAGAGCTCACAATTCATGGTTCCATCAGTTATGGTAAGTCATCCAGGTCCTGAAACTGCAAAGCAGCCCCAGACTATCACGCTACCACCACCATATGTGACTGTTGGTATGATGTTCTTGTTGTGAAATGCTGTATTAGTTATATGCCAGATGTAATGGGACTCACACCTTCCAAAAATTAACATTTTTGTCTCATCAGTCCACAGAATATTTGCCTAAAAGTCTTGGGGATAATCAAGATATTTTTTGGTAAATGTGAGATGAGCCTTTGTGTTCTTTTTGGTCAGCAGTGGCTTTGGCCTTGGAACTCTCCCATGGATGGCATTTTTGCCCAGTCTATTTATTATTGTTGAATCATGAACACTGATCTTATCTGAGGCAAGTGAGGCAAGCAGTTCTTTAGATGTTGTTCTGGGTTCTTTTATGAATTTCTGGATGAGTCATTGTCATGCTCTTGGAGTATTTTTTTGTAGACCTGCCACTCCTGCGAAGGTTCCCCACTGTTCCAAGTTATCTCCATTTGTGGATAATGGCTCTCCGTGTGGTTCACTGGAGTTCCAACGCCTTAGAAATGGCTTTCAAACCCTTCCTAGACCGATACATGTACATTACTTTGTTTCTAATCTGTTCTTGAATTATTTTAGATTGTGGCATGATGTGTGGCTTTTTGAGATCTGTTAGCATGCTTCACTTTGTCAGACAGCTTCTATTTATGTGATTTCTTGCTTCAACAGGTCTGGAAGTAATCAGGCCCAGGTGTGGCAAGTGAAATTTAACTCAGCTTTCCAAAAAATTGTAGTTAATCACAATTCATTCATGATTCAGCATGGGAAGGAGCAATTACTTTTTCACATAGGGCCAGGCAGCTTTCTTCCCTTAATAAATTAAATAATAATTTAAAAACTGCATCTTGGATTTACTCGGGTTATCCTTGTGTAATATTAAAATGTGTTTGATGATCTGAATCATTTATGTGTTAGAAATATGCAAAAAAATAAAAAATCAGGAAGGGGCAAATACTTTTTCACACAACTGTATATACCATATCTGTGATGCTGAGATGCTGATCTATATACCCTTTCTGTGATGCTGATCTATATACCATATCTGTGATGCTGAGATGCTGACCTATATACCCTATCTGTGATGCTGACCTATATACCCCATCTGTGATGCTGATCTATATACCCCATCTGTGATGTTGACTTATATACCCTATCTGTGAAGCTGATCTATATACCCTGTCTGTATTGCTGATCTGTATACCCTATCTGTAATGCTGATCTATATATCCTATCTGTAATGCTGGCCTATATACCCCGATCTGTAAGGCTGAGCGATATACTCTGTCCTGTGATGCTGAGATGTATACTCTATTCTGTGGTGCTGAGCTGTATACTCTGTACTGTGATTCTGAGCTGTATACTCTGTCCTGTGATGCTGGGGCTTTATACTCTGTCCTGTGATGCTGGTGCTGTATACTCTGTCCTGTGATTCTGGGGCTGTATTCTCTGTCCTGTGATGCTTAGCTGTATTCTCTGTCCTGTGATGCTGGGCTGTATACTCCTGACACTATGGGTGGATGCAAGTGGAATACAGAGGACGGAGTGGGTGGATTCTATAAGGGGAGGAGCTTATGAGAAGTGGGAGGGGTCAAAAAGGAAAAGCGGGGTTGGCACCCCATCCTAAAACTTCACCAGCTGCCACTGAAGGGGAATAAATTACTAAAATCTATAGCTTCTGATTAACTGTGAAAGGAATTTACATATTTTTTCCCTCCAGTTTTATCATTCCTGGAAGGGCTTCTAATTGGTATATAAAGTAAGCAGCAATCCCCTATATTTGAAATTGAGGATGGAGTGATATGATAAGTGAAAAACCCCCTCCCATATTCACTAATGCAATAGTAGAAAAAAGACTTGGCCCGTAGAGATTTAAGGGGGTATTGTCCAAAAATGTGTACAGACAAAAGGTATAAAAAGTAATTGTATTCAATGTATCATATAAAACTAAAACCTATACAGATAGAATGTATATGTACTACCATCCAAGGCAGTATATCACATTTAATGTTGAAAATATCAGATGTGCATCAAACACGCATTAAAAATGAACATCAGGCATGTGTCAGAAATGCTTTTTGTGAAACAAAGTTCACTTCATCAGGAGATAAGGTAGATTTCTGGCTGCTAACCAACATCTGTAAGAAAACCATATCAATGACACATTGTAGAGCAGAAAAATTCCTGTGTCAGAAATTAAGTTATACTATTGTGCACATACACATATGTGTGATGTACTTACACAACAAATGTGATGTACCAAACAGTCAACCACTGGATGAAAGGTTCACCCAACAGGACAGGTATGAAGAAATCAGTGCCATTGATACGTGTTTGATGCACATATGATATTTTCAAATTTAATGTAATGTAGTGTACTGCCTTGAATGGTAGTACATATACCTTTTATCTGTATATAGGTTTTAGTTTTGTATGATACATTGAATAAAATTGTTTATTACTTTTTATACCTTTGTACACATTTTTGGGCCAAGTGTTTTTTCTACTATAGCAATTCCCTGTAGACTGCCATAGTCTGCTTGAACTTTGGTGGATTCCTGCTGACTTGGCTGAAATTCAAGCCATGGGTGGCCCTGTCAGCATCATCACCAGGTGGTAAATTGTTGGCTAAACAGTGACTGCATCCAGTTGGATACAGTCATTGTTCCAAAATTCAGGCAGTTTTGAGTGCTGGCTGTCAGAAGACAACAGTGTCGATCAAGGAACCTGTTAGGTTTCTCACTTTAAGCTTTCAGGCTAAAAGAGAAAATCTATTATATGGCTAGCTAAAAAAAGCACCATCCCTCTAGTGATCAGACTGGGTAATGACAGAGATCCTGACTCCAAAATAAATTTACAGACTTTATGGAAAGCAGGGGAGGGTATTTCTCAGAGCTCCCTGTCCGGAGTCCAATACCCTACACTAATAAGGGGGAGCTTGGCGATCCAGAATAAAGGTCTTTTATATATAGTTCCTTCTTCCAGCAGCTGACCACATATCCTGACAAAGGAATGTGTACTAATAAACAAAAAAACAGTGAAGCGCAACTAAGAGTATCAGCAGATGAACAGGAAAATAAAATAAATGCAAGCAGCTCACCTGGGCAAGTGGCCAAGTAAACACCAGTGTGTCCTTGCTGACAAATTTACATAGCAGGAATCCACAGCCTACCTCCAAGAGGACTTCAACAACACATCTCAAGTTTGGGTGTACCATACTGAACAATGCTGTTTAGGGAAGGAGGTGGATCACAATAATGATAGATAAATAAAAGTCCCAAATGTATTAAAATCAATAAAACTTAATGTGTTTCAGAGCATGCATTACTCCTTCATCAGGAGTTGATACAAAACAAAACATAAAAGATATATATTCTCCTGCTCTCTAGCTCACTTGTTACCTCCTCTCATACTCGCCCCCAGGACTTCTCCAGAGCTTCTCCTATCCTCTGCAATTCCCTGCCCCAGTATATCCGATCAGTCCCTAACCTGTCCACCTTTAGGATATCCCTGAAAACTCACTTACTCAGAGAAGCCTATCCAACACCCACCTAACAACTGTCCCCGAGCCACCCCCATCAAATCATTCCCCGCATCTATTACCTTTTGTACCACCACCCCCTCCCTTTAGAATGTAAGCTCTACGAGCAGGGCCCTCCTGTTCCTTCTGTATTGAACTGTACTGTAATTGTGCTGTCCCCCCTCTACATTGTAAAGCGCTGCGTAAACTGTTGGCGCTATATAAATCGTGATTAATAATATTCAAAACCAATAAAATGACACACCCCTGCCAAGGAACACCTGATAGTTAACCCTGGTTATTCCAAAAAACATTTGGGTAAACATCAGGCCAACTGTCAAACCCTTGTCAGCATTCATTATCAAAAAGGTTTGAGATCGACATAAATTACATCAAAAGTAATCAACTAAACATCCACAACATAAATAATAAGTATATACAGTGGCTTGCGAAAGTATTCGGCCCCCTTGAACTTTTCAACCTTTTGCCACATTTCAGGCTTCAAACATAAAGATATAAAATTTTAATTTTTTGTGAAGAATCACCAACAAGTGGGACACAATTGTGAAGTGGAACGAAATCTATTGGATTTTTGAAACTTTTTTAACTAATAAAAAAATGAAAAGTGGGGCGTGCAAAATTATTCGGCCCCCCTTGCGTTAATACTTTGTAGAGCCACCTTTTGCTGCGATTACAGCTGCAAGTCGCTTGGGGTATGTCTCTTCAGTTTTGCACATCGAGAGACTGAAATTCTTGCTCATTCTTCCTTGCAAAACAGCTCGAGCTCAGTGAGGTTGGATGGAGAGCGTTTGTGAACAGCAGTTTTCAGCTCTTTCCACAGATTCTCAATTGGATTCAGGTCTGGACTTTGACTTGGCCATTCTAACACCTGGATACGTTTATTTGTGAACCATTCCTTTGTAGATTTTGCTGTATGTTTGGGATCATTGTCTTGTTGGAAGATAAATCTCCGTCCCATTTTCAGGTCTTTTGCAGACTCCAACAGGTTTTCATCCAGAATGGTCCTGTATTTGGCTGCATCCATCTTCCCCTCAATTTTAACCATCTTCCCTGTCCCTGCTGAAGAAAAGCAGGCCCAAACCATGATGCTGCCACCACCATGTTTGACAGTGGGGATGGTGTGTTGAGGGTGATGCGCTGTGTTGCTTTTACGCCAAACATAACGTTTTGCATTGTGGCCAAAAAGTTAGATTTTGGTTTCATCGGACCAGAGCACCTTCTTCCACATGTTTGGTGTGTCTCCCAGGTGGCTTGTGGCAAACTTTAGACGAGACTTTTTATGGCTATCTTTGAGAAATGGCTTTCTTCTTGCCACTCTTCCATAAAGGCCAGATTTGTGCAGTGTACAACTGATTGTTGTCCTATGGACAGACTCTCCCACCTCAGCTGTAGTTCTCTGCAGTTCATCCAGAGTGATAATGGGCCTCTAGGCTGCATCTCTGATCAGTCTTCTCCTTGTCTTAGCTGAAAGTTTAGAGGGACAACCAGGTCTTGGGAGATTTGCAGTGGTCTGATACGCCTTCCATTTCAAAATGATCGCTTGCACAGTGCTCCTTGGGATGTTAAAGCTTGGGAAATCTTTTGTATCCAAATCCGGCTTTAAACTTCTCCACAACAGTATTACGGACCTGCCTGGTGTGTTCCTTGGTCTTCATGATGCTCTCTGCACTTTCAACAGAACCCTGAGACTATCACAGAGCAGGTGCATTTATACAGAGACTTGATTACACACAGGTGGATTCTATTTATCACCATCAGTCAGTTAGGACAACATTGGATCATTCAGAGATCCTCGCTGAACTTCTGGAGTGAGTTTCTGCACTGAAAGTAAAGGGGCCGAATAGTTTTGCACGCACCACTTTTCAGTTTTTTATTTGATTATTAGATTGTCACCTTGGGGAACTAATTGTAAGTTCCCTAGGTCCCCAAGATGACAATATATATATACTTATTATTTATGTTGAAGATGTTTGATCTAATTTATGTTGAGCTCAAACAATGTGCAAACATGTTTTAGTTAAAAAATTTACAGAATGATATTTCAGTATTTTTAACTAATGTGCATGACTACGTGCTGTGTTTCATACAGGAACAAAAACATTAGGACAACTAACTATATCTGTGAAGCAGTGACATTCTGTTCAATTTTAAGTCTTTTAAAAGAATCACATTGAAGTATCTTTTTCTTATTGTGTTCCACCATACAATGTAAACAGAATTCAGACTATATCAGGGTTCTTTTTGGAGAAGCCAAAGATTGAAATCTCATCTTGGGGAACTAATTGCAAGTTCCCAAAGCGATTAGGTCCCCAAGATGACAATATATACAGTATATACTTATAATTTATGTTGTGGATATTTGATGTAATTAATGGTAATCTCAAATCTTGTTCAAACATGTTTTAGTTTAAAAATGTACAAAAAGATATCCCAGTATTTTTAATTAATGTGCATGACTACACGCTGTGCTTCATAGAGGAACAAAAAAATTATGATAACTAATTATATCTGTGCAGCAGGTGCTATTCTGTTCAATTTTAAGCCTTTCAAAAGAATCACATTGAAGTATCGTTTTCTTATTTTACACCAAACAATGTAAACCGAATTCAGACTATATTTTTGGAGGAGCCAAAGTTTGAAATGGAATAACTAAGAATGGTGTGCCAAATAAATATCTTGAAGTACAAAGGTTCAAATGGCACATGCTTGAAAGAAAACTCATAGAAAGAAAATATCTCCTTTCAGTCTTGGATATATTTTTAGAAAGAATGTTTGTCAGAAAGACACAGGAGTGGGTCATGCCAAAATTAAAAAAGAAAAGAAAGAAAGCCATTATATAACAAGCTTTGTGCCCCTTGATTTTTATTCAAGAATTTTAAGAACAGAGAAGGCTCTTTCCTTTACATAAAGGTTCAATAAAAGAAGATAAAAATAGACAAACACAAAATTACCTTTCTAGTAGCTTAATAATTTGTACCATATTAATAACAATGTTTAAAATATTGAAACTGGATTGTTTTTTACAATAAAGTAAGTAGAAATCATATTTGTTTTTTACAAAGCAATAACAAATTAAAAAAAAAAACAAACACTCTACTTATATAACAATGTAATTTTTAAAATATTTTCAAACCATTACAATGACATTTTCTTACCTCTATGTTTTGTTTTAGTTCCACCAGCCAGTTGGTTTTGACTTCTAACCTAATTAGGTCTTTATTTTCTTATCCTGAAATTAGTTTTTCTTTGTATGTAGTTATAAATATCAACATTTAAGCTCCAGTCATTTTTCTAAAAGTCAAAAGTCAGAGGCTACAAGAAACTACTGTAGCAGCTGACTTTTAATAAACAGACAAACCTGTTCCAGTATCCAGCACTGTATTCACCCGCAAGTGGCGCAGTGGACCATCTTCAGTCTGCGACACCAGCATCTTAACTGTGGGCACCCAGCTGTAACAGCTTGCGGCTGTGCAAGACCTTCTGTTCGGATCGCCTAGGTCAAGGATATGCAATTAGTGGACCTCCAGCTGTTGCAAAACTACAAGTCCCATCATGCCTCTGCCTCTGGGTGTCATGATTGTGGCTGTCAGAGTCTTGCTATGCCTCATGGGAATTGTAGTTCTGCAACAGCTGGAGGTCCACTAATTGCATATCCCTGGCCTAGGTGATCCAAGAAGAAGTGGGAGCGGGTACCTGTCAAAACCAGGTACAGGCCCCCCCTACATGCCAAATGTAGTAGAGGAGGGGGGAGAAGGCCTTAAAACGGAACTTCCCCTTTTGGGTGAAGTTCTGCTTTAAAAAATAATTATTTGTTCAGTAAATAAAGAAATAAATTCAATAAAAGTGCTTGCAGCTTCTAGCAGTTTGTGATTTCTAGAGATTACAGATTCTAGAGATTTTTGCAGTGCATCACCATATATGACTCCTGGCACTGAAGACATTGGCCTCATTTATTAAATAATATGCACATGGTGTTTAATATTGTTTATGATCTGTTAATTTATTAATGTATCTCTGAGTATGGATATGCTGTGTACAGTCTGTTAATTTTGGAATTACAACAAATTAAAAAGAAGGCAAGTTGGGGACTAAGAACCTGCATTGGGGTGGAGGTGCATTAGTCCTCCCTGTAACAGCAGATTTGTTTTTGACATGCCATATTTATTAAAACTGGCTATCCAGTGTTTAACTGGAAGGCACACTATGAAATTCCTAATACTCAACAATTTGTTTTTGTCTATTGTTTGATAACATTAAAAGGATAGCATTTACAGTATATATTCACAAAATTTGCTTACAAGGAATTTAGAGAGAGTTTAAATATAGATCCAATGAGATGTCAGTGAATAGGTATAATATTAGTCGTTTTGTCCTATTCATCAGCAACACACATATCTGGTTGCCGTGACAGCCGTTATAAACTTCTCCATAGAGACTGTACTAATCTATTGATATTTCTATCCATGTTACCCATTTGAAGAGTTTTATTCATACCCAAGGTCCATTGAGCATTACCTTCCTTTAACATCAAACATTTTGCTTTGCTTCTACCTGTTCTCAACTGATTAAAAGTGTGGCTTTGTATTGCAAAATGTTCCATCAGAAATTAATTCATTTTTACATGTTAATTCCATTCCCTCTGGGGAATGACTGTCACGAAGTATTAAAATATAAAAATGCATTCATTTCTAAATGATAATGCCGACATCTGCAAGAACAGGGATAAAAAATACTCCCCACTGTGTTATTTAGGAGTAATATGTAATAAATTGTGGACACTGTTGCTGCAGGGTGAGTTAGAGGTGATAGACTGTAAGGAGAATGGAAGAAGAATGGAAGCATAAGAACATACCTTATTTTGTTTTTGTTAACAAGCAAGGGTTTTAAGGATAGGAGAGCATTTTTGATTCAGAGATTTAAATTGCTATAATGGGACACATGATCTGTCTCCTTTGGTATGTCTGCGTCATAATATTGAAATAATAGAAGTGAGAATACACTGACATTTGCTTGCTTATTTGCGGTTTGAGGTCTTGATGTATGCAAAGGAACTTATCAATATTCAGAACCAAAAAACATGACATTTTAGAAAATTGTTTTTGTGTAGCAAAGAATTCTGATGATTTTGCTTTTAATTATTTAGTGCATCAATTTCTGAAAATAAATGTTACATTGTATTTAAGAGGGAAAATACTGAGGCCGGATTCTGCAGTTCTGCAGTTGTTCATTTCAGATTGGCTGCCCTTATGCAATGCATGTTAACATGCAAAATCTTCACTTCATAAATTCCCAGAACACTTTGCATTCATTGAGAAAATTAAGTGTTCTCTGAGCGGGACCCGTGCTGAGTGAAAGACCTCCTGTGTTCACTAAACAGCAGGGCAGCTGCTCAGCACAGGACCTGGAAGCTAGCAGCAATTTTTGTAGTAGACATGCCTACAACAGTGATTTCCAGCTTCCACTGGGATCTTCCAGGTATGACACATGCATATTTACTTTGGTCCAAGTTACACCAATCTATGCAAAAATATGCATACTTAAACTTCAGCTCTAAAATACCCATTGCTATTAGATAAGCATTAACTCATTACCCCAATTTAGGTAAAAACAGTAAAGTCTGTTGTCGCGATCAGAGGGTAAGACCACCTGGGACTGTAGCTCAAGATCTAACAGACCAATAGGCAACTAACCAAGTGTACCTGGGAATAGATCTTCACAGCTGCAGGAGTGGTGTGACCGCACGCAAACGGTGGTGTGCCAGAGTCACAAGGTCTAAAGAGCCACCTGGTCTTCACCAGAGCCACCGGAGGTGTGGATGTTGCGCTGCGAGGCAGCCCCCCAGGATGCGGCTCTCTAGCACACCCATGCAGGCACAGTGCAACCAAATAGCACGCTGGAAGTACACATAGACACTGTACTGAGAGAGACACACACTGCAACAGTAAATTAAGGGATTCACGGACAGAAACCAAAGGGAATATAACTGCACAGCCAGAGGGAAACACTGAGAACAAAGACCCAGAATAAGGGAATACTCAGAAACAGCTAACGCCAGAGGAACAGGAGGGTCTGGTTTCAGTGTGGAAACACGTTGCTCAAACACTAAGCCACAGGTGCAAAGGCTTAATAATATCTAGGTTCAGGGTGGATTGGCAGGAACTCAAGCAGCTCGAACAGGAGGTAAAACACGGCGCCAGATCAATGTACATGGAACCGTGACATCTGTCAGCAGCATCATAATGCATCTGACTATCCAACTGTTTTGGGTAATAACTTTTCTCTTTCAGGTAACATTGGTGTCAGGGCTATGTGCCTAAGCATGCAAAAATCAGTTAACAAACAAAACAAAAAAGATGGTTTGACAGACAGGCTGTGCATGCTTGTTTGCCATCTAATAATGCATGATAAAACATGCTGCTTATATAATAACTGTGCCAAGTCACAATGGCCACCTGCTGATAACCATTGTTGCCAATGTTTTACTGTTAGACAACACATAGATGAGTCACTTTTTTTCATTCAACCAACGGGTCAAACAAAAAAAAAATTATTTTTCCATCCAATTCAAGGTGGATGGGGGACCCCTCCCTGCTATTGCATTTTGACAGCCAGAAGACCTCCCTTCAACCAGAATACACTAATCAGTGCCACAGACTATAACCTGCGGTGCTGATCGAGTGGTTAAAACTCCACTTTTGTTCTCATTTTCTATTTTCCATGTTTTATGAAGCTTAAAGCTTAAAGCTTAAATTTGTCAGAAAGTATTAATATGCAGAGATATATACTGAGGGAAATATAACCATGCATCATATACACCCTGGTGTTAGAGACCCCAACAAAAGCATATTTATGTAATTTTGTTGGGGTCTTTCATGTAAGAGTTAATTACATGAAGCTTACATTGGTTAGGTTTTCTTTCTTTGTTCTCTTTGTCAACCTGCTTCATTGACATTAGAACCCTTTTTTGCTTGACCTACTGTCAAGGGAAACCCCATCAATGGGGACACAAGTGACAATAAAAACTTGACAAGAGTTCTGTATTTTACCTATTTTACTAGGAATTGAAGATTGGCTTTCAAGATTAAAATCTGTTTAACGTGTATGTAATTTCTAAGGATATACTGAAATTGTCATAAATAATTTGCTAGCCCCTTGATGACTTAGCTTGTGATGAAGTTCATTTGAAAGAGACTGATGTCATCATGCCCGCTAGCAATGGCACTAATACAGGCTAATCTCTGCTTTTACTTTTCTAAGTGCAGTACATCTTTTTGAAACAATAAAGTGCCATTTGTTTTACAATGCTTTACTATGTAGTCTGTTTGCTTTGTCCTCCTGGTGCGGGGTGCTTCTTTATGTTTTGGCTGAGACCGCTGTGAAACCTGGTTGCTGTCTCATTGAAAAGCGCTGAAGACCTCATTTTATGGGGGTCAATATATCTGGTAAAAGGCTAGTGTATGCCAAGGTGGTGGAGCACTGTGTGTGATCAGATTTGAGGAGGATTTTGCTGCACAATTTTCTTATCACATATAAGTTTGGATCACATTGTGGACTGTTTGAATAATTTCTGTGGAATATTTATGCTAAGTTAAATATTTTGGTTGATTTTTCTTTATTTGTTGAAGTCAAAGAATTGATTTAATAGTGTAAAAAGACAGTGAAAGATAATCTTGTTGACTCATATAACTTCGTCCCCGATTAGATGAGTATTTTCTGTGATCATTTAAAAAGCTTTATTTTGTTAAATTATTTGTGTAAAACTCAATATGACTTTTATGAATGGTTTGGGGATTTAAAAGGGATAGCGCAACACACTATAACTCTAATGTTAATGTTAATAAATAATAAATGTGTTGGTTTCTTACACTTACACCAGTGTTTCCTCTTTGCCTATTTCAGAGCGGGAATCTTGTTTCCTGTAGACCTCATCATTTTGAGGTGAGGCTAAGATGAGCATAACCAGTGACGAAGTGAACTTCTTGGTGTATCGCTATCTTCAGGAGTCAGGTAAGCTTTATTGTAGAGTTTTCATATAGTTATTTTTACAGTTTTAGGCATGTCATTCATATGTAAAACTTTTGTGATATGCCATGCATTTACCTTTAATCCTGTTTAATCGTATAAATCCAAATCTTGTCTGTCAGAATACTATAGTATTTCTAATTCTGTGAAAGTATTCTGTAAATGATGCTACTGGGTACTTTATTATTTATCTTTGGGTAATCTATACCATGAAAAATTCACTGGAGAATAAGCAGCAACAGTTTCAAGCAACGTAACAACATCCATCCATGACCCTTGTGGATCATAGGTGAAGTTCTCCTCTACATTGGTCAGTGCTAAAATGCCCCATTATGTCAGTGCCATTGGTTAAGTGCCCTGCTAGGTTGATGATCAGTGGGAGCTAAATAGATAATCTGTGTCAAAAAGTTACTTACCAGGGAGACAAGTGACTTTGTGCCCTGCTGAATAAAGTAATCAGTGGAAAATTGCAGGCACCATCATGAGAGAGCTTGATGGTGCCTGGTCCCATGGGAGACCTATACCAATAAAAAAAGGTAAATATTGTTTAGCAGCTAGAAGATCTTTTAGTACTATTGCCTCTAATTGACATATCCCCACTGGCTTCTGTTTGCAAACAAACTGATTGAGATACTGGGTGATGTCATTGGCCAAATATGGCAATGACCAAGTTTGTTCAATAACATCATCAGTGCTAGCTCAGCAGCAGTGCTACAGCAGATACATTATAGATCCACAGCTGGTTCTCAAATATACTGCAGTCCTGACCATCTGTCATTGACGTCACCCAGGATCCACTGCTCATCTTTTTATATACAGAGGTGTATGGGGATCTCTCATTTGTGACAGTAGTGACAGGTCAACATCATTAGGCTTTGCCGATCATGATTGATGTGGATTTAAATCGCTGAATGGCTTGACTGAAATTACATTTACAGGGGCACTTTTTTTTCCTTTTTACAATGGGGTGGTTATCTGGGGGCTGTTTTTTCTTTAGGGAGACAGCGCCCCAACTTCTGAACTCTACCAGACCACATGCTTCCAACATTGGAAGAGTATCTTGCAAGGGGGGGGCAAAGTACCCCCATTGCAAGGTACCTTGCCCCCATGTTGAGAATGCAAGGGCCTTATTCACATGACCTTTCCCCAAAAGAAATGTGGGGGTCTGTGGAATGGGGTCGTTATAATCTGGAAAAACCCTTCCTCCCCTCCTATGTGAACAAGAACTGGGTTCCTGTTTCCCTTATTACTCAGTCACAAAAGAAATGAAAAAGTAAATAAAAATAACCACATTGTGAAAAAAAAATCTTTATCTAAATAATAAATATACAATGCCTCACATTGTAAACTCAATGTCAGTCATGTCATCCAGTGATGTCAATCCCTGTCAATCATGATTACTTGCCCCAGATGAATTTGATCCACTGCTTTGATGACATGACAATGCTGAAAATGCCATCACAAAAATCCAGATTCCCGGCCAGCTTTAGTATGTTCTCAGTCTGGCAGGGATCCTGGATGACATCATTGATTAAATATTGTCATTACCACATTTGGTTAATGATGTCACCCAGGATCCCTGCTGGCTTGTTTACAAACAAAAGCTGGCTGGGGATCCATCATGGCATTTAGTGATGGTAGTGCTACTGCTGCTAAGTGACAGACTTTTGGCTTATGTTTGTTTTTAGACAGTCAAACTGACAAGATTATGTTCAACCTAAAGCTGATAATAGAAAGTAGTAATAAATCTATGGTTCTAATCTTTCCCCAAAGCTAGAAAAAGACATCTGGCCGGAGTTCTACTTAAAATTCACAGAAGGGTGCACTATACAGCATTCTATTTGTTTTAGCAAACTACCACTTCATAATGCATTTTGTAGAATCGACTCTTACCACTTGGGCATATAACCATTTCCTGTTTACCTTCATTCTAAA
This sequence comes from Lithobates sylvaticus, assembly GCA_028564925.1. Classification (NCBI taxonomy): domain Eukaryota; kingdom Metazoa; phylum Chordata; class Amphibia; order Anura; family Ranidae; genus Lithobates; species Lithobates sylvaticus. The sequence continues at coordinate 160,011,184 of CM053027.1, read as the reverse complement.
ACTGCCTAACCCTGTCCACACCACAAAAAGACCAAAAGACAGGTGACTAATTCAGCAAAATCTTCCCAGTTGTCCGGCTTTTTAGAGTTTAATTGGCTAAAAAGTTGTTTTATTTCCAATTGTTTCCAACACTAAAGACATCTGGATGGCCAGGAAGTGAAACCAAACATGGACACAGAATCTAGTCCCATCAGATGCATTTTTAATTTTTTTCTGTTTACTAGTTGTTCTTACAGTCCAGTGAAAATATGCACTGGCAAACAGTGTGGTATTGGGGGTACTTTGACTTCATTATTTTTAAAATGATTGCAGCAGTATTTTCAAGACTTTGAAGTATTAGTGACTTTCTTTCTCCCCAACAATTAGGTATTGTTGATGTCCTGCAGGATCGTTACAATACATTCTTGAGTTCTTTTCAGTCTATGGTAAATGCATCTCGTAGCTTTCCTTCAACATCTTGCCTAATGTCACCTTAAGAACTTTGCTATTTATGTGCTAACATGGCAGAGTAGAACAGAATTTGAACAATGAAGTATTCCTGGAACATTACAAATAGGCCTCAGCTGTGGAACAGCGGGCGGCTGAGAAATGAGAAGAATTCAAATATTGTTGTTTAAGTGATACTGGGTTTGAACTCAGTGCCGAAAGTACAAAACACATCGTTATTGTGCAGAAATAAATTCCATCCACAGCAAACCAATGAGAGCCAAAGATGAGGCCCAAAGATTGCCTTAACCTTCCTTAACATTTTAGAGACTTGTAAACTCTCAGGGCTGTTTGTTAATTTGAATATACAGTATGTGTTAAAACCATATAACATATTATTCTAGAAGATGATACATTATGCTGATTGGTTTCATGCTTTTTATGTAACCATTGGCTCCAAGGATTCATAAACAGCTCTACCCTTTACATAGTGTGTGCAGAATGGACCCTAATGGTACAGTTTTGAATATACAGCAAAATAAAAGAAAATTGCGCTATTCGTGAAAAGTAAAGCTGCTGCTCAAAATGTTATACTACATCAAACAATAATAAATAGACAGGAAGCTGCGCTAAATTATACTAAAAAAAAGTGAAGACTTAGTGATAATACCGTGATATTATACTAATGTGTATATAAATGATCTAATATACAAAATGTGCATCTACATTACCAAAATATTAATAACATTAAATGCCATAAACAGAAATAAATGTGCAAAGATGTCACATCCAAATAATCTCATATAAGACACTCAATATTAATAAACCCAAAAAATTTAAAAGGGTACACCAAAAAACTTATAATAAGTGAAAAAGTCCACAGCCAATATTGTCCCAAAATATAGAAATGTATTTGGAAAGGGACTCCAAAATCTTCTATCCCAAAAGCTTAACCAGTGACTTCACAGCATACTGAAGGGTGAATGAACCGCCACCACAGAGACACACTGCCTGCTTACCAGAGCTAGGTGGTCCCTTGTTACAGGGGACCCCTATGCGCAGATGGCCTTAACCCCAGCCAGGGATGCTGCTTGACTGGGTCCTGGATCCTTCAGGGGGTGGATGAACCTCTCTTGGACTGTTGCTGGCTACCAGGAAGTGAACCAACTCAGGGACAGCTCAGGATCGGGATCAGTAGGGCACAGTGTGGATCAGTACTTTTTTCTCCGCTTTTGGGATAGAAGATTTTGGAGTCCCTTTCCAAATACATTTCTATATTTTGGGACAATATTGGCTGTGGACTTTTTCACTTATTATAAGTTTTTTGGTGTACCCTTTTCAATTTTTTGGGTTTATTAATATTGAGTGTCTTATATGAGATTATTTGGATGTGACATCTTTGCACATTTATTTCTTCACGTTTTTTTAGTATAATTTAGCGCAGCTTCCTGTCTATTTGAATATACAGCAACCAGCAATAACTTTATGACCACCAATCATATATTGAGATGGACCCCCTTTTGCCGCCAAAAGAGCCTCTTTAGCCACCAAAAAAGCTCTGACCTGTCCAGGCATGAATGCCACTAGGGTTTGCTGCTGTATCTGGCACCAAGTCATCATTAGCAGATCCTTTAAGCACTATAAGTTGCATGGTGGATCAGATTTGTTTTTTCAGCATATGCCACAGATGCTCAATTCGATTGTCAACACCTCAAACTTGTGTTCCTTAAACCATTCTCAAACTATTTTAGCTGTGTGGGAGGGCACGTTATCCTGCTGAAAGAGGCCACTGCCTTTCAGGGCTTTTTCATGAAGAGGTGTACTTGGTCAGCAACAATGTTAAGTAGGTGTCAAATAAAATCCACAGGAATGGAAGGACCCAAGGTTTCTTAGCACAATATTGTCCAAAGCATGACTTCAATGGCTTGCATTCTTTCCATGCTGCATCCTGGTGCCATCTCTTCCCCAGTTAAGCAACGTACACACACCCCAGCCATCCTGTAAAATGCTGTAAAAGAAAACATGATTCATCAGATCAGGCAATCTCCTTCCATTGGTGCTGTGCTGCTTCTATAAGGCTTAGGCCGGCCATACACAGTGCACATTTGCACGATTCCTCCATTAACATGGATAGTGCTAAAAGGGGAATCCCTCCTGCCGAGCTATTGTCTGCTCCCAGCCTGGGGGGCCGTCCTCGACGGGAGAACACAATGATTATCGCTAGCGGCTATAGCAGGTGCTAGCAAGAATCGTAAGAGAATCTGGCAGGCTGGTTGTACCCAAGTTGATCAATTAGTTTTTACCATTTTAAACCAATAATATACATTTTAACACTGTTTCTAATACACCTAAAGTGTATTAGAAACAGTACACCCTCGAATGCACTGGATGCAGAAAAAAATTAACAAATAAATAAGTGTATATATATATATATATATATATATATATATATATGTATATATATATATACACATACATACACGCACACGAGACTGTATATGTATATATATATATATATATACACATACACATATATATACATACACACACACGAGACTGTATATATATATATTATATATATATTTTATTTTTTTTTTAATACACTGCCTACACTGACTGAATATCAAGAATATATACACACATACTAGACTGACTATATATATATATATATATATATATATATATATATATAGTCAGTCTAGTATGTGTGTATATATTCTTGATATCCAGTGTAACTGTCTATATATATATATGTATATATATATCAAATACACTGCCACTAACTAACTAACCTTCCTGCTTGATCTATGTCCACGCCAACAACACTACACACAGCCGCTATGTAAACAGTCTTATATAGTGTGGGGCATGGACTTAGTCCCCCTGAGCCATGATTGGCCAAAGGCACCCTGCCTTTGGCCAATCATGGCTCTCTCAAGAGAGCGTGCTGTGATTGGCCAAAGCATGCAGGTTAGGTGCATGCTTTGACCAATGATAATACAGCAATGCACTGCGATCTCGCAGTGCATTATGGGGCATTCCACAGCGCTCGAGTTTCCCCACAAATGCCCCATAATGTTTGCTGTTCTGCGAATGGGCAAACACCTTATGTTTGACTCGGACATCGAGCTCATCCCCACTGTAAATGCATGAATGCATGGTCATTTTTATTTTTCCTGAATCTATAACAGTTCAGCCACTTTGAATCATTTGATTCCTCATTGTTGGTTGCTTTAAATATATTTTTGGTTATTTATTTGTTACTCTAACAGTCTGTTTAAATCAAATTAAGATATATAAACATCTCTTAGGCAGAGACATAAGGACAAAGGTAAACCTTAGCCTCTTCTCCTGGGTGACCTACAGGACCTATTCCACCATATTCAAGAGGTATTTCCATTGCCAACATCTTAAGCATGTGTTTAGGTTAATGTCTTCCCTATAAGACAGGGGATATGCTGTACAGGGGAATTACAGGCATAGGGTGGAGTTAAGTGGAAGAGCTGTGAGGGCAGTGGGTGGAGTTAAGGTACAAAAGGTAACTAGATCTCTAGATCAATAATGTTTTACTGCACAAAGCAAATTGGTGTTCAGTCTTTTGGACTGCAACTTTCAACAGCCATAGATGAGCTGAGGAAATAGCCTGCACCTGTAGTTGAGAGGAGGCCCAGAATAAAGCACTTTTTCATGGTTTACAAAGACGTAATTAGTGAGCATGTTAGCTGCAGGGAGAGGCTATAAATAATGTTGAGAATGTTAAGTTTGATCCAGTGGGTGCTGTATAAACCTCAGCCCTTAGTTCATATCATGCAATAGTTCTCGTGTGTGTCAGGCTAATTAACCACCTGAAAGGCTATCATGTAATCCAATACAGCACAATAACTGAACACTTTTTTGTTTCTTTTTCCTACTGAGAAAATGTATAGAGAGGATATACATTAGTGAGACTCCATGCTAACAATACAATGCATATATATAGCAAAAAGCCAAGGCGCAGGTTTATGTCCTACAAAAAAAACCTAATTATGGGTACCATCCCTAAGATTCGGTTACAGCCACGCCCCCTCAGTCAACCTAAGGCAGTGCCAGGGCACATTATTATTATTATTATACACTATTTATATTGCCAACAGTTTACACAGCGCTTTACAATGTAGAGGGAGGACAGTCCAATTACAGTACAGTTCAATACAGAAGGGACAGAAGGTTCCTGCTCATAGAGCTTACATTCTAAAGGGAGGGTGTGGTGGTACAAAAGGTAATAGATGCTGGGAATGATTTGATGGGGGTGGCACATAAAAAATGGGACGTTGTGTATGCCACATAGAGACCACAATCAACTAAAATCAACAATTTATTGCAAAAAATTATAAATGTTAAAACTTAAATAGGTTTTTCTATAATTATTCTCCTCTAGAAATCAACATCAAATGCCTCTTTACAAATTAAATGATTATTGCTGTATGGTATCTTAGATCAACTTTTTTGTGATTCATTTGCTTCCTGAGGATCCACATTATCTGTCCCCAGGGGGGGGGGGAAGATGTAAAGAAAGGAGGAAAAAAAATGCACCTACCCACCAATAGCATGGAAAAATGTGATGTCTGGCCTGCAGGGGGGGGGGGGGGGCTGAGCCACACACACACACACACAAAAGGTATAAAAATTTACTCATCATAGTTTAAAACAGCGGCAAGCCGTAAAGGATAATAATATTAGTAATAATAGTAAAGGTCCATCCCAGATATCAAGTCTACAGCCTTGCAAAGTCCAGTTATGGGTTGAGCTATGGATTTTGCAAGTCTGTACACTTGATATTTGGTGTAAATTTTGGACCTTTATTATTATTAATATTATTATTTTTAATCTTTTAAAGTTATATCTTTGGCTCCCCTTTGTTTTATAATATGGCGAGTACTTGTTCCTGCGGACCTGTTCATGTGGACATATTGCTTTGTGCAATGGATTAGTAGCTTGCTAGGTAACGTTCAACTGTATTTTTAGTTTATTTCCTCCCTCTTAAATGACATTTCCAAACAGATGTCAGAAAGCAAAGATACTTTGTAGCAACATCTGGCTTATTTGGCATTGCTGAGGGTGCATGCCTATGTGCCCCAATCACATGGTATAGCAGTTCTGCAGAAGGGTAGAGTAGTCTGCTTCCTGCGAATGCTAGTTTTATCCAAGCACCTTATAACACTTGAAAATACGTCACCTACATGCCATAATGGGAACCGTTTCAGCTATTTGGAAGGATCATTTAAAAGTCTTTGTGGTGTTATTTTGCAAATGAAGGACATTTACAGCAAGCAAAATCAATCTTATATTAATCAAGGATTTATTTTAGTAACATTTTATGTAGATTACCTCTTTTAGTCATTAATTTTATAGCTGTTAAGAATGTATGAAACTGAGTAGAAATCATCACGTATGCATAAATCTGTCTTACCTGATCTAGGTGTCCTTTTATTAAAGTGCGGTAAAATACCGCTATTCATTTCTCAGGCATTCTCAGGGGAGATCGCTCTCCCCTGAGTGCCTGTTTATGATGGTCTGTAGATCGCTTCTCATGCTGAGTTGAGAAGCGATCTACAAACGCCGGGAACTCCTCAGAATTTCTCCTCACACTGTAATCTCGTGAGATGTAGCGGGATTACAGTCTGAGGCGATTTAAAACACAAAAGTTAAACACTAATTAACACATTATTCCCCTACATATTAATAAAATAATAAAGTAAAATCCCCCCTACACAATATACATTAACCTAATTATTAAAAAACATTGTTTTTATCAATATTTAAAGATCATACATGTGCCTATTTAAATGTGAATGGTGTATAGTAAATTAATGTAATCCACATATGTAATGCAGCTATACACCATTCATATAAATGTAAAATACATTTATAATCATTAAAAAATAATTTTAATAAAGTATACAAGTATAAATATTTATTAATATATTAAAATAAAATATATTTCATAATTGATAAACCCCTGTATAAAACACCTTTCACACTGAGGTGGGAGCAGCGTCGTTTTAGCGTTGGTTTTCGGCCGCTAGCAGTGCAGTTTAAACCCCCCCTAACGGCAGAAAAAGGGGTAAAACCACCCGCAAAGCGCTGCTGCAGCGGTGCTTTGCTGGCGGTATTGCCACGCTGTCCCATTGATTTCAAGTTGAATTTGAATTATGAATACACCGCTCCTTCACCGCTCCAAAGATGCTGCTAGCAAGACTTTTTTGCCGTCCTGCTAGCGCACCGCTCCAGTGTGAAAGCCGGGAATGGGGCCGTTTTTTTCAGGCGGTGTACAGGCGCTATTTTTAGCGCTGTACTGCCTGAAAACCGCCCCAGTGTGAAAGGGGCCTAAAGTTCTAAAAATAGCGCCTGCAAAGCGCCTTCAAACAGCCGCGGGCTTTCACACTGGAGCGGTGCGCTTGTAGGATGCTGAAAAATGTCCTGCAAGCCGCATCTTTGGAGCGCTGTAGGAGCGGTGTATTTACGATCCTTAGGCTGCTTTCACACTGGAGCGGTGGGGGCGCTGGCGGTAAAGCGGCGCTATATTTAGCGCCGCTTTACTGGCGTTTTAGCGGCGCATTGCGGCCGCTCGCAGGGGGTTTTTACCCCCGCGAGCGGCCAAAAAAGGGTCAATACCGCCCGCAAACCGCCGCTGCAGCGGCGTTTTGCGGGCGGGTTCGGCGCGCTCCCCCATTGTTTTCAATGGGACCGGGCGCTATAGGAGTGGTAAATATACCGCTCCTATAGCGAGCCAAAGATGCGGCTTGCAGGACATTTTTGAGCGTCCTGCAAGCAACAGCTGTTTTGGGTCGGTTTGCAGGCGCTATTCTTAACGCAATAACGCCTGCAAACCGCCCCAGTGTGAAAGCAGCCTAAAGCGCCCCTTCCCATTGAAAACAATGGGGGCAGCGCTCCAAACCCCTCTGCAAAGCGCCACTGCAGTGTCGCTTTGCGGGTGGTTTTAACCCTTTTTCAGTCATTAGCGGGGGTAAAACCCGCTAGGGTTCGAAAAGCGCCGCTATAACGACGGTAAAGTGCCGCTATAAAAATGACATTAATAATAGCATTTAAATGCAGGTAGAATAATATATATACATATATATAATTTATATCTATCTATCTATCTATCTATCTATCTATCTATCTATATATATATATATATATATATATATATATATATAATATATAGCATATATATATAGCATGTGTATATCTATATCTATTTATATATATATATTTTTATATCTATATATATATATATATATATATATATATATATATAGATATATATATATATAGATAGATATATATATATACAGACTTTAGATTGCTAACCTGCTCTTTTTGGGGTGTGTAATGGTGGGGAAGATGTTCTCTCACGGTATGGCTGCTCCTGAGAGAAAGAAGGAAGTCAAAATACTTCCTGCTTTCCCCAGAATACTGAGGCAGCTTCCCGCTTCTCTCTCTGATTCTCCACCTCTGAGATGGTGAATCAGAAAGTGAGAATCCTGTCACAGATCGCCAGTGAGGTGCTGAGATCGCACCTTCATACACTGGCCGTTTCTGTGACAGTCAGTTACAGATTCTCACTGTGCTGAGGTAATCAGTGGAGAACATGTTCTCATCTGATTACCTCAGTTTCATACACAGGTAAAGACCTGAGATCAGCTGTGAGACTTGGGATCGCAGCTGATCTCAGTTTCATAAAAGGACACCCTAGTGTTTTAAAGCACAGTTTATTATCCAAACACTACAGAATAACATTGACTTTGTAAATCTCAGCTTCCCAAATAGCAGCCAATTTAGCCTTTCCGTGTTCTACAATGCATCAGGCAATTAGGACATTATTTTAACCAAAAAATATAAATTAAAAGGAAAAATAAATTTAAATTAGGACTTTATATTATGTTATATCAACAGTAAGGACTTGTGATAGTGCCATGTTAAAATATTGAATTGGTGACATTAGAGATCAGAAATAAAAGGACTAATTAGGTTAATTGCTATGGAAATATGATACAGTAACTGATAAGCTTCTTGGATGCATTTTTGCATATTCGTGGCACAAGATAACATCTGTTAAATCTAGAAGACAGTGTTATATAGGAAATTTGTAGAGTGATTTTTAATACAGTAAGATTGTTTTACTAAAGGAGTATTGCTCACTGCATAAAGTGAATGTTCTCTTAGACCAGTAATGGCGAACCTTGGCACCACAGATGTTTTGGAACTACATTTCTCCTGATGCCCAACTACACTGCAGAGTGCATTAGCATCATGGGAAATGTAGTTCCAAAACATCTGGGGGGCCAAGGTTCGCCATCACTGTCTTAGGCTGTAAACCCTAATGCCCTCTTCATAAATATAGGTTGGGTACAAAAACCCCAATTAATCCATTAACCCCTTCACCCCGAAGGGTAAAACATATCTTAATGCCTAAGCACAATTTTGCAACTTTGACATTTGTTAGTAAAACCGTACATATCATCACAACTACTTTGTGTATCCAGGTGGATTATACCCTGTATTTTTCAGGATAAATTGGGATTTATTATCAAAGAATCAAAACTGGCCCACAATAGTAAAGAAATTATTATTTTTTTTATTTTGCCGTATATTTCTTCAACCCAAATATAAATTCTCCTGCTCCTGAAGATTGCAGCGATACCACTTATGTGTATGTTTGACGCTAACTGACGCTGATGCTAGTTTTAAAAAATAAAAAATAAATGCTGCCCAAAATATACTGACCCTGATCTTTCACTATGACCTTTGACCCTGACCTTTGACCCTTATTTTACCCAAACACTAACCCTGCCACTGACCTAGATCACACCAGTATTTTTTCTTTATTTTATTTTTTATTATTTATTTCTCTATTTATTTATTTTTACACACTTTTTTCTCTCTCTCTAAAGGAGATAGAAAGATACATTGAATCTTTCCTCTCCGTTTACAGAGAGCAAAACATAGGAGTGGGCTTCACATTGACTGATCACTGTGGTAGCCAATCAGAGGATACCACAGTGATCAGTTGACCCGGAATTGGGAGTTCTGGGACCCGATCAATGGTACAGGACCTGGGGCACTCAGCGAGACTCCGGTCTCTGTGCTGGGAGTGCACTGTGTGGCGCTCTTCTCAGTACAAAGGGAGATACGCATATATGCAGCCTCACAGAAAAAAGACCAGTGCAGTGGGGCTGCATATATGTGTTACATCTGCGTCAAGGGGTTAAACACAGTAAAATAAATAGCAAAAATACCTTTCATTATTTGTGAAGGTCACGAGATTGTTTTTCCCTCTCCTTCACTCTGTACAGTCCAGGTTTTTAGATGGGGCAGCACGTCATGTGTCCTGGTGACATCACTGCTGCTTATTTCCATCCTCTGCCCCCTGTGTGTATAAAAAGTGATTGCATGCCTTGTATAAACAATATAAAGAAAGTTTACCCTGCACATTATAATTGCATACTTTGTTAAGGGATTGCTTTTTTTGAGGATAAATAACAATAAATCACTAGAGAGGATAAGCAAGGTTGGATGCAGGAACTGTGGTCAATCATGTACTCAAAACATCCTGACAAACAATGCTGCTTGTAATTTGGACTGCTGGAAGATGGAGTTGGACAGAGTACACAGGGCACAACATTAAGTGTTTTTAGGAACAGGAGCATGCACAATGTGATGATGCTACACAGTCTAGATCAACTTTCAAATTCTTGAACAAGCAAGTTGGTATAACTGTCAAGATCATAAAGTATTTTACCATACTGAAAAATATTCAATAAAAAGGAATTACACTTGGACAAATTTTACTGAGAGTCTTTTATGATGAATGTGTTTTTGGATTTACAGAATAAAACAAGGCTACATTATCTTCAGTCATCTAATTATGTGCAAGCAAAAATTCTGTTTTATTAATTTAAGTGATTTGTAGATGTGTGTTCCTCCGTGTTAAGTGCCCCGCTAGCAATCTGACAAACTTAGGCTGGATTAAAACACTGAAACCCATGGCAACTCTTCATGCCTTAAATCTGACCCTTAGAGCTACATAAAGTTCTCTGGTTTTGCTGGTTTCACATAGCAGACAATAGAATGCATTAAAACATTACCTTTGCAAAGCATCTATCACATACATATATAATCTGTCAGATAGACGCATACTCTAATTCAGTAAGTTCATTTACATTGCTCTTGGAAATAAATATTTGTCATATGTGCTGAATAAGCTTGTTCTTCAAAAGTCCACATTTAGTAACACAACATAGTTTGGCAAAATTAAACTACATGGGGTTGATTTACTAAAGGCAAATCAAACCCATATACTCTTTACTTTGCAAGGGCAATTTCAATTAGCTTAGTGAATGAGGTGAAACTCTGCTTACTTCTATCATCTAATCACGTGCAAGCAAAAATACTGTATTTTTAATTTCCTTGCATGTGATTGAGTATACTGTGCAGAGTGAATTTTTAGAACATTCACTAAGCCAAGGGAAATTCGCTTGCAGAATGATAAATTCCCTTGCAATATGAACAGCTTATTTGCCTTTAGTAAATTAATCCCTATGTCTCCAAATGACTGCACACAGAAGTAGACCTACAGTACCTACAAAGTCAAGACTTTATTACTTATTGCAAAGTCCAAAGAAAAGCCTAACTTATGCAAACTACCCCCCCCCCCCTATTCGTCAGTCAACCAAATAAGTTTTATAGGTGTATCCAGCTCACCCTATTTTTTTCTTTCTGAATTTTACCCCCCTCCTTCGTTTTCTTAAAGTCAGCTACTTTAAAGTCCTTCCACAAATGAGCTAAAAACTTGAACGTCTAGTGTCAAGACATGATCCTCAAAAGTCAAAAGAACAAAAGTGGGCTCAGATTAAAGATCCAAATAGTTTGTTTATAAGACTTAATAATGAGATGTATAAACATATACTTTCTAAAGTGTTTGATTGGATATTGGCAACATCTTACTATCGATACATAAGGTACATTGACAATTTACATTATTGAAAAACACCAATCTATGCATAGGACTAGGAATGTGTATATATCTTTGATGAGCACATGCATACAGATAACAGGCACCTATCATACTAAAGTCAAGAACTACTGTCTAAATCAGAAACCATGAAATCAGGCCGAGACAGAAGTGCAGTTAAATCACACTAGCTTAATAATAAAAGTAAAAAGAACAAATGTAGTCAAAACATAACCAAAGTTCAGTAACCGTAACAGATAGTCAGGCAAGCCAGAAGTCAGGGATAAATGTAATGGAACAGCAAGCAGGATCTGGAGCCAGAAGGTATGTCAGCAAAGCAAGTCTTGAACAGGATCGCAGGAGATAGTTTCTGTGATGTGACCAAGGTGAAGGCAGAGCTCCTCTGGACTGGACAGCTTAAGTAGGCAGGACTGACAGGCAGGATATTATCAACAGCTGAGTAACTGTGGAGAGATAGGAGCTGGCAATTAGCCGCAGCTGAGCGGCCAGCTCAGAGAAGGAAGGGCTGAGCCCAGCCCTGACAAAATGATAGCCTGCAGCCAGTACCAAAGGAGTTAAGATATCTACATTTAATTATGGATTAGTTTGCCGTGTCACATGTATGTTGGGATGAGACTTTTTGTCGGGATGAGCACATTTTCAATGCAGACAGGATCCTCATGAAGGGTGAATAAGTATGCAGAATAGGCGCCAATTGCAGTGTCATTAAGGGTTAGAGAAGCAAAAGGGTCAAAAAGTCTTAAGTGTATATATAGCCTGGGACATTATCCTTTCATATTCCACCCTATGCAGAGATTTTGCTGCTCTGGGACAAAAGTCCAAGCACCAGCAGACTGAATGTGATCATCATTGGAGCAGGTTAGCTGCACTGTCAACTCTTTACATACACACACAATAGCCGACATGATGTGTTTTAACAGAAGCATGCACAGTTCATAGCATCCGCAGTTATAATTCTCACCTTTAGAGACGATGTCTTTATCACCATACTCAGACCAGAGTGTAACTAGGTTTACAGCATGTACTTCTATTTTTAATTAGAGCATTTGAAGATTCAGCCTAACAAATTTTAATTATTTTAAAGAAAGGGGGAAAAAATGGAAATAATTATGTATAATATAAAAAAAAATACAAAATGTAAATAAAAAATAAAAATAGGCAATAAGCAACAGTCAAATAAAAAGTAAAAGTGTAAAATATTTGTAAAGTTTGCCTGGCCTTTGGTTCCATAAAAGGTCCAATTCACTTGGAGAGTAAGTCCAATCTGAATTATTAGAATCACTGGCTCTAATTAATCACTCATAGTTTTGATGAATATAAGCTCATAGTTCTTTGAGAGGGCATTTACAGAATTAATGCAATAAATTAAAATAACTGAAAGGTGTGTGAAGAGCTGTTGAAGTGTTTTATTATGCATCAGCGGATACACCCTTAATGCCAACTATCAAATACATTTGACAAGGTTTCTCAATTCAAAAAGCAACAATATTGCACAGAATGAAAATTACAGTATATTAGAGACCAACTATAATATATGAATTGTCCATGCCTCTCTTAGATGGTTGAGATACATGGGTGCGGGAAGTTAACTAAAGTAACAAAGCACAGTTTAGACCCTCTACCTCAATTTTTCCACTTAGATCTTCTTTCAGCCATTCAGGGCTTATTATTCCCAAAACTTGACTGGCAAAGTAACAACATTGACAATCTGTCTGTTGACGAGCGCAAGGCACTGAAAGAATTACAAAGTGTTGATAATATAGTTATCAAGCCAAGTGATAGGGCAGCAACTTGATAGAGAGGTATGAGAGAGAGGTACGCAGGCTTTTGGCTGATAACTCTACTTACAAAAAACTTGACTATGTTCCTTTTGGAGCCTTAGTTGCGCTCATCGATGACAAATTAAGGCTAGCCTATAGACATGTGCACACTGAAATATTTTGTTTCGGAATTTCGCTTTCGTACGAAAAAAAACATTTATTTAGTTACTCTCGAAATTCGTTTTTATTTATTTTGTTTTTCGTTAAAAAAATTGCATTCGTCTGAAAATCCAAATTAATTAAGGTCGAATCTGTCATTGAAGGCTTATGATGTCTGTTGAATGTTCAAAGAAGATTCGACAGAGCAGCTAAACTGTACGATGTCGTATAGTTTAGCTACTCCGTCAAATCTTCTTAGAACTTTCGACAGACACCATAAGCCAAAGATTCAACGTTTGTATGTTTTTCGCTGCTTTGTCGAATCTTTGTTGTTCATGTTGAATGTATATAGTTCAAACAGAAAATAGAGATCACTGATCAGACAGGTAACAAGATTGAGATTCTATATAGATTCTATATACCCTATCTTTAATATAGAATCTATAATAATAAATCCCCACCCCCACAACACTAGCAACACTAGCATCACTATCAAGTTCACAACAGTAACACAATAGCAGCAGATTATTAAAAAGTTAAGTTGAACTGTAGCTTGCTTCACTATTGTTCTGCTGCTGTGCTTATGCTTAATTGCTAAATAATTCAGGTTCTCTGACAAACGGACCAGCTAAGATTGACTGTCTTTCTCTGCTAGCAATTCTAAGTGAAAGTAAGTTGGCTGTACGTGTGTACTAAGTTCTAGCTATTTTACTGCTCCTCCTCTTTGGTTACAATCAGCCAATAACATTCATCATCATCATCATCATTATTTTTATTTTACTTCCCCCACCCAATTCCAGCAGCAATCTTTTCTCTCTATGTCGAATCTTTTCTCTCTATGACAAATCTTTTCTCTTTATGTCGAATCTTTTCTCTATGTCGAATCTTTTCTCTCTCTGTAGAATAATCTTGGACTAAAAGAGTTAAGGTTAGGCACATTCGACCACAGGTTCGATACACAGATTGTTATTGTCAGCGTCATGTCGAATCTCCGATCTATATCAAACTGTTGTCACAACGAAAACAAAAATAAAGCATTTGTTTACGTCGGATCTTTCGTTTTTCGGATTCTGCACTGTCGTTATCGTTTGTTAAAACGATAACGAAAATACCTGAAATTCGGACTAAAATGCATTCGGACAAAAACAAATGCACATGTCTACTAGCCTATGAGGTGGACCTTCTAACAAAGAGAGTATGAATATTTAAGAGTTGAGGACTTTAATTTGCCAACGTTTTACATTATCCCCAAAATCCATAAAGTCAAGGAGAACCCGCAGGGAAGACCAATTGTTTCCACAATTAGGGGACCACTGGAGAGAATCAGAAAATATATTGATTGTCTCATGAAAGATCTAGTGGAATCCCTGCCATCATATGTGCGAGATACAAGCGATGTGCTTAATAAGATCTCTGATCTGGTCTTCTCGTGCAGTGTTCTCCTTGTCGGGATTGATGTAGAGGTGTTATATACCTCGATCCCCCATGATTGCGGGATCCTTGCGGTATTTCATTTTCTTGAACAGTTTCCACAAATGGGAATACAAAATTAGTTCATTATTGAACTCTTAGAGAGGCCTTGAAACACAACTTCCAGTTTGCTGGTCATTATTACCAGCAACTAAGAGGAACTTCTATGGGTGCCCCTTGGGCACCAGCTTACATCTGCCTCCATCTTGGGTGGTGGGAGGAAGAGGTTGTGTTCACTTCATCGATGTACCTTGGCCACGTATTTACCTGGCTAAGGTACATTGACGATGTCTTGATGGTGTGGTCTGGTACCCACCCCAAGTTGGTTGAATTCATGGAGGAATTGGGAACCAATACCCGCAACATATGTTTAGCTTATGTTGCTGACCCCATGAGATTTCATTTATGGATCTCTCTATCAGGGTCGAGGAGGGTAGACTAGTTACCAGAACTTATCGGAAGGACACCGCAGCAAATACCCTTTTACAGGCTGACATTCACCACCCTGAGTCATTGAAATGTGGTATCCCTGTGGAGCAGTTCCTCAGAATTCGTAGGAACTGCTCCACTGAGGAAGATTATCGATGTGAGTCCAAGTCCCTGTATCATCGATTCAGGGAGTGCGGATACTCGCATCAAACATTGAGAAGCGCAAAGAGAATAGCCGGATAGAGGGTAAGAGCGGACTTACTTGTACCTCAAGATAAAATCAAAACTAAAACGGACACTGATAGACCGATACACTTTATTATACCTTTTGGAACACAATGGCAGCAAATTAGGTCCATTCTTTCTGATCACTGGCATATTCTAATTCTAACTTGGTTAACAGACATGCCCAAAATTAACGGCATGTTTCCTTGCGGCCACTGTGGGACCTGCAAGTTTGTTGACCGTTCCAAAACCTTTAGAGATTGGAATCCAAACATGAATATACGACTGAGTCTTTTATTAATTGTGCCACATCTAGGGTTCTATACATTCTAGAGTGCCCATGCAAGAAATTGTATATTGGCAAAACAAAATGGCAACTTTGGGTGCATTTTTCAGAGCACCTCAAAAGCATCAGATTAAAAGAGGATACCTCTATAGCTCAGCATTTTTTATAATTTCACCAGGGCAATACACAAGGAATAAGAGTCAAGGGATTATTTTCCCTTGATCTCCCTGTCGGAGGGGGGACTTTGATATGGTGCTCCTTAAAAAGGAAAAGTTCTGGATCTTCAGACTCAAAACTCTTCAGCCCCTAGGCTTAAATAAGGAGTTGAGTCTGAAGATCTTTCTTGATCCATGATAAATGCGATTATTTCGATTATTGAGTTCCCCTTACTTCTACTTCTATTTTCCTTACTCTATTCACTTCTGCATAGTTCCCTCCCACTTACTTCTATTTGGCCCTTCCTAAACTATCTTAAACCACTAGTGGGAGATAGTTGCTAAATCAGACAGTCCACTAATTACTGACGCTGTCCTCATAATAATTTTTTAATTGCTCATCTCCTTGGGTCTAGATAGATAGGGGCTCTTACAGCCTTTAGTCCTAGAATGAACGTTAAAGTATTTGACAAATAGTTTAGACACAAATTATTTGCTAGTTTAAGTGTGACTAACGATGATATATAGTGAAATTCAATTTTTGTCATCAAGCCTTAACATACTTGCTAACTTAATACATTAGCCTGTCCAGCTTTTCTAGCTTTTTTATTTTTTCACTGTAGTTTTTAAATGTCACCATAAAATGGCAATCTTTCTTTAATTGCATGTGATCGGAACTTGATTGGACATATGGTCCTATAAAAAGATTTCAATAACTCATGTACAATGTCCAGATGAAGTACACGTTCCAGTGTACGAAACGTGTAGACGTATGCCAGCGCTAGCATGCCCCCACACCCCTCGATCTCCAGGCCCAGGCAATAAGACGTCTCTGTCTACCATCTACGCCGGAGGGCTGGACTTTGAACGGCTTATTTGGTATCCACCCATAGGCCATTGAAGTCTTACCTCACAGGTGATGGCTCGGAAGTGCTTTCCATATCCTCTCGGATGAATAGACTATCTTTGACTCAGGAGAACGGTCATGATCAATCTCTGGCATAAACAGCTACAGCCAAGGACTACAGCAATAGCAACGCAGCAATGCAGCAATACATGTCGGTTAAAAAAAGGCACAGCATACCGATAGTGGAAGCCCTCCTTTGGCTCTCAAACTCCTAAAGCTACGACACAACAGGGGTAAGACTCCCATATTCGGCTAACATTTCTTATCGAATCCCCTCTGACTTGTGCTTACATATGCGTTTCCATAACGTAGCTAATATAGACATTATGGAAGTTTATTTTGGCTGAAATCACTGTTGCCACCTTGGAGCCTTATACGGGTAAAGTCCTTCACATCTGATGATTGATTACTGCTTAGAATTAGCTGCATAGCTTAGCTGTGATCTATTGAGACCGGATGGAAATCTATTAACAATACCAATCAATATAACCAGTACAGACTTGATACACATTTAAAGCAACTATCTGGAGTTGATTGGCATTTCTATATTTTCGGGACAGAGCTCCTTTTTGCATCCAGTTCTGGACTTGACGTGATTTTTTGAAAAAGTGCTGCTTAGATAATCCATATTGAGCTGATCTTCAACATATATGCAAACTGGACACTGATTCTTATACTTATATGACCATTCTGGATGATTCAAGTAAATTGATATGATTTAAATCAACTCATGCATGCACTCATGATATACATTGGTAATTAATTACCCGGAACTGTATCGGCATAATATCTATCAATCCAGATACCTGGATACATTATTATTCCATGCTTTAGAGAGATGTTATTTAGGAAGCAACCACCACATTGAGGTCTATTTAAATATCCCTCCTGGGCTGTGTGTTTCATCTTGGTCTAGTGGGGTCCATGGTTGAGCTCTTTTTAATTATGTGACAAAGTTGTATTATTTCAGTGTATTTATTTATTCATGAATTATTGCAATTTGCATGAACGTCACCCAACCAGAGGGTGGTTACACCGTTCTTTTTGGAGTGACCAGTTATTTGTACTTCACCAATAAAGCTTCATAGATTTATATTATTACATCGTGGTTGATCTCCTTTTGATTGCCTTCCAGGGTCATCTCTTTTGACCCTTACATTTTATTTTCAATTATTATTCCCATTCCACTAACCTGAAGATTCCAGGATTTTATCCAAAACAGTTTACAGTTCAAAAATCCAAAAGATGCATTCATCCTATTTTGGCTTTTAATGCATTTGTTCATCTTCAAAAGTTTCAGACTCTAGTCAGTCAGGGACTACCTTTCTTAATTGCTTATACACTTCTTAGCATCCATTGGGATAAAGGATGCATAACTACACATTCCTATCTTTCCAGGTCATTACCAATTCTTTGCTTTACAGTTGGCAATTACCTCTATCAGTGAGTGGCCCTTCCAGCCCTAAGACTGTTTGCTAAGGTCCTAACTTCAGTTTTGGGTCTTATTCACCTCAGAGGTATTTCAGTCATAGAACACCTGAAGGATTTCTTGTTACATGAACAGACCTCTCTAAACTTGGAGTACACTTTTAATAATGCGGGCCTTGGAGGTCTTCAAATGGATTCTGGACTTTGAGACCATATATCTAATTCCATCATATCACTTGGAGCACCTAAATTCTCCCCAGATACATGTTAGGTCTTTAGGTCTTCCTATTCCAGGAATAAAAATGCCTTTAAAATAGTCTAATATACTCAAATCCACTCCATGACTGCAATGGAACATTATCACAGTGCTGGACAAATCCGGTCTTTCTCTGGGCAAGATTTTGAGATTCATTAATTTGGAACATGCTTTTAAGATCGTAAATCT
This sequence comes from Lithobates sylvaticus, assembly GCA_028564925.1. NCBI lineage: Eukaryota > Metazoa > Chordata > Amphibia > Anura > Ranidae > Lithobates > Lithobates sylvaticus. The sequence goes on along the minus strand of CM053027.1, from coordinate 159,992,477 downwards.
ACTTCTTGTAAGGCTGATCATTTGGAAGACTTAACCTGGCCATACATGAACCAAAATTTCAATCCATGTATGGGAAGGCTGGTTGTACACAAGTCGATCAATGTTAAAAAGTGAGCTTATGTGTCTGCATTGGAGCCCCGAACAATGTGCAATAACAAATTGCTTGCCAAAGTAGCAACCAAGTACTTTATCTTTATGATACGGCATATTGCAATATACAAGTGAAAAAAATCTCTTCTCAGACAGTTTTCTTCATCCAACAGACACTACTTAAAGGCAATTGTTTGTGATTATCCATTGTATATAGCAAAACAAATTTTCTGTGACTATGCAATAGCGTCTATCACACAATCTTCTGATAAGATGAACAAGCAGCTGAAAATACGGCAGTGAAATTTTAGAAATATAAGAGGCAGGCATTGTAGCACTAGGCTACTCAACCTTCGAAAAATGAAGAGAGGAAAAAAACAAAAGGCAGAAGGCCACAGGAGAGATCCTTATTTTGTAGTAATTTGAAAGATAGCTTGATACAATGTAAGAAGAAAGGAAAAAATGTGGTGATGCACACATGTCTGTGAGGTTGTTGAGCTTCTATATAAGGGGTCAGACAATCTTGTATAGGAGCCTGTGGGAAACATAGCTGTCCCCGTGCAGAGGTACTTGCACACTATGCTAAGTAGGACAATCCTGTGCATTGCAATCTATGGATTCTGGTTTATTTGCAGAAAAGATGTATTGGACAACCAAAAATTGAGAGGTAGTCTCAGCAAAAGCATTCCAAATTTAAAGGACAAGCTAGGAAGCCAATTCTTCATAAAATTACACTGATATATTCTTTCATCAGTGTCCTAAGTACCGTCCCGAGGAAGTGTCCAGTATATTGCCATAAAACACGTTACCTGTGTTTTTAGATGATTCAATGGGAAATGGACATCAACTATATGAAGAATCAGCTTCCTATCTTACTGTTACATTTTGCTGTCTCTGCTGACACTACTTTTCAATTTTATGGTGCTGCAAGACCTCTTACTGTAGCACAATGAAGTCAGTCTGACACTTATTATTAGATCGGTACTGATCGCTCACTGTGTTTTTTCAGAAAAGGAAGGAGCCAATAAATTACATATTTACCAGCCCTTTCCCCCGCTCTCCATCCTAAAACATCCCCTGCAGCAGCCAACGAGGGAGGAGTAAAGGGGAACCCACAAAACACTGCAGGGAGGGGGACATGGAGGGGGGACCTGGGCAGTAGGGGGAATCTGCACCGCACTGGGTAATTAGGCTGTGCCCAGGCACATGCCGTGTGCATGCCTATGAGTAGATATTTATTACCTTGAAAGCAAATTGTTAACTGTATGGAGTTCTTATTAATGCTTTCTTGAGATTCTAATACTGCTGCTTTTGTCCTCCTTCATAATCTGGTAAGTTATTGCTGGCATTAAATTGCAAGAATGGCTGCCTTTTGCCATAGTTGTTAACCCTCTGATCACCCATGTCTGAGGTCAGGTTTGATCTGGTGGTGAAAACTGTCTGTGAATGGGCACCCAAACTATCAAAATGCCTAAAGACACCACACTGCAACATATTTCAGGACAGTATCAGATCTCTGATTTTAAGTACAAGAATGAAGGGAGTTTTTCAATAAATTCGCAAAATTAGAACTACTAAAAATCATAGCATAGCTGTGATCCAAAGCCAGAAATAGAAATGTTAATGTTTTCCTTTCATTTCAAGACAAATGACTGTTGGGAATGAAAATAGGAACCATAGCAGCAATGCGGTGTAAAGTACTGCATTCCCTTAATTTATATTTTTATCTCGACAAAGACCACAGCAGTGCTTTTTCAGTGTAGTTTATATGCTGCATAAGAAATATGCAAATCAAAACATAAGGCTGTGTTTTTGGTTGCAGAATAGCTTCATAAGATCCAGACATATAATTATTTCCAAATAGCAAGGAAAGCTCAGAAAAAAATGTTATTTTAAGCAGATTAGTCTTCTGCCAGAGACCCACAGTATTCATTGCGTGTATCACATCGGAATTAAGACTGCTGATAATGACTTATACAATGCCTTGGTCCCATTTCATATCTTCTTTTGTGCTAGGGCTCTTGAAAACTGTATAAGTTTCATATAAGCTAGCTTTTATAAAGACTGTTAATCACATTGTTAAAGAAATAGACTGTTGTCCATCATTTTGAAGCATTAAGGGTCTTGCTAAATCATTCTAGAGCTAAAGTACAATTTCAATAACAAAAAATAACCCTACCCCCCCCCCCCCCCAAGTGTTTACCTTGGACCCCAAAATCTTCTAAAATTATGGTCATGTCTGTGTAACTATAGATTTAAATTCCGCCATGCTCCTAATGCCTCTAGTGTAGGAGTTTTGCCCCATTAAAGCCTATAACAAGTTACTACATAGGGCACAATTAAGGGCACTCAAGCTGGCCATACAATACTAGAACTGTGTTTGAAAATGTTTGTTCTAACTACGTTCATTCAATCTTTTAATCATTATTTTTTAAGTACTTTCAAAAGACATTCATCATGTTATCAGATGTACTAATAAGAATTTTCATACAAAAATTGTTAGAAATCTACTAGTGTTTAGCCAGCCTAAGAAAGATTTTGGGGCCCAAGGATGTAAACACTTGGTGAAGTAACTGTTGCCATAGAGCAAAAAGTAAGCACCTGGGAAGGGGGATTCTAGGTTTGGTTTTTTGAAAGAAGAGCTGGGGTTCGTTTTAGGTTAAGTTGTCCTTTAACATCTTACAGTGAAAATTTCCAAATCATTTCAACCCTTTTGTAACCATTTGTACATCAGTGGAGATCAGGTTATCTGCTGGATTGAACAGTGTTGGCCACTTAACACAGAGAGCTTCTCGAAAGCAAAGCAATAATCTTATGAGTGTGTTGCTGCTCCTTCAATGTCCAATTAAATGCTGGGGCAGGTCACAGACCAGTTCAACTACAATGAATCCTGTATAGAGGTTTTAGGGAGTGCAGGCCCTGGGTGCATAGTCTGACACAGGAACCTGGGTAACAAGAAGAGTAGCAATACAGTATTTTCAGCAGATAAAACAGTTTTGTTGCCTATAGTAATTAATTAAAATGTTTGTTTCGGTATGCTCTATTAGCAATGTTATTGTATAAAGCTTTTCACTCATAACAAAACAGAAAGAGGTGCCTCTAAGTGCAGTACTAACACTTTTAATATCCCAAAGGGATTAAAAACACTTACAGAATGAATGATGAAAAGGGTGCATCATAAGTAAATTGGGGCAGGTGATCCAGTATCAGGGTGGTCCCAGAGTGTGTCAGAAATTCCCAGAGATGATGATAGTCAGCAGCATGCAGTCTCAGACGGGCCAGCAGGGAGAAGCCACAGCTCAGGAGGAAGAAGTTTTAATACTGCACTTAGAGTCGCCTCTTTCTGTTTTGTTTTGTATACTAGAGATTGCTCTCCTCTTTGAGTGCAGCCACAAGTGCATGAAGACTCCTCGTTTGAATATTTTACCCCCAATAAGGACATCTATCTGCTCAGTTCTGCTATTCAGAGCGCCCTTCATACACATATTTTCATTCATGATGCTTATTTCACCACAGACGTCACACTGTAATTTATTTTATTTTGGACTATAATGGGAAAAGAAATGCAAGATTTCCCTATCCTAGACGCTATATTCTGAATACTGATTTTTGAACTACAAGGCTGTGTAGGGCTACATAGGGACAATAACTCTGTCAGCACTTATTATATAGGTATTTGTGAGGGGGCTATTTTTAAATGGAAACACAGTGATTATTAGGCATTCACATAAGGCCATGAGTGGTCAGCTGGACCTTCCTCTCCAAATGATAACATTTAAAATGTTGGATGACATTTTTAAGCTTTCACTCAACTGGAAGTTTATTCCCCTTGCTAGAGGGGTACCACCTTTCTGGTCTGTTTGTTTAAATTCAGAGTGTGATATTACATTTCGTTATGCCTAATTGGAGACAAGATAGGATATTGTTGGTCCTTTTAGACATCAGCTTATTCTCAGATTGTACATGATGAACAAGCCTTGATTGCAGTGCAGATCCTGAAGAAGCGTTTTTTGATCAGAAAATGATTCAATTTCAAGCGATGTATAAAATGAGAGTTGGAACTGTATATGATGTGTTTTAAGTTACATTTGATGTGTCTTTTACATTTTGAATAAAATAAAGAATGTATGAATTGTGACAGTGCTGAGCCCTGCAGGTTGAGGGGCTTCAGGGTGCATGTTTCATTCAGAGGAACTAAAAGTCCCACTTTTTCATTTGGTCCTCTCCCCATTTTTTGGGAGGAGTGTTTGTGTAGCACCTTAGGTGTATTTGCTCACAACCCCATTTATTAATAACTTGTAAACAGAACAAAAGAGCTAATGCTAGTAAGATTCCACTGGATTTGTATAGGATAAAAATAAGTTTTTCATAAACTTGCACCTCCAAACCAGACACAACCTGGCTTACCAGTAGCTAAATAAAGCCCCCTATTTACAGTGACTCTAACTTTCTAACATCTACAGTATTAGGGTTAGCCACCTACACATTTTTCATATCAGGGAGATGCCAAAAGCATAGTCCTTTTGCCCTTTGAACACTTGCAAAATGACCCACTCTTGATGTGGGTCTTTGTGACCCACATGCCAAACCAAACACTACATCCTCTAGTGCTATCTGTAACATTTTTCGCTAGAACAGAGCAACAGACTATCAGTTTATTCACCTCTTAGCATTCAAATTGCATTTTTAATTTACAAAGAGGAACTCTTAACACAAAACATAATTATCATGCACAAAAACCATGTAAATCATTTGTTCATCTTTGGTGATGAAATGCAAGGTGCTATTAATGTTTTCTCTGTGTATTAAATAATGTACAGGCTTATTCAAAGAGCTGAAACGGATTTCAACTTTTTATTTCAAACAAACTGTAAGGGATAGAAGCACGTTCACCGGATAGAGAAAGGTTCAAAGTTTTATGGTCCTTGAGGCTGTATGCACTCAACTTAAGCACTATGTGTTGTGCAACATCAAAACCATAGACCATTTCTTGCCACACACAAATCAACTGGTCGCTAATTATTGAATTCACAGCTTCAACACTGTCAGGTCTCAGATCTTAAAGAGTAGCAGGCATAGGTGGGACAAACATGCTTTCTTTTATGTACCAACAACAGATAAAAATCGCATGGGGTAGTCTGGTGACCTAGGAAGCCACAGAAGATAAACACAATTGTGTTGTCCATCTATTCTAATTCATCATTGTGGAATGGTGTCATTCAGATAATGTCGGACCTCCAAGTGAAAGTGAGGCGGGGCACCATCTTGCATGAACATTTTTCTGTTTGCTTATGCAACCATCTTCAATTAATCTTTTATGGCCCTCGTAATTTACTAATGACGAGAAGGCTGTTTGTTGATACAAGGGCGGATATCACTTTGCACTGGATGCACACTTCACAAACTGCAGCACACAAAATTACTTCTCCTGTGGCATCGCCATTTTCCTATAAACAAGAAACAGTGCCGTTGTGTGGCATTGAATGGAACTTCTTGGTGGGCTTTTAACTTTAAACCTTCTATCCAGTGATGTGCGGAATGTGCTTCTATCCCTTACAGGAATAACCCTGTATATCTAATGAAACATGTTTCACCTTTATTGTATCCTTATTTTTCAGCATAGGTTAATCTAGATTTCCTTTTAAAGCATTTCAACTGAAAGAAATTGCTCAGCTCTACTGGTCACCAGATAAATACTGAGCATTGTACATCAAATCATAGCTGGGTGCACAAACTTATCTCTTCAGGAGGTATTTTAATCAATGACAATGCTGATGATCATTATGATTCTATTTCCTGCACAGGCATAATTGTTTGGAAGACATAATCTCTAATATCTCGCATACCGCTTATAAAAATATTCACTTTGAATAGGCAGTGTTTTCTAAGGACAAAATAGGTACATTTTGGGAATTTTATTAGCTAGTACATTTCTTTTGTTAATGGCAATCTAAAATAAATTTTTGTGTATTGTACCATGGAGCAGAAAAAGTGCTCAACCTGGTTATAAATCTGCTGCTCTAGCAGGTTGTTGTTATTTTTATTTTTTTAAGCAGGGATGTTATTTTGATGAATGTCATGGCTGGATTTCCTTGTTTTCAGGTTTCTCTCACTCTGCATTCACATTTGGAATTGAAAGTCACATCAGCCAGTCTAACATCAATGGGACACTAGTGCCACCTGCCGCTCTTATCTCCATCCTGCAGAAAGGTTTACAGTATGTGGAGGCTGAAATCAGCATCAATGAAGTAAGTGTCTTAAATATAAGCGTGTTAACAATGATTCATTGGTGGCATTACATTGCAGTCAAATTAGCTACTGTAAGTGAGCGTCTTATATGGGTGCGTGCATGTCCTGCGATATATAATGTAGAGAAGTGACACAATACATTGTTTTGTTGAAAGTAAACTGGTAATTAATGTATCCTTACTTAAGAAAGATTTGATTTAGAAAAACTAGAAAACAGAAAATGAGAGCAAGCATTGTCTAGCTGCCTATAGCAGCTAGACAATATCTAGGCATTCACTTAAAGCAGAATTCCAACCCAAAAAAAGATAAAAATGAATAGTCAATATAAAGATAAAACAAGGAAAACAGTTTTGCTACAATATTCAGCATCACCCCAGAGATCTCTTCCCCATTACTTTTATTCTGACACTAGATGCCCCAGTCTAATAGCCAGCATTATTGAACCCACTTGCTTTGAACCCAGGTCATCCATTAGGACAAAAATAACATTAGCAGATAACTGTAAGGCACTGGAACAGTCCATCAGCAAGCTGGAAATTCCTAGCACAATGTCAGTTTTTCTCCTTTATAATTTATGAAGTAATAGTCATACTGTACTGCAATTAACATCACATGGGTACAGTATTTGCACAGTCATGTTCAGGAAGAATTTGCAAGTTGCTTAATCCATAGTAAATCTGTTGCAGTAAAAGTATTAAGCTCAGATGATGTAACTTTGGCTGGAGCCCTTCTGATGCATTTATGCAATAAAAACTATAACAATGTCTCCTCTCCCAACGTGCCAATGTTGGGGCTGATGATAGGATACTGATAAACACAGAATGCCTGCATTCAATTCATACTTAAGTAAATACGTAATTACTGAATGCCAGCCCATGTAAATTAGATACTTCTCATTAGATTATGAATGCGCTGTGCATTAAGTTCAAGCTCCTGTGGCGCATGATGGAAAATGCAACACGACCCTATCATTTCATTAGCAAGTTTATAAATGACCCAGATCTGTTCTCTGGCAAAAAAACTTTTTTCTTATACATATTTTGAATTTTCTGATTTTCATTGTTTTTGTCTCCTTTGACTACATTTTGTATTTGGGAAAAAAAAGTGGGAGGTAAAAGAGGAGGTCAGAGGGAGGGATTTAATTGAATTAGCTATATTCATCTGTACTCATGTTTAAACATCTTGTTGGCTTTTTGTGGATTTGTAGTTAGTACAAAAATGTATTTAGGTACACTTGTGTTGCGCACCCCCGCAGGAGTAGATAGTTTGATAATCCCTCTGGAGTTATTCTTCTTTCACTGAACTGAGTGATGTAATACCTCGACCACTCTGACACACCCTTTACCCAGATAAACCACACCAGTTTAAAATATTCTACTATGCAATGCATTCATAAAACTGGGCCCACCACGTTTAAAACTTGACTTGTAAGAGGGCCACCAGAATCCAAACAGTGTGATTACAAGAATGTTAAAAAAAAAAACTTCAGGGAGATAAGCTATGTCTGAGATTCAGATTGAGTGCTAATAATTAAGTCGAGAGGAGATTGTCCCCAAACTATAAATTTTCTTTTCTTTTCGTCTATCTAGCTTAGTTAGGGCCCTTCTTTGATGGTATAAACAGTATGACTGATGATGGCGCCTAAATGTGAAATTGGAATCACCCCCTTAAATAATTGACATAATCACTCCTGCATGAAAATGAACTAAATGTAAAGGTGTTGGCGCTAATAAAACATCACATATCTGGTGAATCGAACTATTAAAACATATACCATGTGGGTAACATATGCAAACTAATACAGTCCAATGTGACAAACCCAACACCAAGTAAAACATGAATTGAAGTCCTTCTGGTTTGATCTGTCTTCAAAAAGTGCTTCACCTTGAGTGCTCATGAGGTAGATGGCAACTCACCAGAGGTGTTTGACCACTTTTTACGGTAGGGCAAAATAAGTTTTTGTTATAATAAACCAGATGGATCATGGTTCAGACCTCTCTACTTTAAGACTACTTTAAGTGGGGATGTGGGAACAGACTCCACCAGGGACACAAAGAAGAACTTTATGATGTAGTACGTTTTATTTAAAAAGGTTTAAATATTAACATAGGTTCCACTCACATGTGACTGTACCAGTCCCAGGAACTAAGGTGTCTACAGCGTGTGCGGATAGGGTATACCAGGCTCGTGCCGGCGTGCGATTCATGCCTCATTCTGGATATACTGATTGAGTAAGTATCACATATGGGACCCGGAAATTACGAATCCCCACTCCGACTTACACTTCACTGTACTGGCATCTTCAGTATGTCTGTTTTACCGTACTCGCGTCTTCTTTGATGGTGCTTATGTAGTAAATCTTGGTTAGGTCTGTCAATTCTTCTAGAGGTGTTTTTAAGGTTATACTTTAGAAAAGAAACAGAAACACTGATAGGTGAAGATACTGTAATTTGAAACAAGTTCCAATGGGAGGGAGAGAGTAGGATGAATTATATTTCTATTGGATGTCCTAAAACATTAGGGACAACCTGGTCTGTACTGAGATGTAGAGACTGCAATTGTTGACTGGAAAAAAAGGCCTTGACTCACTGAAATGTCACAATAGTTGGCTGGAGTCCTAGCCTTAAATTACTGAGAGGCATATACTGAAATATGTAAAAAAAAAAAAAACAAGTGCAGCGCAATAAATCAATCACACATGTATATAAAAAAAAGTCCATATAATAAGACAGGTGAACCACAAGTCTCATATGAGGTGAACAGTGTATGGAAAGGAATCCGGCATCACAAAGCTGAAGTGACAATACCACCACCTTCAAGATAATCGCTTTGCTCACCTCATGTAATGGACTACTGAATTAACAGACGATCACAAGCACAGGTCCCTCACTAGGGCAAAGAAAATGCTGATAATCCATATCTCCAATGCGATACACTGGGACCCCATGCCAGGACTGTACAAATAGAGAAGATATCTAAGTGCTCTCCATTAAGGTATTAAATGCTTTATTTAAAAAAAAAGGTATTTTTACTCACATGTAGAAGCTTAAAAAATGGGCATTGAACACAGGACAGAGCACTGTGTAAAATCTTAGGATGGCAGCGGGTGACATCATCCGAACGCAGCTCCTCCCCCATATGCTTTACGTTCTCCAGAACTTCCTCTGTGGAGCAGAGCCACTGCGTCACCCGACATCATTTAAATAAGCTTCGTTGCTATACAATAACAGACGCTGGATGCCAGCAGAAATTACTGCAGCTTCGGACTGATTAAGCTTAATGTCTGTCAGCGCTACAAGTGTCAGACAGACATGCTTCCTGCTAAGACAACATAAAAAAAAACCTTAGATGAGCGGTCTAATGCCACAGCCCAAAAGGGAAAATACACAGTAGCTCTGCCCCGCTGAGGAAGTTCTGGAGAACATAACGCATATGGAGGGAGGAGCTACGTTCGGATGACGTCACCCACTACCATCCTAAGATTTTACACAGTGCACTGTCCTGTGTTCAATGCCCGTTTTTAAGCTTCTACATGTGAGTAGAAATACCTTTGTTTTAATAAAGCATTTAGTACCTTCATGGAGAGCACTTCGATCTATTCATTATTTGTATCGCCCTGTGTGGGGTCCTGGTGTATTGCATTGGGGATCTGGATTACCAGCAATTTTCTTTGCCCTAGTGATGGACCTGTGCTTGTGACCACCTGTTCAGGGGTCTATTACATGAGGTGAGCGAAGGGATTATTTTAAAGGTGGAGGGATTGTCACTTCAGCTTTGTGCTCCCAGATTCCTTTCCATACACGTGAATACTATCTGTTCACCTCATCTGAGACTTGTGGTTGACCTGTCTTATTATATGGACTTTTTTTTTTAGTTGATATACAGTACATGAGTAATTGAATTATTGAGCTGCACTTCTTTTTTTACATAATTTTATAGATTCTTTTGAAGGGCTTTAAGTGTTCAGCTGGCAAATGTATTTAGTTTTTTATTTGCACTGATTGCATTTCTGTATTGTTATATACAGAAATATATTATCAAACTCCCTTCAAGAAATGACCAACAACGATACCTTGTTGTAATGGTAGCCGCGAGAGTAGGTGATAACTCACTCTGGGATTGTGGCTGACTATTCAAGATGGCTGCTGTCCTTTTTCTAAGGTAATGGTGGCCAGAAGTGAAACTGATAGCTTTGTTGATTGTTAAAGAGGGCTGCTGTCCTCTCCCTGAAGCAATTATGGCTGCAGGTGAAAACAGACAGTTTCTTTAAGAAATTTCTGAAGTAATGGTGGCTGTGGTTGAGACTGACAGCTACTTTGAGATATTGCTGACTGATAAAGATGGCTGCCTTCCTGACCCTGAGGTAAAGGTGATTGGGGGTGAAAGCCGACAGTTTCTCTGAGATGTTGCTGACTGTTAAAAATGGCTGTGGCCGCGGGTTAGACTGACAGCTTTTTCACTCAGATCCTGTAGCTTGCCTGAGGCAGCTGGCATTCCTATATTAAGGGTTAATTAATTGCCAGTTCTGGACAACCCTCAGCAGAGGTGTTCGTGCATACCCCTGCACCCTTCCACTTCTCTGGTCTGACAACTAAGACCTAGAACTTTCTCAAGGCGTGTCTCCTCATTGCTTCGCTCCTCCACGTGGCTGCAAGCAGTGTCTTGTTATTCTATGTATAAAACAATAATAGAAAACGCGGCGGTAGGTAATAACAAAGCTGCTGGCAAAAAAATAGTCAGACAAACTATGTAACAGTGGTAATTGTGTAAATTCCTTCGCTAAAATATGATAATATACAAGGTGACTCAACTAAAGTGAAATATAATATATAAAATATAAAACAAACACATGTGCATATGTAAGCCAAAAAGTCCAGATTAGGTCTTCTAAAACACCACAGTGACACTTTACAGAAAGGGAGTGTTCAATCCACTTGGGCAATCATCACATGAGCCTTCAGCAACCACAAGCAATGGACAGAACATGAGGAATCCACTACAGAGTCAAATCAGCATAAATATGACAATCCCATCAAGCAGAGATCTGGTTCATATTGTTTGGCTGGAGTTCAGCAATATATCTCGTAAATCCAATCAATGGTAATATCGATGGCAACCATAAATGCACATAAAACCAAAATGGAAGAATTCACATAGTAAAAACTGTCTAAAAGGTTGCATTACACTTTAAAGTATGAATACTACTAACATGGATAAAAACAATAAGCGCTTTGTATGCATAACATTCTCAAGATGCATGATAGAGGTTTCAAACAATGCTGAGGAAGGAGCACACATGCCTCGACCACTTACCCTGTACCCAGTAGTGATGTCATCCATGCTCCCAAGTGTTTGAGTGTCTCCAAGTTCTCCAGGAAGCGCTGGGAGCCACCACTGCAGCCGGACTATGGGCCTTAGACCAGTGTTCCTCAACTCCAGTCCTCAAGGTGCCCCAACAGGTCATGTTTTCAGGCTATCCATTATTTTGCACAGGTGATTTGATCAGTTTCACTGCCTTAGTAATTACCACAGCCTTTTCACCTGAGGGAAATCCTGAAAACATGACCTGTTGGAGCGCCTTGAGGACTAGAGTTGAGAAACACTGCCTTAGACACACAAGCAGCACCGCACACCTAGGGGAGAGCAGAAGAATTTTATGCACACAACACTGGTGTTTATTTTAATCTTCTGCTCTTCTCCCCCTGATTGTCACAGTGTAACTGCCTGCACGTATTGGAGTTATGGGCAGATAGCTACACAGACAGACAGTCTGCAGGAGCATGGCATTACACCCACGATCTGTTGATTGTGAGAGCAATGCTTTACATGTCCCTAACAAAAAAATTCTAAATGCATGTTTTTTACCTGCAAAAAAAATGTGCATTTATTATTTTTTTTGTAAAAGTGAACTTATTCTTTAACCTCCTTGGCGGTAATCCCGAGTCTCGCTCGGGTTCAGTTTTTTCTGCTAGGAGCGGTAACCCCGAGCCAGACTCGGGCTGCATTGCAGGATACAGGGGGAAGTTACTTACATTTTCCCCTGGATCCTGCGATGTCTCCCCGCTGTGTGAGCGAGCCGTCCACTCGCTTGATTCACACAGTGCCTGAGTGCCGCTAATCTCCGTTCCCTGCGACGTTCCGACGCACGGGAGCGGAGATCGGTGCCAAATTCAAAAAAGTTTAAAAAACACAACACACATACAGTACTGTAATCTTACAGATTACAGTACTGTATACAAAAAATACACATCTCCTTTGTCCCTAGTGGTCTGCCCAGTGCCCTGCATGTCATTTTATATAATAAAAATATTTTTTTTCTGCCTGGAAACTGGAGATTGTCCATAGCAACCAAAAAGTGTCCCTTTATGTCAAAAGTGGTTTTAGACCAGCTAGAAAACACCGATAAAAAATTAGAATCACAATTTATCATCAAACAATACATTTAATGACAGCGACTATTCTGCAACTGAGCAAATTTCAGTGTTTTTGATTTGATTACATTATTGAATCATTTTTATATATATTTTTATTATATTATAATTTATGATTTTGTGTTTCAAACTTTATCATACCCGGGATGTCTACTAGACTCTGGTTCGGACAGATTTAAGTGAGCTATTCATAAGAATTGCATGCCTACAATATAAAAACGCCAAATTTCCATGCAAAATAATTGTACCGCTTTCAGCACTAAATTCCGGACAGAATCATACCGCCAGGGAGGTTCATGATGCCATGTTTTTTAAAGCGGTATTAAACCCAAAACCAAAAATGCATTATATTGCAACTTATCAATCATTCGATGTGGTGGTTGCATCAGTTTTTTTTCTTTTGCTTTTTTTCCATTTTCACCTGGGGATCTGACCAGTAACACAACTCCTGTGTTAGTGAGATACAACTCTGGAGTAATGAGCATAGGAGGGCACGTGTTAACTAGGTTGTGTGTATACGTGAACAGACCTCAATCATTGTAGGAGTATTTACATACAGTGCAAACAAAAAGGTAAACAATAGTGCAGAGCTAAAAAGTGACAAACCTATAATATTGATTGATGATATAGAGATAACTCTCAGTACCACAAAATTATGACATAAAAACAACTCAAATCACATGCGAAATGCCCATAGTGATAAAACATAAAAAGGTGAAAAGTATTACAAAACAAAAAGTTCTTGAGTTTAAAATTGTGTAAAAAATCAATAGTCCAGCAAGCAATAGCTTGTTGTGAGAAGATGAATCCCATAAAATTGCATTGGTATCACCCATGAAGGGACGAAATATTAAAACACCATCACTGTGTGGTCCAACACCAATGTCATACCAGATGGTGTGGACTCATATACTGCAAGTATTGAGTCAAACACGCAGTTACAGAAAGTCACTCCAACCGTTTCTAGCACTTCCAGATGGTTGTTAGGGGTATCTGACTGACCCAAGATTAGGTGGAAGGAATCAACCCTCAGAAGCCGTGCTCCCGCCATATGGCTTCCCCAGTCACAGACGACTGGTGAGAGGTAAGCACAGCAGCGCAGGGAATACGGTGCTGGGGGGTGCCCAGGTGACCCGCTGACGATGAATGGAGGACACTGAACTCTGTACCCCCGAGAGAACAGCTAGATCACACAAAATAGGTAGTTCCATAAGCAATACACATTTATTGATCAGGGTTACATAATATTTACAAAAAATACACACACAACCAAATTTGTAATACAAAGTATGGAGATATTTTTCCTCTCAAATTAGGTTTGGTCATGCTGACTGCTGTGTGTCCCAACACAAAGAGAGTGCGCAGCTTGGTCAAACAGCATTATATTCCCCTCTCCTTTCTGTACTGTGGTTAATATAATGCTCCCTAATTGGTCACTGTACCTAGCTAATGTATATGAGCACAGCCTGATTGGAGGATTCAAAGAAGGCTGCTGTTTACAACCTATGTGAGATGTGATGACAAAACAAAAGGCCAGACCTTTGCAATGGAAAACCATTTACAGTAACACCAACATGATACTCAGTGGTTTAAATATTAGTTTCATCTAACTAAAAAATATTTCTAATTATAATAGTATTTACATCAGTAGATGGAGATTAAACATAAATGCATTATCTAACACACAGCAGACAGCAGCATTGTCAGTTTGGAGGGGGAGGGGAGTGTTGAATGTATTAACAGATTTAGATACACTATTAGCCAAACTCTAGCCCACACTTCATAAGGAGTCACAGCAAACAGTTCTTTATTATTGGGATAAAGGTTTTGCACAGATAAATAAAAGCTGACCTTTTTAATCACCCCTGCCAGTGTTAAGTGGTTTAGTGGTTTGCAATATTCATATAAACTGATACATTCTACTGGAGTGTTTGTGATGTGAAAAACAACAGATGTTCTGGCTGGATTACCAGATAAAAATAGAAGAAGAAAAAAAGGAAACTAATGCAGCCATTACATCTAAGAATCGGTAAACTACAATATAATAAATGTTTGCTTTTGGGTTTAATATTGCTTTATGTAGAACATTATATTCGGTTATCTTACAGGCTCCAAGAACAAGACCTATTACTTTGCTCAGTTATGGCAAGTAGCAATATTTTGTCATCAGGATGCAATAAATACTATAAATACAATACTCATATTCTGGATGACTATTAGGGCATCTGTAAATCCAGTGCCGATCCTGACCTCCCTGGGGCCCTAAGCAAAATTCTGCGAAGGGGCCCTCTACTTGACCCGTGAGCTATGTAAACCATATGCCATTGCCACACAGTCACACCTGACACTTCAGTGCTCCCAATACAATCCTCCCTCCTTTAAACAAAACAGTCAAAGAATAAGTACAACAATATAGAACAGAATGAGGTCCCCAGAGAGCCCCCCTTACATCAGGGTCCTCAGAGAGCCCCCCTTACATCAGGGTCCTCAGAGAGCCCCCCTTACATCAGGGTCCCTAGAGAGCCTCCCCCTACATTAGGGTCCCCAGAGAGCCTCCCCCTACATTAGGGTCCCCAGAGAGCCTCCCCCTACATTAGGGTCCCCAGAGAGCCTCCCCCTACATTAGGGTCCCCAGAGAGCCTCCACCTACATTAGGGTCCCCAGAGAGCCCCCCTTACATCAGGGTCCCCAGAGAGCCTCCCCCTACATTAGGGTCCCCAGAGAGCCTCCCCCTACATTAGGGTCCCCAGAGAGCCTCCCCCTACATTAGGGTCCCCAGAGAGCCCCCCTTACATCAGGGTCCCTAGAGAGCCTCCCCCTACATTAGGGTCCCCAGAGAGCCTCCCCCTACATTAGGGTCCCCAGAGAGCCTTCCCTTAAATCAGGGTCCCCAGAGAGCCCCCCCTTACATCAGGGTCCCCAGAGAGCCCCCCTTACATCAGTGTCCCCAGAGGGCCCCGTCCTTACATCAGTGTCCCCAGAGGGCCCCGTCCTCACATTAGTGTCCCCAGAGAGCCCCCCTCTTACATTAGTGTCCCCAAAGGCCCCCTTCCTTACATTAGTGTCCCTAGAAAGCCCCCCCCCCCTCTTACATTTGGGCCCCCAAACAGCTGACTCCCCCCTTGCAGAGGTTCCCCTGTACCTGGCTGGTGGAGGTGGGAGGCGGCGATCGGCAGCTATATGGTGTCCACAGGCAGGGGGATCTCCCTGGGGCTAGTAGTTCTATCTCCGAATGTATACAGCGGAGAGGGGAGGGGCCTCTGACCCGGACATCAGCAACAGTGTTCAAGCAGAGTGAAAGTGAAACTGATACCTGCCTGGGTCAGAGGCCCCTCCCTTCTCCTCTCCACTGTATACACTGAGAGTACTACAAACCCCAGGGAGATCCCGCCTTCCACTCAGGCACCATAGAGCTGCTGATCGCCGCCTTCCACCTCCTCCCACCTCTCCTCACTGCACTCTAAATGGCCAGCCAGAGGTGCAGGGGGGGGGGATGCTGGGTCTTGGGGGCCCCCCCACAGCGACGGGGCCCTAAGCAGCTTGCATAGTGTGCCTATAGGGCCGATCGGCTCTGTGTAAATCATTCAAGGAGATACATTTACTTTTCAATAGAATACACCAGCACTGCTGACACTTGTCACACTGACATGTGCTTAAATGTGCCTAAATGATGAAGACAGTATTCTGTGCAAATTGTTACCTAAAACATGATCATCAATAAACAGATTACAGGAAATCGGACTCAGTTAAAGAAATGTTAACCCCCATCTCTTTATCCAAAATGACCCTTGAATGAGTAATATGATCCCTTTTGGGAACTTTTTTAAACATCTCATTCTGCAGACTTACGTTTGCATGAATGTGAATATGATTACCTCACTGTATCCAATCACACTTTATCATAACTTGTATTCAATGGTCTTTGAGCAAACAAAAAAAACAAAACAAATATGTAACCTCAGTAGCAGTCGATCCCTAGACCACAGATAAAGGTCTAAAATGTGCATTGGATGTGACTTTGTATTAGTATCATAGGAGTCTCCAGGGGGTGGCTATCGAGGCTGGAGCCCCGAATGTGAAGCCCATAGCCCCGAGTCTCAGCGGGAGTGGAGGAGAGACGAGCGGGTGGCATTGGAGGTGGAGGAGAGACCAGCAGGCATGTACTGGCCATCGGGACAGCGGACCGCCACCCCCCTCCACTCCTCTGTCTCCCCTCCCCCCGCAGCGCTCACCTCTTCTCCCTGCTTAGTTATGCAGCACGGCTGCATACAGACATGATCCTTAGGAGTGCACACTGAGAAGCTCAGATTCTCTGCAGCAGCAGACAGGATGGAGAGCGGGGAAAGGAAAGAACAAGAGAGCGAGTGCCGAGGAAGTTTATGTCACTCTCACAGCTGTGTGCGGCTACATGTCTTCTGGATCGTATGATGAGCTTCTCAGTGTGCACTCCTAAGGATCATGTCTGTATGCAGCCGTGCTGCATAACTAAGCAGGGAGAAGAGGTGAGCACTGCGGGGGGTAGAGGAGTGGAGGGGACCAGAACAGCACATGGGGGACCAGAGCAGCATGCGGGGGACCAAAACAGCATGCGGGGGACCAGAGCAGCACACAGCACATGGGGGACCAGCGCAGCACGCGGGGGACCAGAGCAGCACACGGGGGACCAGAGCAGCACACGGGGGACCAGAGCAGCACACAGCACATGGGGGACCAGAGCAGCACGCGGACCAGCCCTGGAGATGAGCGGGCGGACGAGCAGAGATGACATCATCTCTCTCCGCCCGCCCGTCCCCACTCTTCCGCCCTCACAGCCAGGACTTCAATGTGGGAGCGATGTGCGGCAGGGAGCAGAGAGATGGCATCATCTCTCACTGCCTGCCACACATCAGTGATCTTCCGCCCTCACAGCGCGGACCTTTTAAATGTCAGAGGTGTGGCGGGGAGCAGAGAGATTACATCATCTCTCACTACCGGGCCCGCATCTCTGCTCTCCTGCCCTCACTAAATGGGCCAGTGCTGACAGCCTGCCACCAATGCAGCGAGAATGCACATTTGGTGGCACTGGCTGGCATGGTAAGTGACAATCTGCAAATGGTGGCAAGTGACAATCTGCAAATGGTGGAAGGTGATGTGGCAAGTGACACGCCCAGGACTCCCACTGATTCTGCATTATGGCAAGTTGAACCACTTCATTATATATTACAATATAACAATAGAAACAATGCGCTTCGATCACCCTGAAACCATATCAACCGTGGTGCCATGATGATTGAATTGCCAACACCAGCCTTCCTTTGCCTACGAAAAATTGCTTACCACTGGCGTGCCCCCCCCCCCCCCCCCAGGTTGGTGAACGCTGCTATGGGCTCTAGCCCCAGATCTTTTGCAGACCTAGCAACGCCCCTGATTAGTATTATAATAAATTATATAATAATTAGATTATAATATTTTGCATTTGTTTTGCCTTAATAAAACACCTGCATAAATATTGTAATGTATAGGCTAGACACAGTGCTATGGAATCATTGTTTCTTTACATATTTTGATAGTCAGGGCTAAAATTCTAAACCTAATTCTTGACATTAAAATACTTTCATTTTTTTAGGCAGGTATATATAAAAATGCCATTGCATCTAGGGCTCGATTTACTAGGAAAATAGGCTGTTCACTATGCAAGGAAAGTTTCACTTTGCAAGTGATTATTCCCTTTATGTGGTGATATTTCACTTTGCAAAGAATACCGAATCACATAAAAAAAAAATGTATTTTTTTTTTGCTTGCACATGGTTGGATAATGGAAGTCAGCAAAACTTCATCTCCTTCACTAAGCGAAAGAGAAAATTCCCTTGCAATGTTTCAATTTCCAATGACTACACGTTTTCCACAGTTCTTTACTTTGGTGCTTAAAGAAAAAAATATTTGATTTCCAAGTTTTCAAATCTATTTAGAACACACAGCTGAATGAGTCAGAGGATAGATACACCCCCTTCCTGTTTCTAGTATTCAGTACCGGTTGGAGAGATACAGTTCAAATGTAAGCAGCTTCTGTTGGGCTCTTTTATGAGAAGATCCAGAATGCTTTGCAAATGCAGTGTCACGAAAAAGAAACTAAAGAAAATCTCTAGTTTTAAAATTAAGCCTTTATGTATACAAAAAGTGACCCAAAAAGAAAAATGCAAATTTTTAACCGCTTGCTGACCAGCGCACGCAAAAGGGCATACAGGTACGTCCCCTTTAATAAGCAGCGCTGCGGAAGCGTGCGTCGCGGTCTCCGCGATCGCGGGTGCCGCAGACTTAATGTCTGCCCGATCGTGTCATGGAGAGGTAGAACAGGGAGGTGCTTTTGTAAACAAAGCATTTCCCTGTTCTGCCTAGTGACAGGACAGAGATCACTGCTGTCATTGAGAGCAGTGATCGCTGTCAAGTGAGGTGTACCCCCTCCCCCCACAGTTAGAATCACTCCCTAGGACACACTTAACCCCTTCAACTCCCCCTAGTGGTTAACCCCTTCATGCCAGTGTCATTTACACAGTAGTCAAAGCATTTTTATAGCAATGATCACTGTATAAATGACAACGGTCCCAAAACAGTGTCAAAGGTGTCCAATCTGTTCTCCATAATGTCGCAGTCCTGATAAAAATTGCAGAGCAATTAATAATAAAAATGCTATAAATCTATCCCCTATTTTGTAGACGCTATAAATTTCAATATACGCTTATTGCATTTTTTTTTTAACCAAAAATATGTAGAAGAATACGTATCGGCCTAAACTGAGGAAAAAAATTTTTTTAGATATTTTTGGGGGATATTTATTATAGCAAAAGGTAAAAAATATTGTTTTTTTTTTTTCAAAATAGTCGCTCTTTTTTTGTTTATAGCGCAAGAAATATAAACCGCAGAGGCGATGAAATAGCACCAAAAGAAAGCTCTATTTGTGGGAAAAAAAGGACGGCAATTTTGTTTGGGTGCAACGTCTCACGTCTGTGCAATTGTCAGTTAAATCGACGCAGTGCCGTATCGCAAAAAGTGCTCTGGTCAGGAAGGGGGTAAATCCTTCCGTGGGCTGTAGTGGTTAACCACTTCAGCCCCGGACCAATTGGCAGCCAAAGGACCAGGCCCCTTTTTGCGATTCGGCACTGCGTCGATTTAACTGACAATTGCGCGGTCACGGAGGTCCCGACCGGGTCGCGAGCGCGCCGGTGGCGCGCGCGCGACCCACGGGCAGGCATTTAAAGGGGACGTTCAGGTACGTGCTTTTGCCTGCCCATGCCATTCTGCTGACGTATATATGCAGTGGGCGGTCGGGAAGCGGTTAAACAAATAAATAAAACTGACCAAAAAATATCGTTTCTCCTTATGTTACATATTAATAATCACAGAAAGTTAATTCAGCAAGATTTTACTTTGACTTCACAAACAGGCATATGATAGTTGTGATCAAAAGCCATGGAAAGGTGCACATTATCCTTACAAATGACTCTGCTGATGACTTGTAACAGGAGATTTGCATTATGTTCTGAGTATTATTGCAGATTCAATTTATATTGTGTGAGTCACATGCTGATTGCCTGCTCAGCCGGCTCTGAACATCCTGAAATATAATAGCAATGTCACTTGAGTTGGAAAGTGATGCACAGCTAGTGCATGGTTTTGTATTGTTTAAAAAGTAAAAGAAGATTGAAAGAGCATATGTACTGTGTAGTGTCAAATCTCGAAAAAGTAAGGTATATGTGCGCAATATATAGAATGCAGAGAACATGCAAATGGTAAAGAGTTGTTTGTTTTAAAAAGGGCTTCTAAATTACTGGTAGTCCACATAGATTGACTGTAATCCCCTTTAGCTATCTGGTTGGTATACTATTAGAGAAAAAAATATTTGATTTCCAAGTTTTCAAATCTATTCAGAACACATAGCTGAATGAGTCAGAGGAGAGTACAGTGGCTCGGCAGGAGGGATTCCCCTGTCAACACTGTCTGTGTTAATGGAGGAATCAAGCTAATTTCTTTCCTGCAACCTGTGGTGTATGGCCTGCCTAAGTGAGAGAGGATTGGCCATTAATGTATAGCAGCCATTAAAGCGTACGTGAACTCAAACTATGAACTTTTCTTATTTGATCCCCTTTGCACAATTCAAGTGTCTCTAAGCCTAAGAACAAACATTAAATGTGTTGCAGCTTACCTTTCCTTGGTGGTGGCTAAATTTGTTTTCTTTGTCACACTTTTCTCTTCTTTATTTTTACCTGGTGATCCTGTTAGAAACATACTTCCTGTTCTAGGGCGACAACCATGCTGAAATCTAGGATGCACAATATTGTCACCCTAGGAAGGGAGTGTGTTAGGACTATATAGCACCTCCTCATCTCCATAACATCAGAGTCGGTACTTCATAGTCAACAGCGATAGTGGGGACCAATTCTAACTGATAACTGTTCATATAGGAAGAGAGCAAAAAAGTTATCAGCTCACTAGTTTTCTAGCTGGGTGAATATTTTTTTTTTTTTTTGCATTTGTTGAACAGATAAAACAAAATGTTTTGAGTGGAATATTTAAGTAAATATGAAAAACTTGCTGTTAAAGTGTACTTACACTTTGAATATACCATTGAAAGTGTTTTGTTACATTTGTTTGAGAAGTGCAGAAAATATTCACTGTTGATCCTGCCCAAAATCTAGTGACCTTGTAGATTCCTCTGCTGCACTGTTGTCAATTAGCATTGTTTTCAGTTTTCTATGAAAACATTCTCCTCCATATATACTGCATGGTGAGTAAAGCCTCGTACACACACGATCAGATTTTCCGAAGGGAAATGTGTGATGACAGACTGTTGGCGGAAAATCCGACCGTTTGTACGCTCCATCGGACAAATGTTGGAGGCTTTAAAAATTTCCACGGACAAATGTCTGTTGTCAGATTTTCAGATCATGTGTACACAAGTCCTTTAGACAAAAGTCCAAAGTACAAACACACATGCTCGGGAGCAAGGACGAGCCAGAAGTGGTCGGTCTTGTAAACTAGCATTCGTAATGAAGAATTAACATTCGTGATGCGGCAAAAATAAAACAAATAAAATTAGACATGCTATCTGCCAATAGAACTTAACCAAAAAGTTCATTCTATGCATCCAAAAATATAGAAAATATACCAAATCAAATCATTATTCAACCAAAAAATAAAATAAAAGCCTCATGTATGTGTCCTGCTTTTTAATATAGGGGTTAACAATGCCAAGAGTTGGTGAAAGCAGGGGTCCGTCATCCGGAGATAATTCCGAAAATCATCCGGATAATTCTCTTGGAGCTCCCGCAGCAAAGGCATATGACATAATTGGTCATGATTAATAAAGCAACCAATTTTTGGTCCAAGAAATCCTCCTCCTCCTGTTCCTGGACTGGACTTGGGTCAAAGCAATAATTTCAAGGCCAATAATAAATAACACGTTATCTCCTCCGATTCCGCAACATGTCTGGTAGACGAACGGCCGTTCAGAAACGAACTGAAAAGCACAACCTGGAAAGCACAAACTGAAAAGCGCAAAATGAAAAGCGCGAACTAACACTTAAAGTTCTACTAACACAAAATTTGCAGAAGGAGCCCAAAGACTGGCGCCTGACAATTGAACTTCCTCTTTATTGTCTCGTAGAACGTCTATTACATCACTACGTTCGTGTTTGTTGGCCAAAAATTGTGTACCGTTTGTATGCAAGACAAAATCCAGGCACACACCCTTCGGACAAAAGTCTGACGATTTGTCTGCGGAAAATTTGATTGTGTGTACGAGGCTTAAGAGTTGTCATCCTTTCATAGGAATTGTGTTACCAAGTAAAAATAAAGGGGGAAAAAAGTCTAATAAGCGTAAGGACTACACTTCAACAGCACCAGCTGACAGGAAGTGATCGAGAGGATCATGTTTATTTTAGGTGCCAATTGTAGCTAATATTAAGATGATTAGCACAGTGACTAGTGATCCAGGAGCTTCCAAGACAGTATCAAGAAACCTAGAATGACGTGTACAAGCTACATAAGGCCCAAAACCATTTGAAAATATGAGTGTTGACCTTCCAGATTCAAATAATTCCTCTATTGACTAAACTCAATCAAAACTATAGATACATATTAGCATATACATGTCATGATTCTGTGATGTACTGATCAAGATTTTCTGTTATGCTTTAAAAAACCTTTATGCAGTGGAGTAATGTTGTCCCTCCCTTCAGAACCTCCCATTCATGGAATACATTTTTTGTTTTCTTTTGAAATCCACTTTTTAGAGACACAATTTGGTTTCTAGTAGTTGTATAGTTTTCTAGTGAAAGGGTTAAAAGGCAGGCTCTTTTTGTCATTTGCTAAATAAGGAATGTAATTGGATTCATGGACAAAGATATAATCACATTTAAAGGGAAAAAAAGTAGGTTTGCGAAAGAATATTGTTTTCTTATCAACAGCAGTACTGTAATTTTCTTATCAGTCTCCTTTTGTCTACAAGGCTGTGTTTCTTTTCAAATAGCAGTTTTATAATTACTTTCCAGAGTTAAGAAAGAGAATAAGTGGGAAATGACCCAGAAAGGCTTAATTATGTCATTTAATTTCAGTACAACACCTTCCAACAGCAAAGCTTGCATAAAAAAACACATACTAGTAGTATAGGTACCAGTGGTGGCCTGGGTATTAAAGTAGAACTGAAGGCTACATTTTATTTTTTTATATAATAGTGTAAGGAAAGTTTATAAGCCTGTCAAGTTATTTTATGCCATCCGTATTCCATTGGAGAGATTACTATTCCCATAGCCTGAAAGTAAGTGTAAATCCCTCCAAAGTGAAAGAAATCACTGGTAGTCCCCAGGGTCACCAAACCAGTGTCTCCACTGGAAGATTTCCCCTCTATTCCTGTTCTGGACAAATAGGGAAGATGAATCTCCCTAATATGGATACAGACAGCAATAAGACTGTTCTAATCTAGTATTCTAATCCCTCTCCACTGTAAAACTAAAAAAGTCATACTTTAGACACAAAATAATAAACATGTTCTCTTTTACCCTATGCCATTTAGATAAGAGATCTTTGGCCAAGTTGTGTATGTGATGACCACATACACCGAAGAATGTGGTCATCATAAGAATCTATCACTTTTCACCAAAAAAATACCCATCCAGTATGTGTTAAACATCCTAATGTGCCTAAATATTATCCACTCTATGGTAGTCTTAATTCAGTCTGTAAATCTGATGCATTTCACAATTTATTTTTATGTGGAGGTAAGCAAAAATGTAGACAAAAGAGTGGCTGTGAATATAGTATACTTGGATTTTTCCAAAGCATTTGGCACAATTCCCCCCACCTGTCTAATGTGTAAATTAAAGTCTACAGGCATAGGATGCAGTAAGGTGAAAAAACTTGTCACTGACCAGCCCCCCCCCCCCCCCCCCCCCCCCCCCCGTTTTACTCACCTGAGACCATTTGTTCCCACGTCGGAGATGCGCGCACCCTCTCTGCTGGCCCGGGTCTAAGTTTAATGTAAAGTTATGCACTTGGGAACTAACAACATGCATGCATCATACATACTTGCATCTTACATACTAGGAGGAGAACAGTATTCCTAAATACACAAAGTATAACTGGATATTAAAATGTAAATGTAATGGAGATGTGATGCCCCAGGGACCTTTGCGCACACCTCTAGTGAGAATGCACAAAGATTCAACCCTATTGGGAAGGAATCTTGTCAGCAATCCATCAAATTACAGGAGAACAGATTCAGAATAATCCGTGGGACTGTCTATTTCCCAATACAAGGAAAACGGCACCTCAATATAAGAATACCTTAGTCCCATTCCATTTAAATGCAGCTAAAAGTCTGATCCTGAGTCTCTGGAGGTCCCAGGAAGGCCCGAGTATGAAGGACTGGGTTGTAAGGGTTAAAATGAGTCATACAAGAAACTATCCATATAGAAGAGGACTCATTGGTGAGGTTTTGGAATATATGGGGGAAGTAGTGGGAGTTTAGGGAGTCGGGAACTTGGAGGAACTGATGAGGGTGTAGGGAATGGGGGGGGGAGGAGAGGGGGTGCACGGGAGGGCCCCCTTTTTTTTCTG
This sequence comes from Lithobates sylvaticus, assembly GCA_028564925.1. Lineage (NCBI taxonomy): Eukaryota > Metazoa > Chordata > Amphibia > Anura > Ranidae > Lithobates > Lithobates sylvaticus. Next base: position 159,967,617 of record CM053027.1, on the reverse strand, counting down.
GGGGAGGGTCTGTTCTTGGGTAGGGGAGAATAATTTTTTGGAGTTAGACAAAAGAATATGATGTGTTCGACATGTGAATATGTTTATATGTGTTTATATGATAAAAAAGTGAATACAAAAAAATAAATAAAAAATGTAAAGGTAATAATGACATGGGTAGTTGATCCAGGAAATATCTTATTTGCGTTATGGGAAAAATATTATTTTTCCCCCACTAGAGTGAATTGGATCATGCTTTATTGGGTATTTTTTGTCTTCCTCTGGAAGAACTCTGGTTATAGAATAGTGTATATGTTTTTTTTTTTTTTTTGAGTGTGTTTTTTATTGGCTGAAGTACTACTGTCTTTTTTCAACCTGACTAACTATGTAACTATGTACCTTGACTCATCAAATGCCAAAAACATTTCCAGCATTCTGGCACAACACCTGGAATTTTCCAAATACCCATAGCCCCATTGATACCAAAAACCATACCTCTGCCCACCAATAATTTTAAGTAGGTACATGGCTACAATGAACAGGGCATTACCACATGGTATTGCTGATTTACATATACATTTGCAGGCATAAATACAAATAATGAATGGCACAAAAACTGGGAGCCAATCCCATGTGTGGATTTGTACTAATTGTACCAATAATATTATGAACTCTGAATAGAAAGGCCACAACTGTACACAATATATTTAGCATTTTGCTTGACAGTTTATGAGAATGAGACAAGAGAGGGTCAGTTATTCCACTAAACCTGAGATTTTAATTTTTTTGTAAGATGCTGAAGATAGATCATCTAGATTCTAACGTCTCTCAGGAACTCCAGGGGTGGGTTTTCTGTGATTGAGCTCCCAAATGTGCATACTTGTCATGGCATTATGGGGGAGTCACACCCTGCCTATTGGATTATTTTATTTATTATTATTTATTATAGCTTTATTATTATTATTTATTATTATTATTTTATGTATTTGTATTTATTTCACATTATGGAAATTTACCAAGAAGAGTGACAACAAGAGGGACCCAAGCAAGGAACTTTGTTGCAGGGATCTCTCTGCTGGAATCCACAAGAGACATGAGAAGCCAGTAGATTAAAGCAGCTTTTTGCCCCAATCCACCAAATTTTGCCTATTTATAATATTACTGTTGGGTGGATTCATATACTATCACCAAATTTTTATGTAATATTGTATTTTAATAAAAACTATTTTGCTTTTGTTTTAAACGTGACTGTAGTTAACAATATATTATGCAATTAGTACTACAAATAAAAAAAATCTATTTTTTTTTAGGATGGCACAGTGTTTGATGGTCGGCCTATAGAATCCTTATCTTTAATTGATGCAGTAATGCCAGATGTTGTACAGACTAGACAACAAGCCTTTAGAGAGAAGTTGGCCCAGCAACAAGCTGCTGCAGCAGTATCTGCACCAAGTGCAGCAACAGTCACCACTGCCCCAGCAGCACCTGCAACCCAGCAGACCACACCAAAGAATGGAGCAGCCACTGTGAATGGTGAAGAAAATGGAGCACATGCAATAAGTAAGTAAACTTCCATCTGCCATTCCCAGTAGGATTCAGGGTAATACATATTGCCAAAATAGTCTGACTATGGCATCCCTGTAGTTCCAAGTCTAAATTTTCTGACAATTTACTACCTTCCACACCTACAGACTATTCCCCACATCAAGGTAAAGAAGCAGGCTGGTATGGGTAAAGGGGCTACACATACATTTACACAATATATATAGTATTTCAAAATTGTAACTTTATTCTGTTTCAGTAAATAGTCAAGTTAGTTCTGCACCTCCCAAATCAGTTAATGTTGTTATTGTATACTGAGAAAGAGTAATATGTCCCTGGGCTTTCTAGTATGTGAATGCATGCACATCAAGATTCATAAAAAAATTGGTTTGTGAGTACCAGGATTCAGTAATAACCGTGGATCAATACTTAGTTCACAAAAAAAAATTATATTGTTATTTAAAGTCTTTTGAAAGGGAAAGTTTTGTTTGCCATCTGTGTCTCATCTGGTGATTTTGCATTACTTCCTGTCCAATAAACACAACAGAAAGTGAGAGGAAATCTCCTAAAAGTGAGGGAATCCACAATTAGTCAGTTGTCACCAGAATGAGTTTCATTGGAAGAATTCCCCCCTATGTTCCTGTTTCAGTGAGAACTCCAAATTTAGGATTTTATTCTTCTGCAATAATACTCACCAAAACAAATACAGAGACCGAATCTCCCTAGCGGGGACACAAACGACTTTAAAGACCTAATAGAGGTCCTAACCCTATACCAAAACTAAACAGTATTTTGGTTATATATACACTTAAAGTGGTTGTTAGGCCACTGCACTGTCATCAGGGAAACATCTGTGTCTGATACTGATCGGTGCCCCAGTGAATGTGATTTATAAAAAAAAGTTGTTCTATAACTTATTTTATAGCGCCGCTTGGTTGCCTCTCTCCACTTTTGATCTGACAGTCAAAGCGGGTGGGGCTGAGAATCCCTTATGGATGTCACTCAGGAGGAGGGGAAGAGAGGAGGGGGGAGAAGGCCAGTCACGTGAGCACCAGTTGGCACTCTGAAATAAGATATAGAACGGCTTTTTTTTATAAGGCCCACACACTGGGGAACCTAACATTATGAGACACAGAGGATTGTTTGAAAATTGTAATTTTATTTCAGTCGCAGGAGGGGAGGGGCAGGCCCTGACACAGAGCTGACAGGCAGGGAGGGGGAGAGAGGTCAGAGCAGAGACAGGAGAGCTACGGATAATGGAGGCACATAAACTGACCACAGTGTCAGGGCTCAGCAGCCATGATAAACTGTGGTCAGTTTACAGGGGGGAGGGCAGAAACAGGCAGGATCAGCCAGGTTTTTTTGGTGTTACAGGGGGCCAAATTACACAGCACAAGCACTGTGTTGTGTAATACACAGTACAATGCAGATAAGGGAACACCTCACTATCAGCAATGATTGTGTGGAAATGCCAGACAGGGCTCAGAAGGCAGATCTGGTAGTCATAATTTCTCTGCATCCCTCTCCCATGTCCCCTGTTTCGGGACCAAGTTTTTTCAGCGGGTGCAGAAAAAACAAGCACCTCAATGCCTTAAGATGCATGGCCAATACAAATGTACCCACTTTATAGCTGCAACTGATTGGTTATCCCTGCAAAAATCCAAACCTTGATCTCCTCTGCCATGAATGAAAAGGATGCATACCAATTATTTCATTTTTGAGAGCCATCCTAGAGTGTGACAAACTCTCTAGATCACACATGTCAAACACAAGGCCCATTTCCCAGATCCAGCCTACCAGGCCTTGTCATGAGGCGTCCTAACCCAGTTTTGCAGCCGGTACGTGGTGGAACTCCATTGTGCGGCCACCAGCTCTCACTCTCCGCTCCCCGCTGCCACTTGTAAACACAGAAGCCCTCTGTGTTTATAAGGGGCTGATCTGCTTTCAGAAGTTTATGGATGTAACATAACAAGGACAGCTTTCCAGAATGTGATGCCTACACAGGGCGGTACTAGAGATATTTACATAGGTAGTTACTAGAGCTGGGCCAGGTGGGCAGGGCGTGGGGGCTTGTAGGTGTTGCACACTGCATAGCGCATCCCTAAACCAGGCACTCTGTACACTCTGTTATGCACACCCCTAAACCCTGCACTCTGTAGGCAGCACACCCCTAAACCCTGCACTCTGTAGGCAGCACACCCCCAAACCATGCACTCTGTAGGCAGCACACCCCTAAACCATGCACTCTGTATCTAGTACACCTCTAAACTCTGTACATAGGGCACCCCTAAACCCTGCACTCTGTACGTAACATGCTACTGAACTTTGTACATTTTGTAATCTTGAACCCTGCACTCTATACTTAATGCACTTCTAAACTCTGTACGTAGTGCTTCCCAAATACAACAGGCCTTTGAAGAAAACCATACTGCTGATGCGGCCTGGGATTAAATTGAGTTTGACACCCCTGCTCTAGACCAATAACTCTGTTTGAAGACCTATATCTGCTCTCCCACCTATACCGGGTTCTAAACTCTCCCCCAGTGGGTTATGCTTCCCCACATATATGCATAAATCAGAGCAAGAACTTAAATTCTTACTTTCCTTAAATAGATGCCTTTCAGCTTACACATATGCCATCCAATATCCTTTTGGCTAAGATCAAGTGTAGTATCTGTTCTTATCAGTTGCCAAAGGAGGCGATGTTTCTGGCCCTATAGAGAGGGTGTCAGGCTCGCTCTCCGATGGCGTAATTAGTGCCTGGAAGGTACGGTTTCTGGAGGGGCACGCTGGGTACACTGGAATTGGTGTGGCAGCGTATGGCCTGAGTCTGAGCCGTACTGGAAGGGTACTCCTGGTGAGGATGGGTGCTGCCAAGGTCAGCGCCAAGGGGTCGAGTTACCTGGCCTTCTGGCCTGGATTGGGGTGGCTCTAGCCCCAGACAGTCTTTCGGGTAACAGAACGCCGTGAATCCCTATCTGGAGGGGGAGGATCGGTTAGTATTTCCCGATTGTGATTAGGAGGGAGTGATGGGTAGCGACGGTGAACCTGTTGGTGGGCAGGCTCTCCCCAAGCTCCCTGATCTCTAGACCTTCCTGTCTGTGGTGGGGGCTGCTGTGGTCCGGACCGTTGGCCAGGGCGGTCTTGAAAGCCTATGGAGTATGTGCCCCTGGAGTGGCAGTCCAGGGGTGCCAAACAATCACTGTGTGTGAGGGACACATTGATTTATGGCACCATGGTCACTGCACCATATCACGCTTTTTTAGCACCTGCCTCTTGGGCCGGGCCTTTTGGCTGGGACCAGAGGAATTTTTTATTCCTGGCCGGAGGGCCTGGTCATTGTTTCACACAATGGCCACTTCTTTCACTCTCCTCTCCACTATCCCTTCCCCCACTTTATTTTATTTATTCCTTTGTTTGTGTGTCACGTTGTTTTTTGTATTTTTATGTTTGTACACGGTTTAGCACGTGTGATTAGTAGGGTCACAGGTCCCAGGGCCTGTCCTGAACGTCAGGGAGGGGGTGGACATGGCCTTCTGGCTTAGTTCGCCCTCTCTCATAGGGTTGGGGTCTCTCTTCGGGAGAGCCTCACCTAGTATTTGGGTGGGTCTGTTTCGGCAGACCTTCCAGAGAACGGGGTCTGACTGGTTTCGGCCAGGAAGACCAAGTTTTACGGTCCTTGTCCCTGTCAGGAGCCTAACGCCCCGGGGGATTCAGGACAAGGTCCTCTGATTTTAGAGGTCTTGTGTACCCGTTGCACTTTTTTGTCGCACCTCTTTATGTTGTGCACATTTTTTATGCACCGGGTGAGTTTTTGAGTGTGTTTTGCACGCCACAGGCTTTAAAAAAAAAAAAAAAAAATATGCCATCCAATATCAATAACAAACTTATCCCACTAGTATTGAGCCCTAATGTGCCTCCACAAACTTGATCCCAATATTTCTAACGCATGCTGGAAATATCAAAAGAAACCTGACATGCTGTTACACATTTTCTGGCATTGCTTTTATCTTTGCTCATTCTGGAGATATGTCCAAAAGGTAATTCCCCACCTGACTTCAATAAATTTAGGACAGAACTCAATCGTTTCACATCAATCAGGCATTGCTGAAACTATATAAATCAAAGTTAATAATATGCCTATGAAATAATAGAGTGGTGGCGTTGTGCTGTCAAGTATCAATGTATCAAACAAGTAATTAAATGAATATGAATGTGTAAATATAAAACCAATAAAATATAATACACATATGCAAATAAGTGCAATAAACTAGCCTTTCACCTTACTGCTGTGAGGTAACAGATCCTGGGGATTCTGCCCGATACTCTCCTCAATAGTGATATGAAAGGAAGCAATCTCCAATAGTGTAGTAACGTTTTAAACGTTTATTAATAAAATGGCTAGTTTTACTCACATTGTGGATTTTTAGTACCTCATAATAAATGGGATTTTTAGGGCAATGTAGTCAACGACTAAACAATGTATATTTAAAAATATTAGTAAATTTATTTATATATCAAACAAATACAAAAAAACAGACAAAAAATATCCCAACAGATATCTACAAATGATAAAGGTGTTTACACGGTAGCTGCATACATATCATACATCATATGTGAGTGGCCATTTCATGCTACAATAAAAATACATCTATATATCTATATATCTATATATCTATATATCTATATCTACATCTATATATCTGTTGGGATATTTTTTGTCTGTTTTTTTGTATTTGTTTGATATATGAATAAATTTACTAATATTTTTAAATATACATTGTTTAGTCGTTGACTACATTGCCCTAAAAATCCCATTTATTATGAGGTACTAAAAATCCACATTTATCAGGGATGATGGCAATGACATGCCCTTCTTCATGAGTCCAACTCTATTTTCAGTTTTACTCACATTTAGAACAATAATGTGGGTAAAACTAGACTTTTTTTTTATAAACTTTTAAAACGTTACTACACTATCGGAGATTTCCTTTTTGCATATCATTATTGAGGAGAGTATCGGGCAGGATCCCTAGGATTTTCAGGGAGGATGCCTTTCTGATTCCAGAGGTCCACAGGCCGTGTTCACCATTGAAAATATTCTTGGAGGTAGACATATGGACCCCTAGAGAGACCCATTTATCTAATGCTGTTACGTTACAGACCTTACAGTCACAGTCACTGCACACGTATATGATTGGCACTTTTGTGGTCACTTTGCACATTGTTATTATTAGTTTATTGCACGTATTTGCATTTGTATATGTGTATTATATGTTATTGGTTTTATATTTACACATTCATATTCATTTGATCACTTGTTTGATACTTGACAGTGCAACACCAATCTATTACTTATTGCACCTTTTTAGCCACAGATTTGCTAATCAGCGTTTGCAGTAGTTAAGTTAAGTGATAGCGCTGGAGTATCACCTGTTCACATGCCTATTAAATGCCGCACAATCTTGTATACCTGCCCTATGACATAAAAACCCTTTTTTTCCCCCCACTGTCCTTACGATTATCCAAAATAAAAATTTGTGGCAAATGGAGGATCCCCCTGCTACTCGCTACAATACAGAAGAGAAATTCCACAACACATGATTCCCTTGGGCTAATATCACTTTTTTGACTTACTATAAAGGACATGCTGACTACCCCAGATCCCACTCATGATGGACTGTGAGATTGACCACTCTACCTACTAAGTAGGAGAGAGGAGGACCACCTATGTGAATTTAAGACATCTGGGCTTTGTAGATATCTGACCACCAAATAAATATTTAGGCCCAAAGATACTGTGGGGTTGAATGCACACTCTCAGCACAGCCCCTCCATCCTGTCCCATGCCACCCACCCCTTTCTTTAATTTCTCTCCCTCCTCTTGACTCTGTCCATATATCTTTTCTTTCTTGTACTCCCCCCCCATGCTTTCCCATCCACCCTCTATTGCTTTTTTCTGCCGCACTTGCCCATCACCTGGTGGACCCCTATTCTTTGTCTGCCCCTGCCAACTCCCAATCCTGCCCCCATTTGACACTGTAACCTGTAGCATTTCAGTTGCAGCCAATTATGGTTTATTGCTTCTATTTCGTACTTTTAGACTCCTAGTCAAGGCAGTTTTCTGGGGGGCAATGAGCACTGCAGCTGAGAAAACTTGATTTAGAGTAAAGAGATTTTAATAGTGCAGTATTCCTCAGTTCACATAGGATGTAGCATATTTCTGATGAATCATTATAATCCTAAGTGTTTTTGTCCTTGTAGAGTTGGTTTTTAAATGTAATTACATTGTCAAATGGCATCACACTTGAAGTTACCATAAAGCATATTAAATAGAAAAGGGCTTATTCCAGTTCATTGAAATTTTAACAATTCAATTTACTTTTAGTGCTTCCATTGTATTAAAAAGAGATACAGGACAGAATTTTAAATGACTCTTCCTTACTAGCATTTGACAGTATCATTAAATAACCATTTTAAGATATTGGACACTTAACTAGATTCTGATGTGTTTTGCAGATAACCATGCAGAACCAATGGAAATTGATGGTGATGTGGAAATTCCACCTAATAAAGCAACAGTGCTACGTGGACATGAATCTGAAGTGTTCATCTGTGCCTGGAATCCAGTCAGTGATCTCCTAGCATCTGGGTAAGTCAGATAGCAGTTATGTAAAATCAGAGCAATATTAATTAAAGGAATGCTCTAGGCAGAGTGTGGTTTGAAGCCAATGAGAAGTGAATGCTACAAAAATGTATGTTTGCTGTTCAGCATGACATCCATCTTAAAGGTTCTAAAGTGGTTGTAAACCCTTCCAAATAACCAGTGAAGTGATTGGCCTCAGGTGATACACAGAGATGAAACAAATCCTCCTAAATAAGTTGTATCTGTTTGTCTACAGTCTTTCCTTCTCTACATCTGTTCAAGGTGCAGAATTTATAAAGTGTGTCTGAGCTGTTAAAAAAAAAAAAAAAAACAGAGGGTGGAAAGCTGAAATTACACACTGCAGAGCTCAGTGAGGAAAGCTCTGAGAGCTGATGGGAAGCAAGGGACCCCCCTTCACACCGCATACAGGAACAGAGCTGAGTGTCAGAAACCATGAATCAGACCAAGACAGAAGTACAGTTAAATCACACTTGTTTAACCACTTTCAGACCGGACCATTTTGCTGGCTTAAGACCAGACCACTTTTTGCGATTCGGCACTGCGTCGCTTTAACTGACAATTGCGTGGTCGTGCGACGTGGCTCCCAAACAAAATTGATGTCCTTTTTTCCCAACAAATAGAGCTTTCTTTTGGTGGTATTTGATCGGATTGGTGGATTTTTTTTTGTGCTATAAACAAAAAAAGAGCGACAATTTTGAAAAAAACACATTATTTTTTACTTTTTGCTATAATAAATATCCCCCAAAAATATATAAAAAAACTTTTTTTTCCTCCGTTTAGGCCGATACGTATTCTTTGTTAAAAAAAATCGCAATAAGCGATTATTGATTGGTTTGCGCAGAAGTTATAGCGTTTACAAAATAGGGGATAGTTTTATAGCATTTTTATTAATAATTTTTTTTTACTAGTAATGGCGGCGATCAGCGATTTTTATTGTGACCGCGACATTATGGCGGACACATCGGACATTTTTGATACATTTTTGGGACCATTGTCATTTATACATCAATCACTGCTATTTAAATGCATTGATTCCTGTGTAAATGACACTGACAGTGAAGGGGTTAACCACTAGGTGGCAGTGTAGGGGTTACATGTTCCTAGAGGCATGTTTCTAACTGTGGGGGGGCTTGACTGTCAGCTAGTGAATGCTGATCTCTGCTCCAATCACAGGGAGCAGAGATCGGCGTCACTAGTTGCTAGGCAGAACGGGGAAATGCTGTTTATTTCCGCATCTCCCCGTTCAGCCTTCCCGTGAGACGATCGCGGGTATCCCCGTGGCAATCGAGTCCGCAGGACCCATGACCGGCCTCACTGGGGTCCCGACCGGCGCGCACACCGCCGGCGGCATGCGCTCGATGGCACGGCGGCATCTTAAAGGGGACGTACCTGTACGCCCTTATGCCTGTTTGTGCCATTCTGTCGACGTACATCGTCGTGCGCCGGTCGGGAAGCGGTTAATAATAAAAGTAAAAAGAACAAATGTGGTCAAAACGTAGCCAAAGATCAGTAACCGGAATGGATAGTCAGCCAAGCCAGAAGTCAGGGATCAATGTAGTGGAACAGCAAGCAGGATCTGGAGCCAGAAGGGATGTCAGCAAAGCAAGTTTTGAACAGGATCGCAGGAGATAGTTTCTGTGATGTTGACCAAGGCGAAGGCAGGGAACCTCTGGACTGGATGGCTTAAGTAGGCAGGACTGACGAGTAGGATATCATCAACAGCTGAGTAACTGTGGAGAGATAGGAGCTGGCAATTATCCGAAAGCTGAGCAGCCAGCTCAGAGAAGGAAGGACTGAGCCCAGCCCTAACACTGAGACTGTCAATCAGCTGGAGCCCCCCCATCACCTCTTTTTTCCTTGGTGTTATTGCGAATAAAATGAGTCGGAGAACTCCTTGTAGGTTTAGTGTAGAAATATAAATACAGCAGGTAAAATAAGTATTGAACACTTCACCATTTTTCTAGGTAAATATATTTCTAATAGGTGCTATTGACATGAAATTTTCACATGTCGGTGGAACCCATGCAATACATACATGCAAAGAAACAAAAACAAATAAGTTCAGAAATTAAATTATGTGTAATAAAATGGAATGACACCAGGAAAAAGTATTGAACACATGAAGAAAGGATGGTACAAAAAGGCATGGAAAGCCAAGACACCAGCTGAAATCTATCAGTAATTAGAAAGCAATCCTGCCCCTTGTCAGTGCAAATTTATATCAGCTTGTTCAGTCTCAACTGATGGCCTATAAAAATGTGCCTTTTTACCAAGGTGTCACACAAGAAACATCTCATGATGAGTAAAATCAAAGAGCTCTCTCAAGACCTTTGCAACCTTATTGTTGCAAAACATACTGATGGCATTGGTAACAGAAGGATTTCTAAACTTGTGAATGTTCCAGTGAGCACTATTGGGGCCATAATCCTGAAGTGGAATGAACATAATTTCACCATAAATCGGCCACGACCAGGTGCTCCTCGCAACATTTCCGGCAGAGGAGTGAAAGGAATTATCAGAAGAGTTGTCCAAAAGCCAAGGAGCACTTGTGGAGAGCTTCATAAAGACCTGGAATTAGCAGGTACAACTGTTTCAAATAAAATAATAAGTAATGCACTCAACCGGTATGGCCTGTATGCACGCTCTCCCTGCAAGATTCCATTGCTGAAGAAAAAGCATGTTGAAGCTCGTTTAAAGTTTGCTGCCCAACATTTAGACAAACCTGTGAAATACTGGGAGAATATAGTCTGGTCAGATGAGACCAAAATTTAACACTTTGGATGCCATAATACATACCATGTTCGGAGGTCATATTGCACTGCAAATCACCTCAAAAACACCATACCAACAGTAAAGTTTGGAGGTGGGAACATCATGGTGTGGCGCTGTTTTTCAGCATACAGTGCTAGGATGGCCCAGCCAATCACCTGACTTGAATCCAATAGAAAATGTATGGAAAGAACTAAAGATCAGAGTTCATAGAGGAGGCCCATGGAACCTTCAAGATTTTAAGACTGTGTGGAAGAATGGGTCAAAATCACACCTCAACAATGCATGCAACTAGTTTCTAAATACAGGAGGTGTCTTGAAGCTACAAAGGATTTTGTATGAAGTATTAAATACATTTCGGTTAGCGTGTTCAATACTTTTTCCATGTGTCATTCCATTTTATTACACATAACTTAATTTCTGAACGTTTTGGTTTCTTTGTATGTATGGATTGCATGGGTTGTTATTGACATGTGGTGAATATGTCAATAGCACCTTATATAAAATATATTTACGTAGAAAAATGGTGACGTGTTCAATACTTATTTTACACTCTATACATGCCTTCTTTCTCTTGTTTGTTGGTCTTTATTGTTGAAAAGCAACTTTGAATATAAGGAAAGGCCCTATGCTGCCTTTAATATTCCAGTGCAGCATTAGATTTTGCTATAATAATCACAAGATGGAATGAGCAGCATTTGTACAAAAGGGCATCTTCATTTATTTGTGGCTAGGGCAGCATTAGGTATAAATACATGCCTGCATGTAGATATTGGGGTTGATTTACTAAAACTGGAGAGTGTAAAATCTGATACATCTGTGCATAGTAGCCAAACAACTTCTAACTTTAGCTTGTTCATCTAGGCTTTGACAAAAAAAAAAAACCTGGAAGCTAGTTGGTTCCTACGCAGACCAGATTTTGCACTCTCCCGTTTAGTAAATCAAACCCATTAGTGTTTTAGGGAGAACTTTTCTTCCCATATGTCTATGCTGCAGGAGGAAATGGATTTTCAAATGAGAAACTAGGGTGAAGTTGGGCATATCACAAGTATGTCCTCTACCATGCACTCTGGGTGTCATCTTGGGGAGGCTATGTCTAATTGGACACTTCCTTTTAATATTTGGGATATATAGCCCCTACTGTCATTTTAGGAGCTCTGCGGATTGGGGAAATCAGTTAGGGACTGACACCCACTTGTGAGGGAGAGATAGGCCTTACTTGGGGACAGATTCCTGTGGATAAAGGGACAGTCTAGGGAAATTTTGGACACCTCCTGTTTGTACCTGGTGATGGGAGGAAGAAAGATTTCTGTGTATAATCAACATACAGGTCTCCCACAAGCCTGTCTATCAGGAGAGACGGTGCAGCATTCCTCTCAGCAGATCACTGTGATTGTCCACTTAAGGAAGCAAGCCTCTAGCAACCTACTAACTGTAAGCACAGTATTCTTATTGCACATCTGGAACTCCCTTTTGTTTGATGTGGATAGGTGTCTAGCTGCTAAAGCTGACTCTAGAAGAATATTTAACAGTTATTTTTTACTACGGATTACTGATTTGAGGATGAATTTTTCTGCAGTGCCTGCTGTGTCAGAGGTTAGTAAAGGCTTGTTTAAACGCTCATTCAAAACTTATTAAAAAATAATATCCATAGCATTACCACAGGTTCACATTATCATGAATTTTGCTGCAGTTTCTAGAATATAAAAAATGTATGGACATTGCAAAGTTCTGTATTTGCATTGCTCTGCAGTGTGCTATGTAAATCAATTTAAAAAATAAAAAATAAATACGTAACATGGCTCATCAACTCATGGTAATAAACAACACAATTCACATAAGCATGAATAAACATTAACTCTGGCAAACTTGACTAGCCAGTAATGGTTAGATGAGAAAACCCTAGACTGGAACGGAAACGCTATATGTAAACATATATTACCTACTTACTATTCAGTCCAAATGAACTTTTGTTATTTACAAAAGGAACATGTTCTGCTTAAGAATTAAAATCTATTTCTTTTTTCTTTTTAATTTCAAAGGTCAGGAGATTCAACAGCAAGAATATGGAACTTGAATGAAAATAGCAGTAGCAATTCAACTCAGTTAGTTTTAAGACACTGTATTCGAGAAGGTGGGCAAGATGTTCCAAGCAACAAAGATGTGACCTCATTGGACTGGAATGTAAGTTACTTACAGTTAGCATTCATTAAAAGCTAAGCATGAAGTAATTACTTAACTTTTCTAATTAGCACTTTTCAGAACATTGATATCTTCCTCGAACTTACAAAAATTATTAAAAATACTTACTCAACATTTCAATGGATTTTATGAGCAGAAGGTTTACTTTAGCTGGTTTAAAATGGCTTAATGGTCTTTCAAAGCAAAAGTATTTGCATATTGTAAGCATTGTGAATAAATTCATAATGCTTTATATGAATAATGTATGCATTATTTACTAATGGATGTCTAAGGAGTAAGACGTTAACTGTGTAAACAGTATCTTGATGCTGCTTTTAGAGAAGATGTGTACTCTAAACTGAGATGTATTGGTTACTGTACATGGTATATTATACTAAATTGAAAACACGTTTTAAAAGAGTTTATTTTTAAAGATCTGACTATATGCTTTATCATTATTATTTATTTAGCAACAACTGGTGACATATACAGGGCCTAGCAATAAATTATGTAAAATACAGTAAAGAGCAAAATGTAAAAAAATGTATTGTTTCATTTCAACTGTGTTTTTGTGCAAAAGATATACCTCCTGCGACACAGAGCATGACAACTTGCTGATCCACAAGCATTGTCAACTCAGCAAGAAGTCTCAGAGTGGAATCCAATTTAGATTATTCTAAGCTTAGCAATACATAGGATGTTTACTTGTCTTTCTTACATATGAAAAGGGTTTCAAATTCAAAGCCTCCTGACTCTCTAAAGGACATTTTAGCACAATGAAAAAGAAACAAACTTTAAAGCATGAAGAGGAAGGGAGCTTCTAACAGGGACTGGGTCATCTAACATGCAAACAGGAGGAGGGCACAAAGGAACATGCCAAAACACAAATAAACAGGCTGAAGTGGCAGCAGACATTTTGTTCCATGACATACTTCCCAACTTTGAGATGGGAACAAGGGACACCTATTAGCAAAAGTATGTAGGCCTAGGACACACACCCTGTCACACCCCGTTACAAGGAGAATCATGCAAAAAAAAAAAAGAAGAAGAAGACGTTAAACCCACAAAATCTTTTTTTTTACCAGTACTATACCTTTATATTGGCTTTTGGAATTCACAAATACAGTAATTTAGAAATTGGATAAAAGGTTTAGCACTGGGAAACACTTTTTGAAAGATACAAATGTGCCTTTTATATACAACTATAAAGATCAGACCAAAATGAGAGACAAATGAGGAGGAACGAGGGACTTTGTTCCAAATCAGGGACAGTCTCTCCAAATCAGTAACAGTTGGGAGCTATGCTATGAATATAAAATATTCTATAATGTTAAAAAAAAATTATTCTTACATTGTAGGTTTCCATTTAAGGTCAATGTCCACTTGAGGGTTCTTTTTTAGGTTAAAAAGTGAATCTTGCACTGGAACCAAGAATTGTATAGAATGGTTGGTGTTTCAGAATGCACATTTAAGGCTGTCAACATTAGGGCATAAATGCTAATTGTTATCATAGCGGTTTGGAAATTTTTGTTTTAATCTACACTCATCGTCCATTTTATTATGTATACCAGTTCAATTGCTTGGTAACACAAATTTCTAATCAGCCAATCACCTGGCAGCAAACTGAGCATCGGAATGGGGAGGAAAGGAGATTTAAGTGCCTTTGAAAGTGGCATGGTTGTTGGTGCCATACAGGCTGGTCTGAGTATTTCAAGAAATGCTGATCTACTAGGATTTTCTCACACAACCATCCCCAGGGTTTACAGAGAATGGTCGGAAAAAGAGAAAATATCCAGTGAGTGGTAGTTGTGTGGAGAGAAATGCCTTGTTGATGTCAGAGGGGAATGAGCAGACTGGTTAGAGATGATAGGCAACAGTAACTCAAATAACCACTTGTTACAACCAAGGTATGCAGTATGCATCTCTGAATGCACAACACATAGATCCTTCAAGAGGATGAGCTACAGCAGCAGAAGACCACACCAGGTGCCACTCCTGTCAGCTGAGAACAGAAAACTGTTACAATTCACACAGGCTGGTGGTGGTGGTGTAATGGTGTGGAGGATATTTTCTTGGCACACTTTGGGCCCCTTAGTACCAATTGAGTTCACTATAATCAAATGGCCTCCACAGTCACCAGATCTCAATCCAATAGAGCACCTTTGGGAAATGGTGCAACGGGAGATTTGCATCATGGATGTGCGGCTGAGAAAACTGCAACAACTGCGTGATGCCATCATATCAATGTAGACCAAAATCTCTGAGTAATGTTTCCAAAACCTTGTTTAATCTATGCCACAAGGAATTAAGGCAGTTCTGAAGGCAAAAGGGGGCCGGTACTACAAAGGTGTACCTAATAAAGTAGCTGGTGAGTGTATGTGCTTGCATAAGAAACTGTCTGAAACTAGTTATCCATGTTGCACAAATTTCCCTAATTTTCTAGTCTGCTCGTGAAACACTCTTCACTATACTCTTCCAATAGATTGCATATCTTATAGTATATTTAATGCCTCATGCAGCATTCCAGTCTATCAGGCACATACAGAGTGCATTTTTATATATCCACATGCTCACAGTAAAAGAGAGAAGAGTGACAGAAGTTGGTCTCATTGGTGTGCTGCTTCTCCTTTCACTGTTCAGTCAAAGGCTGGAGGGGGACAAAACGTGTAAGTGTAAAAAAGAAAAATGATTTGTTCTCATTGTTGCCTGACAGGGCTGTGAGGCAGTTATATAAATGTCAGAGCTGTATGAACAGAAATGCAAATCCTTTGGCAGGTACAACCCCCATATTTGACCTGTGTTTGCAGTGGTTTGCCTAGAGGTCAGCTTTAAAGTGACCAATAGGACACTCCATGTCATATACTGACTCATGCACTGCACCTAAGCAGAAAAGCATTTCCCTGATTTGGCTTCCAAAAGAAATTTGAATACATACTCTTTTATTAAAACAGATAATCTTAATAATGAGAGTTAATGGCTAAGAGACCTTGTTTCTGCATATAGTTTATAAACACATACATTATGTACATGTGACAGCAATGTTCCCCTATTACATATACCCACTACTGCAGAATGATTGAACTACATTGCTATTCTCAATTGATCAGGTCTCTGAGTAAAGCAGTATACTTTAAAGCTAATAAAGTGAAAATACGACATATGTTAAAATATCTTCTGTAGCACCCCAATGGCCCCTAACACCAAGCACATTGCACTTGTTGTGCCATTTGTTGTTAATGGCACCCCAAACTTAGCAAGCAGACATGCGGCAAGTGTGGCAAAACACATGAAGCTCAATGCCCAAAAAGGTACATGGGCTTTTTTGGTTTTCTTGTTGCAGGCGAGGCAGCCCATTAAAAAGAACGGGCAACCCTATGCGTGCAGCGTGAAAACATACAAAAACACATGCAAAAATGTGCATTCACAAGACATTAGATGTGAACCTAGCCTGAGGGCCATCCCTCATGAGTATAGACCAGTATGAAGGTGCAGGAGGTGAGTGTTGGAATTTGAATTTTAGCTGATCATTGGATTTGGTGGCTTTAAGTGAACTTAAAAAGGCCTTTGAAGAGATTGCTGTAGCTAGTTTAGAAGTTTGTTCATCACATTTGATAGTATACACAAAGACACTAGATGAATTATGTATCAATTTGTAATACAGTCATAAAATATAAAACAGCAAGCATGTAAAAAATGTAATTCAAAAATTACTTAAAAAATAAATAAATAATAACTTAGCATGTGGACTCACTCAATTACATTCTAGTGTTCCTTACAGTAGGGATTTATTGTCAATTATGTGGATGAATCAGTCATTTTCTTATAAGGGTTAAAAACTATAACTGAATAAAAATGCCATGAACTGCATTTCATTTTTTTTTCATGCATTTTCAACAGCTTGTCATTCTTTATATTTAGCTACAGACAAAAAAAACAGCTTTCACCTAGAGCTGATGGCAGATGGTTTAATAGACGGTGAAATTCTTTTAATGCCTTTCCTTACAGAGAACGTGCACTGTTACGCTATGTAAACGTTCCCCTTGATGATTGGGCTTTATATTACTTTTTCAAAAAAAGGGACACATTGAATTGAGTGTTCCATCTCCAGGATACAAGGTTAAATATGCCATATTTATTTTTAATATTTTCTCTCCCACAGGCTGATGGAACACTCTTGGCTACAGGATCATATGATGGCTTTGCAAGAATTTGGACGCAGGATGGTAGATTTATTATTGTGTATTTAAATTGTGTTTTATGCAACTGGCATTGACAGTTTGCTATTGATTTAGGTGATAGTACAGCTAAAAAATAAAAAAAAAATAGTACACAGAAATATTTGCAAAAAAGTAAAGTTTGTGTATCCAAAACTTTACAGCAGCTCTAGAGCTAGTAAACCAAACAGATATTTATTTAGGTATAAAAAAAAAAAAGTTAGGGTTAAATGCAGTTACTGTATGCTACCCTGTTTCCCCGAAAATAAGACCTAGCGTGATTGTCGGTGATGGCTGCAATATAAGCCCTAGTCCTTGTAGGTCTTATTTTCAGGGTAGGGCTTATTTTTGGGGAAACAGGGTAGGGCTCATTTGGGGGGTAGGGCTTATATTGCAGCCATCACCAACAATCACACTAGGTCTTATTTTCAGGGAAACAGGGTGTTAACCAAAGCGAAAGTAAACTATGGCTTTTGTCTTGCTATCCTACCAAACAGAAACTGTGCATAGAAGCTGTTGCAAGCTTTTATGTTGCAGCTGTCGAAAAATCCCCACATAGCAGCTTTGAAAACTCAGTTTGGAGATCACACTTTTTTAGGATCAAGTCTAACAATATTTCTGGATACAGTGACATGATCCCTCTTTTACTGATTTGCTGGAACTATTTTTCTTCAGCCAAAGGCCATTGGGAAAAAATAGAGAAAGTTAAAGTAAAAGTAAGTAAAGTGGATTTTTACAGAGCAATTCACAGCTGCTGTCTGGGAATTTTTAGAGAATTGCAACCCAATATTGGGAGCAATAATTAGCTAACATCATCCTGTTTGAACAGGTACAGCAGGATGAGATAGCACGAGGAATGGCACTGTTTGCTCTAAGCATGCTTCGAATTTATTTTACTGCCGTAAAATGAGATCTGGTTCCTGTGGGTTTGTCATACATCATACATGGTCACTGCATATTGCACTGCCTTTTTAAATCAGTCTAGTAATCTATATAAAATGTTGTCTTTCAAAACGCCCACCTAAACACTGCTCTGCGCCCCGACTCTTACTCAGTCTGGTAATCCGTTTAGTATTTTTTTATAGCATTAGCAAGATCTCTACAAATCTATAAAATTTCAAGGACCTTTCTGACTATTGTAAAGAATTAAATACTTATGGGTTTTTTCCACATATAGATTATAGATAATGTATATTTAATAATATTAATAGCCAATAGGGATGGGCCGAACACCCCCCGGTTCGGTTTGCAGCAGAACATGCGAACAGGCAAAAAGTGTGTTCCAACACGCGAACACCGTTAACGAACGTGAAAAATCAAAAGTGCTAATTTTAAGGGTTAATATGCAAGTTATTGTCATAAAAAGTGTTTTGGGGACCCGGGTCCTGCCCCAGGGGACATGTATCAATGCAAAAAAAAAAACTTTTAAAAACTGATGTTTTTTCAGGAGCAGTGATTTTAATAATGCTTAAAGTGAAACAATAAAAGTGAAATATTCCTTTAAAATTTCGTACCTGGGTGGGGGGGGGAGAACCTACATTTTCTACTATTGGCTATTAGGGATGGGCGAAAGGTTCGGCCTGAGCATAAGTTCGGGCCGAACTTTGGTTGTTCGGATGTTCTAGCGAACACTGAACAATATGCAGTGTTCGGGGCAAATTCTAATTTTGTACCTAGGGGGTGTTTATAGTATGCCTGTAAAGTGGCGCATTTTTTAGGTGTTTAGAACAGTCCCTGCACAAAATTAAATTTCTAAAGGAAAAAACATAATTTAAAAGTAATAGCAGCTATAGTGAATTGTCAGGTCTTGACAATACAGATAAAAGTCATTGAAAAAAAAACGGCCCCCCTCCTGAACCATACCAGGCCACATGCCCTCAACATGATGTTGATGGGGACAAGGGCCTCATCCCCACAACCCTTGCCCAGTGGTTGTGGGGGTCTGTGGGCGGGGGGTTTATCGGAATCTGGAAGGGGACCCCCAGATCCCGGCCTCCCCTGATTGAAATGGTAACGGGTACATTGTATCCGTACCATTTCACAAAAAAAGTGTCACATTTTAAAAAAACCACAAGACACACTTTGGGACAAGTCCTTTATTAAAAAAGTCCCACAAAATCCATTCATCTTCTTCTCTCACTCCGCCGACGGACCGAAAAAAAGGGTCTGGTATGTATTTTAAGGGGGACCCCTACGCCATTTAAAAAAAAATTGGTGCAGGGTTCACCTTAATATCCATACCAGACCTGCAGGGCCTGGTATGGAATTTGGGGGGAACCCCACACAATTTTTTTTGTTTAATTTTGGTTCAGGGTTCCCTCTAATATTCATACCAGACCCAAAGGTCCTGGTAATGGACTGGGGGGATCCCGTGCCATTTTTTTTAATGACTTTTATCTGTATTGCCAAGACCCGACAATTCACTATAGCCGCTATTACTTTTAAATAACTTTTTTTCCCTTTAGAAATTTCATTTTGTGCAGGGACTGTTCTAAACACGGGAAAAATGCGCCACTTTACACACATACTATAGACACCCCCCCAGGTACGAAATTTAAAGAAATATTTCACTTTTATTGTTTCACTTTAAACATTATTAAAATCACTGCTCCCGAAAAAACGTCAGTTAAAAAAAAAATGTAATTGATACATGTCCCCTGGGGCAGGACCCAGTCCCCAAACACTTTTTATGACAATAACTTGCATATAAGCCTTTAAAATTAACACTTTTGATTTTTCATGTTAATATCCTATAGACTTTAACGGTGTTCCGGCGGATTTCGAATTTGCCCCGAACACAGCATATTGTTCGGTGTTTGCTAGAACATCCGAACAACCAGGCCCGAACTTATGCTCAGGCCGAACCGTTCACCCATCCCTAATAGCCGATAGTAGAAAATGTAGGTTCTCAACCAACGGTACATGAACACAAAGGGCTACATTTGACATTGCCAAGGGCCAAATTTGCCCTTTAAATTTTTCCTGTAAATTTTTTAACTTTACCAAATGAAAACACAAGCACATAAATATATTTAATTATGAATAAACAAGAGGGATAGCTTAAGGAGTACTACTAGAATGTATTCACTAGCAGGGGTGCTTAGGATAGGTTGATATACACCAAGAGGTATTTGCTAAATTTTTCCTACTACAAAGAGGTACTTACTATAATAATCAATAAATACTAGCCATTAGGTAGAATTTCTTAAAATCATGTATGTTTTTTTAAAACAATTTCAACTTGAAATATAAATATGCATTGTACCTTATGCGCATACAAAATGTGGTTTTATGACAATGTGTTAACAGCCCACTGACTCATTTCAACAAGTTTTGTTTTTTCAAAAAAATCCGGCTGTGCTTGTTATTGAAAAAAATTGGTGAGAACAAATGAAAACAAAACTCTATAAATATGTAATGTGTGAAAAACATCCAATTTAGAGATTATAAATGATAGAGTGATAGAGACTGAACATACTTACAATTATTCATTCATATTTAGTGTAGTACAAATAGGAAAAGCATGGCATGGTGAATCTGACAAACTAGTGGAGGATTTTCAAATTTTGTCTGCAAAGTGGAAAATTGTTCCACCTGCAGGGGAGTCAAGAACAGCAGGGGTTGCCCAGCTCAGGCAATAAATGTTCTTTGTCACTGAAAAATTAGCTCTGAGATTGCTAAAGTGTTTTGAGTGGGTTAGGCATGCTACAGTTTTGCTATTATCTCAATTGCTTTCTGAGGCTGGAGTTGCATTTCATTAAAATAAAACTTCTGAACACTCTTGTATTCTCAACGCTGACTTAGGGTATTAAATGATTTAAAGCATACCTTGCATGAAATCATCAGGTCTTTTTGTTTACTAGACCCTTACAACACTATGTAATTATTATTAGACAGGATTTATATAGCACCAACAGTTTACGCAGTGCTTTACAATATAAAAAGGTAGACAGTACAGTTACAGCACAATAAAATACAAGAGGGTTAAGAGGGCCCTGCTTACAATCTAAGAGGGTAGGGCAAGTGGTACAGAAGGTTGTAACTGTAGGGGATGAGCTGATGGAATTGGTGAAAGATTAGTTGGAGGCGTAATAGGCTTCCCTGAGTAGATGAGTTTTCAGGGATCGCCTAAAGGAAGTTAAAGTAAGAGATAGCCAGACAGATTGAGGTAGAGAGTTCGAGAGGATGGGAGAGGCTCTGGAGAAATCCTGGAGACATGAGAGGAGGAGACAAGTGAGCTTGAGAGCAGGAGGTCTTAGGGGGAGCGGAGAGGACTGTTTGGGTGATATTTGGTGACAAGATTGGTGATGTAGCTCGGAGCAGATTTATGAATGGCTTTGCATGTTGTAGTTAGTATTTTGAATTATATTTGCTGTGCAATCAGAAGCCAGCATAGGGATTGGCGGACAGGGGTAGCAGACACTGAGTGGTTAATAAGGTAGATGAGTCTTGCAGCAGCATTTATGAGAGACTGAAGAGGGAGTGTGTGTAGAGGTAGGCCTATGAGAAGGTAGTTGTAATAGTCAAGGATAGAGATAAAAAGGGAAAGAATGAGTAGCTTGGTGGTTTCATTGGTTAAAAAGGGAGAATTTTAAAGATGTTACGGAAGTGAAGTCTACAAGCTTTTGACAACGATTGGATTTGGGGCTGAAAGGACAAGTCGGAGTCTAGGATTACACCTGGTACCCTGGCGTGAGGGGAGGGGTTGATAGTTGCATTACTGATTTGGATATTGATTGATTTTAAAAATAATGAAGGTGCACGGACAGGGAGGGTTTTCATCAGCTCAATTTTAGAGAGATTTAATTTAAGGAAGTGGTGCAACATAATAAAGTTAAGTCTAAGCGAAAAAAAAAAAAAAAAAATTCTGCATCATCATTGGATCCTGCCGTAGTGCATTCTCTTGGGTTTTAGGGCACTCAGTTTTTACTCCCAGGGTGCAGTGGCAAGGCTCAATGACATTACCAATGTTTTCAGGAAGTAGCCAGTATCCAGGGTCCAAGTTATTTTAATTACTTTATTTATTTATTTTTGCCTTTTGCATCCCTGCCTTGATACAAAAAAAGCTGTAAAAAAATTTGTTATACTAGTGTGCATTTTCAAGAATAAATGTTTTTACATTTTTTCCTACAGGCAACCTCGCGAGCACATTAGGTCAGCACAAAGGTCCAATTTTTGCACTAAAGTGGAACAAAAAAGGCAACTATATATTGAGTGCGGGAGTTGATAAGGTGAGCTCTATAATGTGTTGAAGAGGAAATAAAGTGAGTTTTGATAAAAAGATACAAATCAATGTTACTCATTTACTATTTATCTTGGAAATGCTAGCCAAACGTTGTATGATTATGATGATTACATGTAGACCAGGAAAATAGATTTATAGAGGACTCGGAGCATGGAGGATTTAGAGATAGTGCTCTGTGTAAGCTGATCCCTCATCACTCTTAATTCAACATTACAAATATGCTATTATATATTACTGCATAGCTGAACTTCCTTTCTTGCAAAGGTTGTTCACTTTACTGATGATTAGTAGATAGTTCTCACACTTTCTAACTCTAGACATAAACAAGTGCTCCCCAAAAGTAACACCTATTTGGGCAATCCGGTAATTACCCAATTATCATATGCCACAGTCAAGCCTTCTGCATAGTTTAGAAAACAGGGTCCAAATATGGCACACTATGGCACACCAGCTCTGAATGCTTAGGTTTGCCCTTATTTATTCAGTATATTATTTATTTTTCTCATTTTCTGTCTGGTACTGTGATGTCCCAAGAACAGAAAGT